>OU015473.1:11528936-12006436 GCA_907164805.1 Brachyptera putata | reverse complement strand
GACGGGCAGCTGGTTACTCCACGAGCTGACCGAGTACACTTGCGGTCACGGAAAATAGTGAAATCCAGAATAAAAATTTAAATTAATGAAATCTACGCAGTTTTAACTCCTGATTAGTCTTAGACTGGGCATAAAGTGCGTATGCATATTGTTGTCCATGGTTTCAGTGCGTTTAATGCCATATGTGTATCATTTATATGTATATATATATATATATATATATATATATATATATTATATATATATATATATATATATATATATATATATATATATAATATATATATTTATATTATATATATATATATATATATATATATATATATATATATATATATATATGTATATTAGTGATGCCTTCGGGTACCCGGGTCGGGTACGGGTAATGCATTACCCGGGTAATATTCTGGTACCCGGGTACCCGTCTAGGTTCCGGGTAAATGTGCTAACCAGTACCTATAATTGGATGAGCGAAGCGAAGACTCAATTACACTTGACCCGAAAAAAATGTACATGTTTTTTTTTTTTTTTTTTTTTTTTTTTTTTTTTGTTCGCGCTCTACAGGTCAGCCGAAAATTCAAATTCGATTGAAACTTGGCATGCCCATGTGTCATCATCTGGATTGAATCCCATTAGTTTTTATACGCAATCGGTTGCACCACTTCTGAGAAAACTAATTTTCCATTTTCCAACTAACCCATAAGAATAAGCCAGAGAAGAATTTTCATAAAAAAAATTCCTTCAAAAATTTCAAATTTTCACCAAATTTCAATATAATAATGATACATATTATTCCGAACTTTCATTGGAATCCAACCAGTCGTTTTGATATAAAATATTATATAATGACAAAAAAAAGCAAAAGAAGAATTTTCGTACAAAAAATGTCTTCGAAAAAATTCAAATTTTCACCAAATCTCAATATAATGATGATACAGATCATTTCGAACTTTCAATAAAATCCAATCAGTCGTTTGGATATAAAAAATTATATAATGACATTTTACACATCGTTTGAAGCTATTAAGAAAACCTATTAAATCCAAGCAACAAGTGTCACCAATTAATGGAAAACGATTAAAACAAGGCCTTCTTTATTATAGAAGAAATTATTGAGAATGAGTAATGAATATAAAAGGTGGTTCTCAAGGTGTATATATGTATACAGCTGTCATCACGTTTCATATAGTAGTCTAATATTACAATATAATATAATATTAAATTGCATCTACTATTTCCTTCATGAGAATAGTCTACGAAACAAACCAACCAAATGGAAAGATTGATTTTTAGCTCGAATGCCGTCTAAACAGCAACTTGATATAACAATTTTTGAAAGAATTCAATGTCATTCATCAGCTCATCCATCAACGCGGAAACACATAACGCGTTTTCCTAGTATAGAAAATAACTTTTATAAATCACTCAAGCTACCGAGAGAAATTCAACTTCACATTCTACATAAGTTTTTTCACCTACCTTCCCAGACCTCCCTCAACTTGTCATAATGCGCTCGTCAAATCTAGTCGCACCACCTACCGTTATCTGTGGTCACACGTGCAGTGTACTGAATCCCTCTCCTGTCAACCGCTATTTAGTTGCCTTGCCAAATACTATTCTTTGCCGAGAACTGAGAACCATATATAGTCATATAGTTTTTAGTTTTTAGTTTTATTTAGTTTTTTAAATTACCCGGGTAATACCCGGGTAATTTCGGCGGGTACCCGGTTCCTAATTTGTTACCCGAAGGCATTACTTATATATATATATATATATATATATATATATATATATATATATATATATATATATATATATATATAATATATTTATATATATATATATTTATATATATATATATATATATATATATATATATATTTATATATATATATATATATATATATATATATATATATAAAACTATATATATTTGGGTCATATAATATTTTTCTTCAGGATGCATTTCAGAGCATAGCTTGATCGACCATTTGCGTACATATACTCCACGTACATGCTATGAAAAAAATATCGGTCCCATACGCGTCTATGTTTTATTTTAATTCAAATTTTTATGTTAACAAAAAAAAAACATTTTATGTGACCTTAAGTGTACAGTGGAAATGATACATCATTTAGTATTTCAGTGTATTATTTCTTCCACTGTTGTTACTAATAATGAGTACTTGACTTGAATAGACATCATAATCACTAGCTAGAGGAATGAGTGTCCACTTCTTGTCTCATTATTATGTGTACTATGCAGGCTCTGATATACCATTTATTGCCCCCCGTGGCTCATTCAGTCAAGGCTCTGCTTCAGAAACTGAAGTCAAGTCATGCGTGTGTTCGAGTCTCGCATAAGATCCCATATTTTTTTAAAATAATGCTGCTTAACGACCCCACCAACAGCTAGGTTATACGGGGGTACGAATGAGCGGATGATAATGAAGCGATGAAGAGATGATAGGTGAAAGGACGTTTACAAAAACCCATGCCTTATGCGGGACTCGAACCCACGCCCAACGGTGACTTCAGTTTCTACCGCTAGCGATAATTGTCTTAGCCACCGGGGCGGCTCATAATTTATTCATCAACTTATTATTCGTACCCCAAAATAATCGTAATAAAACGACTGTGAAAGCTCAAACGTAGCCCAGGCCTAATCAGTATATCAGCCCATGCCAATCGTCCGTTTTATTTCCATATATGCCTTCAGGCCCCCCGTTTTAACAAGGGGGCACCTAAGAGGTTCCGGAATAAATCGACCGTTGGGGTTGACAGGGGTTTGGGGTGTCCAACCTTATACCTGAACCCAACCACGTTTACCTCCTCCCTTTGAAGAACCCTAAAACCTCCCCATACACCCCGAGCGATTTTCTTATCAAAATTTCCCGGTAACGTCTTCAGCGGTCCCGAAATGGGGAAATTTCCGACCTGTATTTATAGCCATCACCATGGCAATGAAGCTCGCCTTGTGACGTCATCATGTACTAATCAAGTGTTGTTGTTGTTGTTTGTTGCAGGTAAGCCTGGCGTTCTGTTCCCCCTTGCCATGTAAATTTCCTGTGGGGGGGGGGAGGGGGGGGGGAGGGAAAGGGTGAAGGGAAAAGGGGGTGTAAGGGTGTAAAGCTGGGTTTCCAGTTCCGATTTATTCTTGTCGTCCGACACGATTTTCCCAACTGCCCAATCACAAGCCAGTATTCACCTAAAAACATGGCGGTTCACGACACCGATTCGGTGTCGTGATTATTGACTCAACTCCAACTTCATCTATGAATGAGAACGACGAACAACGTAATTTAGGTAATAATGAAAGGATTTTTCATCCTCCTAAAGTGACTTACGTGGGACGTCTTGAGTATGTCTTGAGTCAATGATCAGAGGCGCCGGAGCCTGTAAGCTGATGTATAAGATGACTTTTTTGGCAAAAAGATGGTCGTCGCTTCGTTAGTGTCCATTCTCTGTCGTTGGAGGTGTATGTGTTCATTCATGAACTAAGAATAAGCCATTAGAAAAGATAAAAAATAGGAAATAGGAAGATTTAATTGGCAAAATCAATGTCCCCCTTTTTCCAATGTCCATCATTTATGTTGGATCATTTTAAAGGCTGTGTCAAGATTCAAGATACATGCAAATTCCTCTAAAAATATATCCAAAAGGGAATCATAGAAAAAAGACTAGAAAAATGAAAAACATATATAAATCCCCCCTTACCACCCAATTGTTGTGAATACATCTGGACTTTCTCCTTCGAAATAGCAGATATGATATTTTTCAAAACTTTTCATTCGTGTGTATGTAGACATGTTTGTCCTGTTACCATAACAACTAGACAAATTTTTGCAAGTGCAATAAAGTGCAGTTCTTGTTTACACTCATCCAACAATTATCAACTCGCAATCGAGTCAGAATTGAAGAGTAACCCAAGTCAAGGTTATTGTACGCTGTGCGGTATTGTATCGAAAAACGTATTATTCCCACAGTTATACATACATATATTTATTGACGAGAGATGAAGGCTTGAACCACCCGTGCGTTAGTGTTGTGGGATAGGGGGGACGGTCGCTCGGAACTTTCATATCACATGGATACAAGTTACACGAGAAATGAGGACTCGAACCACCCGTGCGCTAGTGTTGTAGGATAGGGGGGACGGTCTCTCGGAACTTCATACAAGTGATGTGAAATTACCGCAGTCCGATGCAGAATACCGATACCGGAGAGTATACCTTGTTATCACGTGCAAGTCGAGCTGATTGGAAATTGCAACATGGACAGTTGCCGCATGTGCGATGTTCGAAGGAATGCGTTTTAATCTCGCCGCGAAGTCTTGGCTTTGCGGTAAATGTTACCGTACTTTTTAACGAGAGCGAGCGGGAGTTCGAGGCGAACTCTCGATCGTTCGCGTAGTTCGGTGCATGTATTCGTTCATATCTCTGTATAGGCAACATGATCGAACTTGGGATTTAGTTTCAATATATACGGCTGGTAAGATCACCCTTGTGGTGCTCCGTCCAAACGATCCTAGTTTAATCTCCATGGCCTCGATTGGGACAGTGATTTTGTATCAAGTTTCGATCTATAACACTAGGAAAACGCCATATGCGTTGTTAGACGAGCGGATAGTAATAGTATGGGTAGTAATGGTTAAGAACTGCTTCGAGTGGTACCAATTTAGCACATTTTAATTTTTTTCTTCGAAATGGGTGACCCGATCAAGCTGAAATGTTCTAGAAATGTGTATCAAAATATAATCCAACTTCACGCGAAATTTCATTTTTTAGGAAATTAAAATATTTTCTTTTTTTTCCGCCATGTTATTCTAATGGGTATTTCTGAAATTTCTAAAATTCCTAACAACAAAAGTTACTCCCCGATAATGCCACAAAACTATACAGATCTAAGTTAGATGAGGAACCATATTGAAAAAAAGTTTGAAGTTGATTGCTGTAGCCGTTTGACCTGTGGAGAACCGACAAAGAAACATGAAAAAAAAGAGAAATACGAACACCAATTTTTTTCAGTAAGTCAAATTGAATCCTCGCTAAAGCTCGTCTAAATATATGTATTATATATTATATATTGATTTTCCTTGCGTGTTTTTTCAATGAAAAGAAGCTTCATTATATTTTTAAATTTCAAACATGTTCATTGAAATCATAAACAGGTATTCATAGTTAATTGATGCTGGATATAGAATAGGCTCACGCTAAACTAGGGGCTCTGGTGACGACTCAATAATGTCAAAACTGAAAGTAGGTGATGTTAGATTTTAAGTGCGTCTCATCAAAATTTCTCGTTCATCTTATAACGTAACGCTAGTGCTGCGTTTTCCTATTACTTTGTCGAGTTAGCTTCGAGTACTGTCAGTGCTGCACTTATGCTGCCCTGTGCTGTACACATGTCGTGACCCTGTACGGTGGCGCTCCTAACAAGTATCGTGCTCGTTATATGAACTAAACGCACGGTTCCATACGCTAGTGGCATCTGGTGGATTAATACACAACTATGTGGCGCTGTCGGTAAAACAGTTGAGGCAATAATACGGTAAAACAGTCATTAATGGCTCGTCAACATTATCTGACTGTAGTTGATATTTAATTTTACTACCGACGTTACAGATTGAATAGATATTACGATTTTTAGGTTCGTGATTTATGGGGGGATGCTAATCTACAGTACTCAGCGGCGGACTGGCCCGGACCCCTCTTATTTCTTGGCTAGAAGCACCCAAACAGTTATGTAGCTATGGGAGTGGGAGTATAGACAGATTGGGTATTACATTTCAAATAAGTATCATTTAGAAAATGTAATACAATTTATTCTGTGTAAGTGAATGCACATTCATTAATCAACATAATTTATGCACCTTCAACAAATCCGTAGCCGCCCCTGTGGCTCAGTCAACTATCGCTAGCGGTAGCAATGAAGTCACCGTTGGGCGTGGGTTCGAGTCCCGCATAAGGGTTTTTGTAAATGTCCTTTCACCTATCATCACTTCATCGTTTCACTATCACCCGCTCATTCGTACCCCCATATAACCTTAGCTGTTAATGGGGACGTTAAGCAGCATTATTTTGCAGTAGGCCTATTAAAGAAAACGTCTTGTGGATGTCTTTCATTATGTTGTTCTACTGCTCAACCATGCAGATTTAAAAAAATGCATCGTACTTTTTTTTCTCCGGGCCCCCATTTGTAATACCGCCCGGGCCCTTTACTCCCGGTCCGCCCCTTATAGTAGGCCTACCCTCTCGGGTGAGCGAGCGGTGACTGTTATAATTTTACTAGTATTTTCAATTGTCACAAATAATGAATGTAGAGAACTATCCTACATTGCCGGTTTGTACATGTCACCTAGAAACTATCCTTGCAGCATATAGAGGGAAACCAGGAAAAACCCATTTCAGAATGCTCGACCATGGCGGGAATCGAAACCCGGTCTCTGAATGACGGTTCAGTGTGCTAGCCACTCAACCCCTCGTATCAATAATGATCATAATCATAATAATCAGGCGCTACAAATGACGACCCTAACGTGTGAATAGCAGTATAGTGCGTATAACACATGAACTAGAGTGTATATAGCTGTCTTGTGATTGATTTATGTGTCCCGAGTGTTATGGTTTACACAAAATAGGGTAGTTTGCGTTTACCCCTGTTTCCTCTCCCCTCTTCCCCCCCCCCCCCCCCCCCCCCCCCCACCCCGCACACGTGACGTGTCTTGAGGCTCGAGCGCCCGTCTCCTCGTATGGTGCAGCACTGCCGAGCGGTGGTGTCGAGTCTGTTGTCTTACACAGTCAGCGTCTTGTTGCACCCTCACATGTCGACTTCCTCCCCCTCCCTTATAGCCCCCCCTCCTAAACCCACGCCAAAGATCTGAGGTTGAACATAGCTTCATCTGTTCGTGGTTCCTCCTGTACTAGAGTGTAGCCGAGAAAAACCTGAAAATTTCGTGCGTTTTTACGATTTAACAGTCAATTAAAATATACTAAAAGCAATGATATCCAATGAAAAGAATTGTGTTATTGTAGATGAAGATATTAGGAATGAGAGAGCTAATGTCACATTCTCGTTTTTGAATTACACTCATTTTAAGATGAAAAATATTGATTTTTCACTAAAATGGAGTCCAAATAGCAACCTAATATTTCTGTTATTTCGGCTAGAGAAATATGACAGTATTGTTAATGCAATTCCTATTCAAGAATCCACTTGTTCAATACAGCTCCACTCAAATTTCCCCAATGTAGTAGAATCATTTTCAAAATTATTCATTCAATCTACTAAACAAACAATGGCTATACACTTATAAGAACACACATCAATCAATCAGCTGTTGCGAATCGACCTTTCCACCACTCGCACATGTGAACCCCCCCCCCCCCCCCCCCCCCCCCCCCGGTCACCGCGAGCTGCGAGCTGCTAACATCACCCATGCCGTGTAACTCCTAGATGTATGCACCCCGCAGGGCCCGTGGTGCGCCCCATTAGCGCCCTACACCCCGGCCCTATATGCGCCCTATAAATAATTCATGTGTAACGGTACACTCGGTGCATGGCGTGGACACCGACGTCGGGGCTTAAGGCGTCCTCAGTCCCCATAGGACAAAAAGTTTCCGCTAGGGGGATTTCACAGATATGTAAACGATAAAACTTGAACCGTGCGTGATACAAAATATAAGATAGAGAATGGAGACAATATTTGTTGAAAATGAAATGCTATTGAATCAAATATTATAATTACAAAGGTGGAAAGATCACTTGTATGTAACACTATATTTTTGCTATAGATTTCTACCTCACAGCCTATACCGTTACATACAAATAACACGTAACATATTGTGAATGAGCATTATAGATCGATCATATTTTAGTAGATATACTTCAACTTCTACTAGCTGACTCGGCAAACGTTGTTCTGCCATAGAAGTGATTTGTAGTGAATGTTGGTTGTTGATGTGAAAATAAGGTGCCGGAAGGCGGATGGTGCGCTATCTAGCGTGTAGTCCTGCAAATGTTGCCGAACGCGGCGGACATTGAGTCACGCCGTCAATGTCATTGAACAACGCCATTACTGGTGTTGTCCTTGAAGTGCCAATTTTTTGGATATTGCTCATAGGAGAAAGCTTGGCGGAAGATCTCGTATAGTTTAGGACCTTCTACCACCCCTATGGAATGTGCGTGAGGAATTTCACGACACTCGGTCGAGCCGTTTCGGAGGAGTTCATCCTCTAACATGTGGCACGAGCGTTTTATATATAAGAAGATGAAAGATGACGGTTTGACAGCATACTATAGCGAGTAAAATACCATTCTCAGTAAGGACAGTCGCCCAAGACGAGAACCGAACCCGGTTCCTTGAACACGGTGCAGTTCTCTTACAGCGACTGATCTACCCATCTCATGATTCTAAACACATCCCCCCCCCCACCCCTACATAGGGACCACGCTCCGACTTGCACGTCATGCTATAGGGACGTGCTGGCTTATAGGGCCGTTAGTTTACCATCCCTCTAAGCCCTGTACATATAACTCGCGTGCATAATGTGATGGGGCCTACGTGTGGATGGTAGTAATAACATCATTAGCGCCTCAGGGCCTCAGTGCCGCCTGAGATCTACTCAGGTGGCTCTCAAGCTCACTCCGGCAACCGAGTGTGGGAAGATCGATATATATATATATATATATATATATATATATATATATATATATATATATATATATATATATATATATATATATATATATATATATATATATATATATAAATAAATATATATACTTATATATATATATATATATATATACATATATATATATATAGAGAGAGAGATAGGCCTATATATATATATATATATATACTTATATATATATATATATATATATATATATATATATATATATATATATATATATATATATATATATATATGTATATGGGCCTCTCTCTCTTTATATATAGGCCCCGTGTATGTGTGTGTATGTGTGTAATATCACAGTTCATTAATAATGATGAATAGTGTGGTTGCACACCCGGTTGACAGGCACACTAAATGAACGTAAATATACATTTCATACATAAATATACATTTCATACATAAATATGTATCAAGGAGACAACTTCAATCACAGTATTATATATATATAGAATGTAATGAACATATATTGATATTGATCTGTGTATTTTCACAATCACAAAGCCGGGTTCGTTTGTTGGCCAACATCCGACGCCTGATGATTTCGGCAGCGGATGTGAAGGGTGGTATTGACCGAAAGCAATCAGCCAATCAAAGTATATAAACCAATTGAACTATGAAAGAGGAAAGGTTTGATTCCGATTCCGAGTATTGTTTTCCATTATTTCCGATGTTTTATGGCGTATGTCAGTGACTCTCGAAGCCTTTGTGCAGAGTTAACCTCGCAGTTACATGTGAACAATATGAGTACATGGGAGCCGCCCTCGTGGCTCAGTCGACTATTGCTTGCGGTAGAAACTGAAGTCACCATGGGGCGTGGGTTTGAGTGCCGTATAAGGGATGGGTTTTTGTAAACGTCCTTTCATCTATCATCACTTCATCGTTTCATTATCACCCGCTCATTCGTACCCCCGTAGAACCTAGCTGTAGGTGGGGTCGTTAAGCAGCATTGAAATGTAGGTCTTTATACGCTGGCGGGTGATATAATGCCGATGCATCGACAAATAACTTAGCTAGGAAATGATTTGTATCTTTTGAAGTTATTGGTGGAAGTGCCGGGTTTTTGCATTTATCGTTTTCCCAATTTTTCACTAAGTCGATGTTTGTAAGATCATATATATATATATATATATATATATATATATATATATATATATATATATATATATATAGGTCTATATATATATATATATCACCGTATACGTATATGGTTATTTCTAAAAATCACTGTACAGTTTACTATCGTTCCTTGTATCTAT
This sequence comes from Brachyptera putata, assembly GCA_907164805.1. Classification (NCBI taxonomy): domain Eukaryota; kingdom Metazoa; phylum Arthropoda; class Insecta; order Plecoptera; family Taeniopterygidae; genus Brachyptera; species Brachyptera putata. The sequence goes on along the minus strand of OU015473.1, from coordinate 11,996,478 downwards.
CGGTTTCGTATTGCCTGTGACGTCATTGATTCAGAGTGACATCATGGTCTGGGAATACAAGGATCTCCAGCTTCCAACTCCCAGCAAGTCTTCCGTACGCAAGTCCAGCTGTCCATCTCACGCACAGGTCTGTCGACCAGAAGCAGCTAACTTCTCCGCGGATAGACAGTTGTAACGAGGAGGCGAACTTCTCAATCATGTTAGATTTGTTTCCAAACTCCTTTACATGTTTTATAGACTCTCTGCCCCTCCTGCTCCCCTCCTCCTTTCCCTCATGCCTTTTTCCTAGGGGAGGTGGAACCAAGTTTCTGGAAAATCGCGATTTTTGATATCTTGAATTTGAAGCCTTTTGTCTAAAGCCTTGTCTGAACAGAGTTGAAAATAACTGTACAGTCACTGAGACGAGTAGACAATTGGCTAGCCCACTAAACCGTCATTCAGGAGACCGGGGTTCGATTCCCGCCATGGTCGACCATCCTAACAGGAGTTTTTCGTGGTTTCCCTCTGGTCAATATTGGGATGTTCTTTAACTATGCAGGACACCACCGACTTCTTCCCACCATCCAGAAAGCGCCTAATAAAATTACCTTTTCATCTCATCATCCCATATATTTATCATTCACTGACGCCAATAGATCGTAGTCATCAGGACAGTGCGTCGTTAAACCCAATATAAATATAAAAAAAATAGTACAGTTGCTGTCAATTGGAAAAAAATCCGTAATTTGGAAACGAATAAACTTTACGCATATGCTATACCATTTTTTTTTCTTATACGGTAGGCCTACTTGGAAATGCATATGTACAGTGTGTCTTCCACTATTTCCATTGTAAATTTTCTTCAGGACGAATTTATTGAATGCGTCCTGAATTTATCAATGAAATCATCGAAATCATTTTAATATGTTTGATCATCCAATTGGTTTGACCGAAGCTATACACACATTGTTGCTTTTTCGTCTACATTTTAACGAGGGGGAACAACAGAGGCGTGATGGGAATGTTGACGAATCAAGGGCCTACTGCAGTATCGAACTTGAGAGTAACTAATGATGGCCGCTTTTATCTATTCTTGTTTTAGTGAGACTTTTTCATTCATATTTTGTCTTCATATATATATATATATATATATATATATATATATATATATATATATATATATATATATATGTGATGATTAAACTTCTTGGATACGATCCAATCTCGAGGTGTATGGGATATTTTAGCCATGTCGTAAAAGATACGTCTCGACCGGGAATGTAGTCCCGGTCCATCTACCCCAAAATCCAATTTGACAAAACGATTTGAATGAAATTTCAAGATTTACATCTCAATTAACTTTATCACCTTTATTCACCTTCTACTTTATCGATATTGGATTATAGCTAAAGATGGAAGTGTAGTCTCAATCCAACATATATTACGTGAAAATCCTCATAATTATATCAACAATTCGATATTTCACGTCCACAAATTATTGATGTGCTTTTTAACAATACTCTTGAGTATTTTCTATTCTATCCATCGTCTTCTGTCAATCGTAAATCTGGATTATGTAATCATAATCAAATTCCTCATCAATCTAATAACAAGGAATTGCTTCCTATTTTCTCATTTCCTCTTACATACTTATATATACCCACGAACAATAAATGTGCGAAACACCCGTGCGTTTATGTTCTAAAATATAGAAAACGGTCGTTCGTAACCTTCCTCCTACTTGGACACTCTCCCCTCATCCCCTATATAACGTTTCTTCCAACCAACATTACTATTATTTTCCTTGACCAATCAGTGAAGCCATCACTTCGAGCTTGCGGCTCCGAGCGACCGTCCCCCCTATACAACAGCAGTAACCAGCGGTGGTTTCGAGGTGCGAACTCGATGGCTATCCATTAGTGTCCCCGGCGTTAGTGCTTAATTCAATGTTCCATAGCTAGGGGTTGATGTGTAGTGGCTATCGGGGGATGACCGTATCGCATATATATTGATGGAACCGAGTTAAGAGTCCACGGGAGTCGATTTGGGGGAATAGATTCCCGCGCACAAGTCAAAGTCCGGGCCTGGTAAAACAGGTTGGCGGGCGGATATATCAGTGTTTTGGTGATAACTTTTGAACGGTATGAGATATCGAAATTCTGAAAATGATGAAACACAGATATTTTCAATACCTTCAAGATACTAGGTAATAACTATTTATCTCAAATCGCCTGATTGTCAGGCATATACACTTGAAAATACACATTTTTCAAGCGTATACGCCTGACAATTATGCGATGTGAGATGAATAGTTATTACTAACACCATACTGAAGGTATTGAAAATATCTGTGTTTCCTTCGTTTTCAGAATTTCGATATCTCATACCGTTCAAAATGTATTCCCTAAACACTGATATTCCGCTAAATCGACTCCCATGGACTCTTAATGGGGTGCATGGACGGTGTTAGGGAAATTCATCTTTACTATTATTTGTCTAGGTTCAAGAACTAATGTAATTGAATGAAAAGTACATCAACCTCAAGATAATTCATGCTCTTTTATTGATTTGAAATTCTATATCTGTGTTTTCACTTTCATGGTAATACGTCAACGAACTCAATCGCATTATTGGTATTCATCCACGTATTAACTTGAAACGGATTGAATTACATATTAATTAAAGAGCTTGAAACTATCTCGGAGTTAATACACTTTTCATTCAATTACACTGGTTCGTGAATATAGTAAAAAATAGTCAAGATGAATTTCTGCAACACCGTGCACCCCCTTAATTCAATGTTCTATTGCTATGAGGGCTGCTGTGTAGTGGCTATCGGGGGTTGACCGTAACGCATATATATTGATGAAATCGCGTTAGGGGAGGGGGGAGGAGGGGTATGGGTAGGGGAGGAAATGAAGAGTGACGCGACTATTTCCGACATTGTTATGCTGGCCGAACGGTCGGAGGGGGAACCTGAAGAGCGTATACCGGAATAAAGTCGACTCGGTTGTGTGACATGGGTTTGGGTGTCCAACCTTACTTGTACCTTAACCACATTCTATTGGGAAGTACCTCGAAGCCCATGTCACACGATAGAGTCGACTTTATTCCGGTATACGCTCTTCAGCTCCCCACAGTCGGAGGTGTATCACCGAACAACAAAATATCAGAGTTTAGAAATTTTGCCCAGCCTGAAAAAAAATTCAGACAAAATATTGCTTCTACTGTTAATTTAATCTTTTTTGGTTTTAACGACGAGCTATAATGATAACTATAAGATCTATACAATTTTTTCGGACTAATTTGATAGACGTCATCCCGCCAACGTCCGTCTTAACAGAGTTTTTTTTTTTTTTTTTCTCTGTGTTCTAGGTAAATGCCACGAAGGTTTTTAGATAATTAATATAGCCCATACGACCGCTTCATTCCCACTAACCTTCCCGTAATGTACCACCATCTCATCAATCATTCATCCCACGTCAAAGTTCCCAAGCTATTATTCCAGTGCGTCGTTAAACCCGTTGGAAATATATCAAATATTTGTATATAGGCCTATATATATTGAATAATCTGCATTATCTACAACGTCGTTCCTAGAGAATATTCTATGTTTAAAAGTCGTCAATATTCCGTTAAAACTACGCGCCAAAACGTTTATAAACGAAGATAAAAACAAATATAAAACAATCATTTTCCTCCTATCTACCCACTCTTTCACAATCCTATTATATTGGCATCACTTCCTTCAACGCTACAACAACCATCTATATATAGGCCTACCTTATCACAAAACTACGTTCATTTCTTTCCCACTTCTATTTCCAGCCGAGTTGTAAAAAACGTGCAGCCTCGCAATCACGGCGAGGAATGTTTTGTTATTTGTAAAACCACTCGTCCAGCCAATCAGCGTCGTCGATCTAATCGACCAATCGGAAGATGTCGTCTCGAACCCGGACGTTGGACTTGAAAAGTTGAAATGTGCGGTATCGACTTACCGTCCCTCGTATTGTGTAGCATTAGTGGTCAGCAGTTTCGATATGTCAATGTGCATTGAGATAATGTTTTGAAAATGGAACGATGGATCAGAAGTTGGGATTTGATATGTGCGGTTTCGATCTACCGTCTCTCGTATTGTGTATAGCATTAGCGGTCGGCAGGTTCGAGACTTCAATGTGCGTTCGAGATTTCCGTTTTCCGTTTTGAAAATGGAACGATGGAAAAAGTTGAATGATGCGCAGATTTAGTTTGCTGACTGGACAAGATTGTGAGTTGGATTGGTGATTAGGGGGCGGTGGATGTCGCAGAAAATTCGAACATATAGTCAGAACTATCGGGGTGTTCTCCGATGTAATAACTTATATCGATAATCGTTCGTTTCACATTGATAATCCCCGTTCGATCATCGATTCTCGGTCGATGTATCGAATGACCAAATATCTGCATGAATACAGCTGAAAAAAGTTTTTTTCTAGTTGTATAACTCTGAAAATTGTGCGATACAGGTTGATATAGTTTTTACTCATACCATCGTGTGTAGGCACTAAAAGATCTGTTTCCACCCTTTTAGAATTTCAATATCTCATACCGTTCAAAAGTTCTGACCAAAAACTGATATTTCGATAAATCGACTCCCATGCGCTCTAATTCATAATTTTCAGTCCACCAAAACGCTATATACCCCTCCTTTCTATGGGGAGCCTGAAGAGCGTATACCGGAATACGGTATACTCTGTTGTGTGACATGGGTTTGGGTGTCCAACCTTATACCTGAACCCTAACCACATTTTACAACCATTCATTGATTTTACAACCATTCATCCATATAAGTACCCCATGTATCAACTCAGCCATATCACCCATATCAGCCCCCCGCGCAAAATTCTATCCGCCACCGTGTCCGCCATCTTTGTCCGCTATAGATAAACGCCCTGATCGCGTGTCTGCCAAATCAATTCAGATTGATTGCATTCAATCCTGAATTGGTCGTCGCCCAAAACCTCGTCAGACTTCCCATGACATATTCGACAGTGCGTTAGCGTCGTATTGTTGTACTGTTGTTGTTGTTGTTGTTGTGGAGATAATTGCTAGAGGGGTGATTGACGGCTGACGGGCGAGTCGGTTCAACAATTGCAGTGCTGATACGAACTGGGATCGCATCAAGCTGGGTTTCCATGTGCAGATTTATTCTTGTCGTTCGATTTTTGATACTGACCAATCACTTGCCAGTATTCATCTATACAACATGGCGGTCCACGACACCGTGTCAATGTAGTGATTATTGATTCTACTTCAACTTTAACGGCTGATTTTTTTTTAATGTTCAATTAAAACTAATTGCCCAAGAAACTATTGCAAATATATCCTATTTCAAAATGGACATGGCTCAGTTATCACTAAAATCGCCTCCCAGATTAATTATGATACGTCATGAGGAAGGAGAATCTACCTGCTTGATCCGATGGCTCGTGCGAGTCGCTATCAACGAAGTTAATGGCTCCCAAAAGCACGTGTTTTAATCGAATCAACAGGTTTTCAATGGTTTTACATATTTTCAAGGACATTTCAAAGTAATTGTTAATTTTTAGTACTTTCTCAACTTGTATGTTTTTTTTAACGACCCCACCAACAGCTATGTTATACGGGGGTACAAATGAGCGGGTTATAATGAAACGATGAAGTGAAAGGACGTTTACAAAAACCCATGCCTTATGCGGGACTCGGAACCCACACCCAACGGTGACTTCAGTTACTACCGCTGGCGATAATTGACTTAGCCACCAGGGAGGCTTTGTATGTAATTTAATCTCCATATGATATATGTAATTATTTATGTATATTGAAACTAGATGAAAAATACATGCAATACTACCAATACGAAGCCTACACTAACGATTCAAATGCCTGTAACGGAACAGTGACATCATCACATTATCGGAAACAAGAGATGGGAGATCCCAAAAAAAGTGATAAAACACAATCTTTCAATTAAAAAAAAGGACCTATTTATACAGGAATTAAATTCTACAATTCGTTGCCATTGACGATAAAACAAAAGAAGGGAAATTCTTTAAAATGGGACTTGAAAAACTACTTTTAGATAAATGTTATTACAGTGTGAAAGAGTTTTTAGACGACACATGAGCTGTATTTTAAATTATGATTCTATATTTCTTTTAAACTTATATGTGTGTACATATGTATGTAATGTATTTAGAATGTATTATTTGTGTATATCTAACTCAACTGACGTGTCAAATATCATGTATTGATCAAAAATGACAAATAAACAACTACCGGTAATAATAATAATAAGAGATGGGATCAGGTGTTAGCAGCAGTGTGGTATAAACCAGTAGCAATTCGACGTAAACCACTCAGGACTAGTGATGGGTAAATTCCCGGAATTTTCAATTTGGGGAATTTTCCCGGGAACATTCCCAAAATGGGAATTGTCAGGGAATATATTTTTTTCTTGTTGATCCACACATTATAGAATGAAAAAAGAAGGATACGAAATGACCTTAGATGTTGACGCGCCGTTAAACATCAACAATAAAAAAGAAGGATACGAAGAAATAAAAAACCATAAAGCCTACTTAAACTTTTGGTGTATCAAGTCCATACGAAAAATAATCATAAAACATACATGAAAAGAAAAAAAGTACTATAAAAAATCTAATCGTCTGAGGCCTGTCAAGACATTTCTACCATCAAAAGTACGGTCTTGGATTCTGAAAAACCCATCATTCAAAAAGTAAATAAAATTGAATAAAAATAAAATGCACATAGCAGGCAAATTGCTGAATCATCTAAATAATTATCTAACTGCTGAACTCATTTTCCCAAAAAATAAATTCCCTGAATATGGGAATCTATTCAAACATAGGAAATATTCCCACTAGCAGGAACATTCCCCGGGGAATATTTCCATGCGCCCATCACTACTCACGACTGTTCTCCATTCCAGATCTGCTACTTCCACCCAACCCTTATCACCACCAGTAATGTGCGTGTGCGTGTGCGTGTGCGTGAGTGTGTTTATTAATAAACACATCACAAGTGAATTATCAATTTCCGTTCCACTTGAATAGAAGCTGGCAAAGGTTTTAATTGCACTTCCCGCCCTCGGGGACGCCACGCTATAGCTGGTGGCGCTGCGAGGCGGGTGAGTGTGTTACGAAGGACTGATAGGAGAATGCCTGATTGACCTTCGGAATAAAATCTATAATCGGCTGTTTGAGACAACTGCGGATTTTTGGTGTATACAAAAATAAATGTCAATCACTACAATATAAGTATGTTTTCTTTAATAACATCGAAACTTGATACAAAATCGTTGTTTCCCAATCAGGGCTACGGATGTAAGTGACATAATTTGAACGGGGTTTCACAAGGATGATTTTATCACCCAATTTTATTTATTACAAATACAAAAATTCAATGAACATTGACACCATGACTGCGCTGCCTGTGACCATAATTTTTCGCCGCAGATAAAAGTCTTTCAGGTTCCAAAAATCCGGAACACACGAGTATAACCCGTTTCTGTGATAGGCCTAGATCAGGACATCACTACCTTTGGTATAAAAAGTAAACCAAACATAATCGATATCTTCCACTTTGAACGAAGTCTTTCAGGCAATGTTCACAATTATTTCCAATAATAGAAGATGTCAAGTTAGTCATCCAACTATATGTTATATCTGGCGCGACTTTTAGTGAAAAGAAACATTGAAATAATGACTTACGATCGATATACGTCACAATGGGGCACCTGAACAGCGAATACCGGAATAAAGTCGACTGGTTGTGTGACATAATTGTGTTTGGGTGTCCAACCTTATCTGAATCCTAACCACATTCCTTTGAAAAGTACCTCTAAAACCGATGTCACACGATCGAATCGACTTTATTCCGTTTTACGCGGTTCAGCTCCCTCATCACAGTCACAATAGGCTAGACTTGAGCTTATCCTATATAGGCCTATAATCCCACCTCCAACTAATTGATTGGAATTTAATGATTTCACATTCTATACAATAATATTTCTTAGTGGAATCCTCGTTCAGATTGCGTTCTATTCTCCCCAGCGAATGTGCTCCACCCCCGACCCACCCCCCAACATCCCCCACCCCCAACCCACCCCCGAGCCATATCCCGTTGACGGAACGATGATGAAATATATGCTAAAACGTATTCCGAACGATTTGACAGGAAAATGATTTGCATTTTGGTTAATCTTTATATAGGCAAGCATTCCTGACTCTTCCCCCCCTCCCCTCCCCCCCCCCTCTTCACCCCCTACCCTGTACCCCATGTTGTCTGAGAATAATGGGATTTTCTTGGCTTTGATAGAATTGTATAATAGAAATGTATGCCCCGTACGGCCGTCTCCCCTATATGTTAGCGATAACGGTCGGTGGTGTCGAGCGGTCAATATCGGGGAGATCTTCTCGTCTCGAGAAAGAAAAGGGGAAAAAGGAAATCTGCTGGAAAGTTTTCCTTGAAGGTTTTCTCTCTGTATCGATGTATTGGTTGAATTTCGGCGATGCGAGTTGAAGCGATCGACCGTTTTTTTCAGATAGATCGGTATTGACGGTCGAGAGTTTCGATCCTTCTTTACTGGTGATCATGTATCTTGTATGGATAGAATATAGGCCTATGCGATATATATATATATATATATATATATATATATATATATATATATATGATTTGAAACTCTCTTCTCCATGATGCATATTTGAAAATAAAGACATCTTTTGGGTTATTTCATGGATATTATTATTTCATATATATATATATATATATATATATATATATATATATATATATATATATATATATATATATTCATTCAGTGCTATTCAGTGCTAGTATATTGAATTCTCCATCTAGTTTCATAACTTTTAGCGGTTGGTACTAGAAACCAAACTATTACATTTATAACTCTACGATAACAACATTAGCCATGTTTTTTTTTTGTAATTTCTGCATTCTAAATTTGAATAATACATTATTGTTTTCCGTGTTCGAAGTTGTGGAACTCTAGAGGGCTGTGGTTCGGTTATGAAATGAGGTTATGTCGCCAGGGAGTTGTTTTTGTGTTACGGCCGAACGACCGTCTCCCCTATAGGTTAATGCTAACGATAGGATGTGTCCGGATGTAAATATTCCATTTCCTTTCGAATAGCTCATTACCGGTGTATGAAATATCATATTTATGAATGGCCTGTATGCGTGGTTGTGTTACAATTGTTTCTTTTGTGTGGCAGATAGCAAGAGGTGATTGCGTGGATATTTTAGACGTAACGGTTTTCGAATATTTTGCAGGGTTATCAAGCCATCGACAATTGGTGTTTAATTTTCGATTTTTTTGTGTTTTCTGATGAATCTTGTTTATGTATCTATTAGAAAACGTTACGGCGGCACGGTGAGAATTGTTGGTTGTCATATGTTTTAAACTCACTTCATAGTTTTTGGATCGACGCCTGTATTTCAACAGATGTTTCTATTGTACGTTAATTTTTATAATACATGTAAAGGCTTTTGACCACTGGTTATAGGTACGATTTTTTTTTTTTTTTTTAAATCACAGAAAGTGTTTTTGTGCACCTTCATGTGTTTCATGTGGTTAGGTAAGGGTCACTTCGAGTTGACCTTTTCAGTTCAAAGTTGGTTCTCAAGGGAGTGGTTATTTTCACAGTCCAGCATGTATAGGCCTAGACTATACAGAATTGATTAAAGAACAACACAACCCTGAAATTTCAACAAGTAATTACCATATATATTGCACTTATTTCTGAGAAATCTAGAAATCATAGATCTCAATTTCAGAAATTATAGTCTATTCATTTGTCCTCCAGGACCCGGTCTTTTTCTGAGTCGTGACGTAGACATTATTCGGTTTTGTTCATGTTTCTATTCAGATTCTGTAATGCCTACACGTCATGACTCATGGTCTTTGGAGGGCGAAAAAATGTATTATATTCTCAGAAATTAAGATTATGATCTCTAGTTTTCTCTAAAATTAGGGAAATGAACATCGTCATTATTCATCAAGATCTAGTTTCTGGGTTGTGATGCCCTTTAACTATTTTCGATTCAGGTTAGTATATTATTTATATTCAAGACCATTAATGTAAGCGATGACGCAGATTGTAGTATGATGTACACATAGCGGGAATCGATCCCCGGACTCTTTTAATTAAATTTTCGTACAACGCCCCTAAAACTAGTCTTCCTGCAACACGGCGACCTAGAGATGAAACACTCATGATGTATACTATTAGCGAGTATTACGATCGTCTGTCTCACCTATACATTTACACGACCGATCGGGTGTGTCGACCCGTCAAGAAGAACGGACCACCCGGCTTGTCTGAATTAATATTCACAGTTTTATGGAGTATAGAGGTTGGCTGATTTTAAATACACTATAGAGATGAAGGATCGAACCCTCCACGTGGTAATGGTGTGGGATAGGAAAGACGGTCAATCGCAGCCTTCATAAATCATGGATTCGAGTTGCACTAGAGATGAAGACTCGAACCACCCGCGCGGTAATGGTGTGGGATAGGAAAGACGGTCAATCGCAGCCTTCATCAATCATGGATTCGAGTTGCTCCAGATATGAAGACTCGAACCACCCGCGCGGTAATGGTGTGGGATAGGAAAGACGGTCGATCGGAACCCTCGCAATGTCTTCAAGGCGTAGACAAGTGAGGCAATGTGGCGAGGAGGCAGCCTTCAATCTTTTCTAGACTTTGTGTATCTTATTATTGTTATTATTTAGTCTATAACCAAACTTGGTTTGATGAATTATAAAACAAATTTTATTTTTAATTAGGGTTGTTCGTTGATGCAAAAACTTGTTTCGATTGCTTTTATATTACATGGATAATTAAGTACTAAAAAAAAATCAAGTGTTCGAGTGGTTATCACACTGAACCATCATTCAGGAGACCGGGGTTCGATTCCCGCCATGGTCGACCATCCTGACATGGGTTTTTCGTGGCTTCCCTCTGTCGTTCAGGTCATTACTGGGATGGTTCCTTGACAACAGGTCACGACCGACTCCTTCCCACTATCCAGAAGCACCTAATAAAAATAACCTTTCAACGTATCATCTCATATATCATTCACCGACGCCAATAGATCGTAGTTATCAGTACAGCAGGATCGCTGAAGAGCGTATACCGGAATAAAGTCGACTCGGTCATGTGACACGGGCTTGGAGGTTCTATTCTATGGATGGTTATAAAATGTGGTTAAAGTGCTCTTACACGATCAATTTTAGTTGCATGAAATTTCAAGAAAATTTCAGTGGTGTGAAGGCGCTTGCAACTTCTAATGCGAAATTTTCATTCTACTAGCGAAACCGGTGGCAACATTTGAAAATTAGGATCTTTCGACTTTCATGCACGCTTCCAGTGTCAATTTACCCCAACTTGCAATGTATACATAACCCAACTTTGAAAACACGTTTGTAAACACGGTTGTACGAACTACAAACTACGGTTTGTAGATCCTACGGAGTCAACGGAAATGCACGTGACCAAAGGCTCCTCGCTCATTGGTCAGCCGGTGAAAGATTGCAGTAAAAGTTGAACGTATTTTAACTTCGTGAAATTCTTGCATGCAAGTGCAAGATTTCCTTGCTCATGTGTAGGCAACATAGGAAACGTGTGTAGGCCTATTCTACTTTTCTGAAATTAATTTCAGAAATTAATTTCAGGGAAAAGTTGATCGTCTATATAAAGTGGCTTTTAGTGTTCATGTAAGGCCAAACCCATGTCACACAACCAAGTCGACTTTATTCCGGTATATGCCCTTCAGGTGCCTAGTATAGTTCGTTCAACCTAATATGGACCTACATATATTTTTTCAATCAAAATATATAATTTTAATCGATGTCGTTATAAGAACAAGCAGTCTTTTATTACGATCAGGTTTTCAATGTTTTCTCGATATTTTGCGCCGGGCTGGAAAAGTTTCGAAATTATTCCAATCTAGTTGAAATGCAAATTCGAAAAAGTTTTTCGTTTCCATAGTTTTCTCTCGTGTTTTTGTTTCACTCTCGTTCGTTGTATGAATATCGGCCGGCCCTCGCGCCGACTTGATGATATTAACTTATAGCATTTACATTTCAACGTTAACGGTTGAAACTTGTCTTCGTACAGAACACAGAAATTACGAGTAAAAAATTATTAGACGAGCTTTAGCGAGGATTCAATTTGACATACTGAAAAAAAATTGTGTTCTTTTTTATGTTTCTTTTTTATGTTTTTCTGTCGGTTCTCCACAGGTCACCTATCAACTTTAACCTTTTTTCACTATGGTTCCTCATCTAACTTAGATCTGTATAGTTTTGTGGCATTATCGGGGGATAACTTTTATTTTTATGAATTTTAGAAATGTCAAAAATACCCATTAGAATAACACAGCGAAAAAAAAATATATTTTCCTTAAGAACGAAATTTTGCGTGAAGTTGAATTACATTTTGATACACATTTCTGGAAATTTTCAGCTTGATCGGGTCAGCCATTTCGAAGAGAAAACATAAAATGTGCTAAATTGGTACCACTCGAAGCAGTTTTTACCCATTGTCACCCATACTATTACTATTCGCTCGTCTAACAACGCTTATATGGCGTTTTCCTAGTATTATAAGGGAATGTATGAGGCCTGTGCAATATATGGCTTCAATTGGGTCATTATTCATTTTTAATTCATAATATCCAGTCTTAGACTCATGTGTGTATATATGTGTATGCCATCAATTAGTTAAATATCATTTAACCTTTTTCCTATAGATTTGTATAGATCCGTAAAAAAAGATAAGATTATAATGTATAACTGAGATGTGTATGTGTAGCTTCATCCAGGAGACTGCGGGTTCTCTACCCGCCATGGCCGACAAATATTCTCAATCGTTATAATGAGCACAGAGATGGTTCTATGAAACTGGGTCACGACCGCTTCCCTCCCACTGTTCGAAAACACATCTCATTTTCCCGTTTAACGCCGTCGTTTCATCATCTCCCAGCGACGCCAATAGATGTCAGTCATCATCAAGATGTCGTTAATCATAATTTAATTAAATATGACCCCCTATAGCTAGCTATTTTATTTGCATTCAGTTTAACGACGCACTATAAATAGTGATAAGTAAGATCTATAGGTTTCGGATTTAATGAGATAGGAAGATGAGATAGGAAGATGAGGCCGCCCTCGTTAGCTCAGTCAGCTGAGGCACGCTTCAGAGACTGAAGTCACCGTTGGGCGTGGGTTCGAGTCCCGCATAAGGCATGGGTTTTTGTAAACGTTCTTTCACCTATCATCACTTCATCGTTTCATTATCATCCGCTCATTCGTACCCCCGTATAACCTAGCTGTTGGTGGGGTCGTTAAGCAACATTGAAAAAAAGATGAAGATGAGGTTTCGTAGGTAGAAGTGGTCTTGGCCTATATTGTGAGAGAACCATCTCAACATATACCTAGGCTACAGTGGGAAACAAGGAAAAACCTCTACATAGATAGACGGAGGCTGGAATCGAACCTAGGTTCGATCTATCCTCATCTCCCGGTTACGTTTTTGGTTGTAAGAGCCACCCAGGTTCCTTACCGCGACTGCCACTTAGAATATCGTCCTAGGCCTGGCTAGCTCCAAGAGACTAAGGATTTTGATTGGATAATGTTCTCTAGAAGAGCTCAATACCATGACAGCACGAGATAATAACAAAGTCGCGGTCTTTTGGATGACAGAAATGTGACCTATGTTTAGCCCACCTAAAGAGCAGGGCTAGGATTTTTTGCTGACAACAATGGAAATACACAATACAGGACATGTTACCATGGTAGTTAGCTCTACTAGTGGATAGGAACCAATCAAAGTCCTAGTATGTTGGGACTAGCTAGGCCTAGGGCGTTATTTTGAGTGGCAGACGCTTCAAGAGTTAGTGGGAAACCACGTAAAAACCTCTGTAATGATAGACGGTGTCGGGAATCGAACCAAGGCCCGAATTACCTTCATCTCCCGGTCACATTTTTCACTCTACTAAATTGTGATTCGAATGTATCCGCCCATCAGCCAACACACAACTTCGGGAACTGAAACCAATTCGAGCGTGGGTTCGAGTCCCGCATAAGGCTAGGTCGTTCATCTAACACCCACTTATGCGTACCCCATATAATCTAATCATTGATGGGGTCGTCAATCATACAATAATCATCATCAATAATAATTTACCTGTATATTTTCTAGTACTCGCCCGCCGATGGTTTTCTTTTCTGACCGCGAACACTATTGACGTGTCGACACTGCCGATCGTTATAGCTGGTGTATAGGGGAGACGGTCGATCGGGACGGTGTTTTACACTGATGTCCGCCCTGTTATTATGAATGGCGATCCTACCCACTAAACGTTCTAGTAACGCTAGAACATCCCAAACATAATTTGTAAATCATCTGAATATAGAGTAATTTATAATTTTTTCTGTTTTGAGTCCATGGGAGTCGATTTAGGGGAATATCAGTCATTTTGGTGATAACTTTTGAACGGTATGAGATATCGAAATTCTGAAAACGAGGAAACACAGATATTTTTAATATCTTTAAGATGGTGTAAGTAATAACCATTTATCTTTTATTGCATAATTGTCAGGCGTATACGGCTAAAAAACACATTTTTAAGCGTATACGCCTGACAGTTATGCGATATAAGATGAACACTTATTGCTTACACCATCTTGAAGATATTGGAAATATAGCAAATATTCTTTAAAATCTTGTTTCAGGGTGAGATGCCCTTCAACATTCTAATTAGACGGGCTTTAGCGACGGTTCAATTTGACATACTGAGAAAAAATTGGCGTTCATTTTTATATATATTTTTTTTCTATGATTTTTGTCGGTTGTTCACAGGTCAAACGGCTACAGCTATCAACTTCAAACTTTTTTTCAATATGGTTCCTCATCTAACTTAGATCTGTATAGTTTTGTGGCATTATCGGGTGGTTTATGAATTTCAGACATTTCAAAAATACCCATTAGAATAACATACCCCAGCGGAAAAACATTTTTTTTTTCATTTTCTCAAAAAAATGAAATTCTGTGTGAAGTTGAATTACATTTTGAAACACATTTCTGGAAATTTCCAGGTTTTTTAATTTTTAACCTGTTGATAACTGTATTTTAATCTGAAATTTTCCCCTCTCTCATAGGTAAGGTTAGGTGGTAGAACGGTCGGCTGACCGAACCTCGCCCTTTATGACTAATAACATTGTTTTACACGATTAATAAAGACTTTCTATATTCTATTATTCTATTATTAGTATTGGGAATATCGCCAATATTCTTCAAAATCTAGTTTCAGGGTGAGATGCCCTTTAACATTTAATGATAATAATAATTTCTGTATATACGTGAACTTATATAAAATGGCAATGTTGGGTTGAAATTTCACGCCTATTCCTTGAAACATTTCGCTAATGAAAATTATTCTAGACATTTCTGTCTTGTTCAATGTGTGGTGTATGATATTCGAACGGGTGTCTTTTCGTATGCTACAGTATTGACGGTGAGAGGTTTCGAGCTGTCAGATTGATGGCCGGCCAAGTGATGGGCGGTAGACAATGAGCTGCTGTGGGTGGGATGAGAGAAAGAGAGAGAGAGAGAGAGAGAGAGAGAGAGATGTGAGGCTCGGTACAGGTGAACTATTTCAACTTAATTCCTGGTACATATACATACTCTCGATTATATAAAAGAGTACTCCAAATTAATGTTACGTTAAGGTTTCGTTAAAACTTGAATTACGTTACGTTAGGCCTATAACTGAGACACAAATTACGAGTTGTATTCAATGTGGAATTCTGGTGTAATGTGGTGTAATGTTGGTGTGTCGATTCCAATCGTATTATGATCTCATTGGTTTTATTGTTGATCGCCCTAATATGGTATTCTTTTTTTAATAGCTTTTCCTAATTGATCTAAAAATAACAAATAATTTTTCTTCATCTTCTATTTTTACCAGATTTATGTAAAACTCTGGAATTCCGAATATAGGGCCTAATTCATGTATTTTAATTTCGTAAAAATTTGAATTACTTCTGAGATTTTTCTCCCATATTTCCTTAGCTGGATTATTTGTAGGGCTTTTTCAAAATATCAGAACAATTTTCCTCAAAAGTGGTCCAATCTCAAAATATACGGTATTATACGGTCGAGCAAGATCCGACGCCATTAGATCTGCGCTATCATAACAGTGCGTCGTTAAACCCAATATATATACAAAATTGTCTCAGGTTTGTGACGTCCTTTAAGGTCCAATTTCTCAATAGTTCGTAGAAAGTGAATCAACCATCAACTCATCACCTTTCTTTATAACTTCATTATTTCTATTGACTAATCAATCGATGAACTTAACAGAGCATCTCATCGAACCATTAAAATCCCCGGCCTTGGTCCAGTAAACTGAATGGCGCATATCAATCATGGAGCGCCGTGGAGCGCACAGAGAAAAGAAATTTCACTTCGTTCAACCAATTAATCCAGATCGCATGTCGAGCTGGTTATTTTAAATACAGATCCTATAACGAGACGCCATCATGTAGATTTTAATTAAACAATTCTCTCTAATTAGAGATTTAACAGTGATATTAACTGGGACACCGTGACAAGAATGTGATTATGTTTGTTTAACGACCCCGGCCGAGGTAATAGGACGGGAGGAAAATTAATAAGCTATTAATAATATGTAGAGAATGTTACATATAATAATATTTGTCGTTATTGGATGAGCGAAGCGAATACTCAATTTAACCGTAGGCCTACTATATATATTTTTGTCTTCAATAAAGCCCTTCATAGATAAAATGGAAGATTTTTTTTCATGAAACTTGGCGAGCACATGTGTCGTTATCTTGCTCGACGGTATAATACCGTGTAATTTTGAGACAAAATCGATCAGACCACTTTTGAGGAAAATAGTTCTGGCATTTTGAAAAAGCCCTACAAATAACCCAGCTGTAAAGAAATATGGGAGAAAAATCTCCGAATTATTTCAAATTTCTGCGGAATTAAAATACATGAATTAGGCCCCTATATCCGGAATTCCGCAGTTCTACATAGATCTGGTAGGCTTATATATAAAAAATGAAGAAAAATTATTTGGTATTTTTAGATCAATTAGTAAAAGCTATTAAAAAAAAATATTATATTCCATTATTTATGTAAATTATGTTTCAAAACAAGAATTTCAGTGGAATTTTATGAAAATGTTACTGCTCATTTGTGAATATGTTTTACAGATGGTAAACATAAAAAAAATGTGAATCTTTAGAAAATATATTAAATTTGAAAATGAATAAAATAACCTTCAATCACATCATCCCATCACATATATCATTCACCGACGCCAATAGATCTTAGCCATCAGTACAGTGCATCGTTAAATACCACTAGGAAAACGCCATATATGCGTTGTTAGACGAGCGTATAGTAATAGTATGGGTGAAAACTGCTTCGAGTGGTACCTTTAGCACATTTTATGTTTTTTCTTCAAAATGGCTGACCCGATCAATCCGAAAATTTCCAGAAATGTGTATCAAAATGTGATTCAACTTCACGCGAAATTTCATTTTTTTGGGGAAAATAAAAATATTTTCTTTTTTTTCCGCCATGTTATTCTAATGGGTATTTTTGAAATTTCTAAAATTCATAAAAAAAATCCGAAAATGCCACAAAACTACACAGATCTAAGTTAGATGAGGAACCATATTGAAAAAAAGTTTGAAGTTGATAGCTGTAGCCGTTTCACCTGTGGAGAACCGACAAAAAAACATGAAGAAAAAAAAAAAAAAAAAAAAAAAAACATAAAAACGAACACCAAAACACCAATTTTTTTCAGTATGTCAAATTGAATCCTCGCTAAAGCTCGTCTAAATATAAATACATTTTTCTCCTCCACTTTGTTGTACTGTATTGTTTCTAGTTACTGCGCATGTCTGAACATTTTGATTGGCATTAAACGCAATTTAGCGTTCAGTCAGGATTATCATTCTTGTGTACCACTAATTGCTGTATCACATTATACTGTCCGAAACAGACGATCGTTAGAGCTAATGGATAGGGGAGACGGTCGATCGGCGCCCCCAAGAGAATTACCCATGGCAATTAAGTGATGGGTTTGAAAGACTTTGTTTGATTCTCTGTTTCTCTCTTACACTCTCTCTCTCCTTCTCGCTCTCGTTTTATATGGTTTTATCTCTTCCAAGGCTTTGCTTAGCCGGTAAAACAGTTCACCCACATCTCGAGTGTTGTTAGCATTATCTTTCTTATAGTCCAATACACACTGTAACATTTTAAAACGGTCTCGAGTTCGAGTCCCGTATTAGGCATGGATTTTACATAACATCATGCATCTCATATCATCCTCTCATTTGTACCCCCAAATAACCTCTATGGTTGTGAAGAAACTAGGAAAACGCCATATGTGCGTTGTTAGACGAGCGGATAGTAATAGTATGGGTAAAAATGGGTAGAAACTGCTTCGAGTGGTACCAATTTAGCACATTTTATGTTTTTTCTTCAAAATGGCTGACCCGATCAAGCTGAAATTCTCTAGAAATGTGTATCACAATGTAATTCAACTTCACGCAAAATTTCATTTTTTTGGGGAAATAAAAATATTTTCTTTTTTTTCAGCCATGTTATTCTAATGGGTATTTTTGAAATTTCTAAAGTTCATAAAAAAAAAGTTACCCCCGATAATGCCACAAAACTGTACAGATCTAAGTTAGATGAGGAACCATATTGAAAAAAAGTTTGAAGTTGATAGCTGAAACCGTTTGACCTGTGAAGAACCGACAAAAAACATAAAAAAACAAAAAAAAAAAACATAAAAACGAACACCAATTTTTGTCAGTATGTCAAATTGAATCCTCGCTAAAGCTCGTCTAAATATCGTCATCATTCTTTGAAATCTGGCTTCATGTTTGTGACGGCCTTTAATAACCATCTCACTACATATGTTATGCTGCGTGTGCAATGTTCTCATACTTGTAAGGGAACATGATAACACGAGTGTGTCAGTGTTGTTAGCAGAGTATCGAATTATGGACCTGTATTTCTTGTTTTCTTCGTCCAAAACAATTGTATCTGCATATCTTGGACCGTGACGTCATCAGATGGACTTCTATGTGTGATGAAAGATTTGCACACGCATTTTCTAGCACACCTTTTGAGGTTAAAATAAGCAATATAAGCCGTATAAAGCCAGTTCCGATACCATTCCTTCATGGATATCTTGCTCCTTCTACGGCTCTCTCTCTCTATCACTTTCTTTTACTCTCCTCTATATCTGTCCCTCTTTATCTCTCTCTCTCTCTCTCTCTCTCTCTCTCTCTCTCTCTTTATATATATATATATATATATATATATATATATATATATATAGATATATATATATATATATATATATATATATATATTATATATATATATATATATATATATCCAGAAATTTCCCAAAATACAGAGTAAGAGAGTGAGAAATGAAAATGTGCATGCATAAAGCTCACACAGTTGGAAAATAAGGAAAAGAAAAAAATGCTTTTTATTTATAGGGAATTCAGAAAAAGAAGAGTATAACACTGCTATGTTTTAGTTTAACACTCAAACTAATTATGTATCAATTATTCAATTGAGTGGATACCAATTGAGTTTCATTCTTTTATTTCGCAAAAGACTGTTGAAATATAATTTTTAATAATTGATATGTAACACCCTATTAATCGAATAAAAGACTATCCATCTCTCTCACTCCATCTCTTTATATCTCTGTATATCTATCCCCATCTCTATATATCCATCTCTCATCCTCTCTCTCTCTCTCTCTCTCTCTCTCTCTCTCTCTCTTTCTTTCTTTCTTTCTCTTTCTTAATCTTCCTACCAGCGAACTGAAAATATTGAAAATTGAATCTTTTCCACGAACAAGAGTGTTTCAGATATTGCTATCTTTTCCTGCTTTTCTCTCTTCCCCTTACAGTTCCTCTAGCCCGCCACACACACTCACGAAAAGTCAACATATTATATATTTTGAGGGTGAAGGGCGCTTGGGTTGAAATCAATTGTGGCTATAGTAGAAATCATGACTTGTGAATTCAAGAGCAGAACACCCGGGCGATAGTGGTGTGGAATAGGGGAGACGGTCGCTCGGAACGTTTATATTTCGTGGATACAGGTATCTATGACCAACACATTTAGCTCAGTTGCTGAAGCGCTTGCTTCGTGTGATGCGGGAGGTGAGGGGAATATCGGACCTGATTCGATCCACGTCACGGTGCATCTTTAAAGGGGTTTTTCATGGTTTCCCTCTGTAGTCTAGGCTAATTCTGGGACGGTTCCTACAATAAGTCGGCCACGACCGCTTCCTTCCCATATCCTTCCGATCCCATTTTCTCGTTAATCATTCATTGGACACCAATAGACCTTAGTTATTACTACAGTGCGTCGTTAAACCCAATAAATATATATATATATATGTAAGTACATATATAGTCTTACATATTCAGAACGAGTGTATGTGAATGCTTTCCTTTGAAATGTCCTTCGACTATGCTTCTATCGGATCAAATCCATCTCGGTGAAAGTCAAAACGTCAAACCGTTTAGCGGCAAATCACTTAAAACTTGAACCATTCTGCCTTTATGCTAATCGATCTGGAATACGTCGATAAATATCTGTAATAAACGAACATTGGTTCCGAAGTGCCGTACAGAAGCTGTAGACGTGGCTAGAGGCACGGTTAGCCTTACCAACCCCTCGCGAAAACATCGCCACTAAAAACCATTCATCATAACAACAGCGTGTACGTCACAGCTGGTTTAGAGGGTTATGGCGTCAGTTGGTAGGCCTGCCTGGATCAGAGAGAGAGAGAGAGAGAGAGAGAGAGAGAGAGAGAGAGAGAGAGAGAGAGAGAGAGAGAGAGAGGGAGGGTTTGTTGTCGTCACGTGCATCTTGGCATCTTAACTATCTCTCTCTCTCTTTCTCGCCCCTTCTCAATATTTCTTCCTTTCACTCTCTCTCTCTCTCTCCTCTTTCTCTCTCTCTCTCCCTCTCTCTCTCTCTCCCTCTCTCTCTGTCTTTGTCCATCTCCTCTCTCACTCTTTCTTTTTCACTCTCTCTTCCTCACTCTCTCTTACACTCTAGCTCGCTCTTCCCTCCCCCTCTCTCTCTCTCTCTCTCTCTCTCTCTCGCTCTTCCCTCTCTCACTCTCTCTCTCTCTCTCTCTCACTCTCACTCTATCTTTAGTCGACTTGAAAGACGTTATTTTTGTGAATATTGTGACCGTTTTCACAAGAGATAACTTGGTTGAAAAATCCAATAATATTGTGGATTGAAGAAAATTCACTGTGTATGTGCGGTACATCTTATATAAGAAGCTTGTGTCGTATGTTAGAGGATGAACTCCTCCGAAACGGCTCGACCGAGTGCCGTGAAATTCCTCACATTCGATAGGGCTGATAGAAGGTCCTGAAGTATACGAGATCTTCTGCCAAGCTTTCTCCTATGAGCAATATCCAACAAATTGGCACTTCAAGGACAACACCAGTAATGGTGTTGTTCACTGACATTGACAGCGTTGCTCAATGTTACTCAACGTTACTCACCATTTGCGGGCCTCCACACTAGGTAGCGTAACAACCAACATTCACTACAAATCACTTCGATGGCCGAACAACGTTTGCCGAGTCAGCTACTATACATATAAGTATAGGGAGATATGAGATTCTTGTGTGATTTCTCTTACATTTGACGTTCTTGATATTGCTACTCTATTATTTCGTAGCACGAGTCGGTAACTGTCATGACGATTCCTATTGGTCACTTTTAGTCCCGTTCAAAAACCGACTTGCAGAAAATTCTCACCCACCGGCTACGTCATGACCAATCAGCGACGAACGCGATTTTCTTCGATCGAGACAACCTTCTCAACCATTTGACTGACCTTGAGTAAAACACGTGTGCTTCATTTAGTTCGGCGGTATGTTTTCTTGGAAATGTCAGGAACACAAACGTATTATGTAATATGTGTATTATTCAAATGCCACTTGAGTATTTTCTCTGTTCTTGACATATTCATTTATATTGCGTATAACGACGCACTGTACTGATGACTTCGATCTATTGGCGTCTGTGGATGATGTGTGGGAAGATGAGATGATGTGTTATTTTATTAGGTGTTTTTGGATAGTGGGAAGGAGTCGGTCGTGGCCTGTTGTTGAGGAACCATCCCGGTATGACCTGAATGACAGAGGGAAAATACGAAAAACCCCTGTCAGGATAGTCGACCATGGCGGTATGCGAGCCCCGGTTCAGTGTGCTAGCCACTCGACTACTCTTCTCAGTCCTTGACGCTTCGTTGAACTTGATATAGTAGATCCCACACATATTCAGGTTATTTGGGGTTACGAGTTAGCCGGTGATGGATGAAATTATGAAGTGATTGAAAGTGAAATCATTTCATTTTTAAATCATGCTTTATGCGCGTTTCAAACCACGTCCAACGGTGATCTCAGTTTCCATAGCTGTGCCTTAGTTAACTGAACCACGTTGGGCATCCTCAACTTCCGATACAAACAGAAGGACATGTACAATAACTCCTAGGCCTACCTTGTGCGGGACTTGAACCCACGCTCAATAGCGACTTCAATTTCCAAAGCTTTGACTTAGTATTAGTTGACTGAGCCACGGTGGACATCCTCAACTTCCGATACAAACAGAAGGACATGTACAATAACTCCTAGGCCTACCTTGTGCGGGACTTGAACCCACGCTCAATAGTGAATTCAATTTCCAAAGCTTTGACTTAGTATTAGTTGACTGAGCCACGGTGGACATCCTCAACTTTCGATGATAACGGAAGATTAAAAAAAAAACATCATCTCTGCCTTGAACGTGAACGTACAGCCGACTCCTCCGGACTCCTACCGCATCTCCCACCGACTCCACCAATCCTCTGATCATCCCTGCCTTGAACGTGAGCGTGCAGCCGACTTCTCTGGCCTCCTACCGCACCTACCCACTACTCCACCAATCCTCTGATCATCCCTGCCTGGAGCGTGAACGTACAGCCGACTCCTCCGGACTCCTCCGCACCTCCCAACTCCCAACTCCTCTGATATCCCTGTCTGAACGTGAACGTAAGCGACTTCTCGGACTCCTCCACTCTCACCGACTCCTCCCGCATCTCCCACCGACTCACTAATCCTCTGATCATCCCTGCCTTGAACGTGAACGTGCAGCCGACTCCTCCGGACTCCTACCGCATGTGCCCACGGCTCGCCGAGCCCCCGACGCCGGTAACGTTCACCGACTCTCCGACTCCTACGCATCCCCAGCTCCACGCTCATTCCTGCCCGGAACGTTAACGTACAGGCGACTTCTCCGGACTCCTCGCATGTGCCACGGTCGCCGACCCCCGACCGGTAACTAACGTTCACCGACTCCTGCGGACTCTACGCATCACCATGACCATGCATTCTGCCCGAAGTGAAGTAACAGCGACTTCTCCGTTCTACCTTGCCCAGTGTCGCGACCCCCACGCCGGTAACGTGAAGTTCAGCCGCTCCGGAACGTCGACCGCGTCAGTCGTGCTTGGATCTCGGTCGCGGTCGGTCGTAGATATCCGTCACGCCGCCGCTCTACCCATCTCGCTCGCACTTGCACACTTTCTAGTCATTACTGTCGAGTGAACACTAATTATTACGATTGTTTATTTAATTAGATGAAACATTGGAAATCGGAATCGAAGAAAACGTCGTTGTTTATTCCTTTGTTTCGAAATGTGACAGTTATTCAACGTTAAAAAGTGATATTTAATGTTTTACTTCCAGTGAAATTATAAATATAAAAATGTAACTATCCAATTATTATTTCATCGAAGTAATATTTAAGCCTTTCTTCGAAGAGTGACAGTTAGTTAAATGTGTTTTACATTCAAAAGTAATAAGTTATTTAATTTTTTACTTTCAGTGAGATTATAAATATAAATATGAACCATCCAATTTTTATTTCATCGTTCATCAAAGTATAATATTTAACATTTCCTTCGTAGAGTGACAGTCGGTTAAAACTGTGTTTTACCATATCTTTAGTCAATGGTTTTACATTAAAAAGTGATATTTTTTTACCTCAGAGAAAAATATGAAATCTCTAATTATTATTCCATCAAAGTAACAGTGTTCACAATCTATTTTTTAATTAAATTTAACGTGAAATTCCAGATAAATATCAGTGAAAAGTGAAAATTAGTGAATGTGTTACTATTTGTTCTAAACCAGTGATTTATATATTTCATGTGTTCTAGTTTGCGAGTGTGGAAGTGTACGTATACGAAGTGATAACACCAGTTGATACGAATATATTTATAGAGCTATATTAATAATAGCGATAGCTTTATCCATTCGAAGTTATCTACGAATATATCGAGGTTTTCGATAATATATATCGAGGTTTTCGATAATCTATATCGAGATTTTCGATATGTATCGACACTTATGATTTATATTCGATTATATCATCGATTTTGTATGACTGTATTTGAAATAATTTCACACTAAATCGTGGCAAACAACCATAATTTATAATACTGAGATTGTAGCGTTGACGTAATTCGAAAATCTTCAATTTATTACATATTATACGCTTGTCATTTTATAATATCATAAATTGGATCTAGCGCTTATTCTCTTTTTAATGCTACTCGTAAGTACACTAGCAGGCACATTAAACGGGACAAACGAGTGACATTATTATGTGTTAACTGAACAGAATTCACTTCATAACGACACTCGATATTTATGTACTGTAGTGTATAAAAATATACATCAACTGTTTTGACGTAGTGCAAATTGACGTAATTTAAGGCGCAAACATTTGATGACAATCGACGCAGCCTCTCATTAAGCCCCCGGTTACTCCTTCCGATACTGGTGATGTAAATAAACATGGATGCCAGAAATGTTTTGATGTCCACAAAAAATAATCCCTCTTCCCCTTCAATTAGCATTCTATTGATCATTGGAATTTTTTTAATGCTGCTTAACGACCCCACCAACAGCTAGGTTATACGGGGGTACGAATGAGAGGGTGATAATGAAACGATGAAGTGATGATAGGTGAAAGGACGTTCACAAAAACCTATGTCTTATGCGGGACTCGAACCCACTCCCAACGGTAACTTCAGTTACTACCGCTAGCGATAATTGACTGAGCCACCGGGGCGGCTGAACTTTTATATATATATATATATATATTAGGTTTAACGACGCACTGTAATGATGACCAGTTGATGTATAACCGTCGGATGAATTATACTACGAGATGATGAAATGATGGGATGATGAGATGAAAAGTTATTTTATTATGTATTTTTAGATAGTGGGAAGGAATCGGTCGTGGCCTATTGTTAAGGAACCATCCCAGTATTGACTTGAACAACTGAGGTAAACCTCTGTCAGGATGATCGACCATGGTGGGAATCGAACCCCGGTCCTTGACTGACGGTTAGGCATGCTAGCCACTCGACCACTCGTTTCAGTTCCACTAACACCCTACCAACAGCTAAACTTGAAAGAAATAAACGTGATTTGTGTGATATCAGTTGCTGGTTTCGAACCGGCGTCTTCTGTATCTTATAACACTAGCGACCTTGTGTTTCGACTCTGTATATATCGTTACGTTACTTAACCGCGCTTTGATAAGCTTTATCCCATATATATATTACTGGAGGAAGTTACGACTTTTATGCGTCGTATTTTATGATAAAACGGTTCAATAAGGTTGGATATACTAGTATGTACAGAAGAAAAAGGTCGTCCTTCTAACAAAGTAATTCTAAAATCAGGAGCCGCCCCGGTGGCTCAGTCAATTATCGCTAGCGGTAGTAACTGAAGTCACCGTTGGGCGTGGGTTCGAGTCCCGCATAAGGCATGGGTTTTTGTAAATGTCCTTTCGCCTTTCATCGTTTCATTAACATCCGCTCATTCGTACCCCCGTATAACCTAGCTGTTGGTGGGGTCGTTAAGCAACATTAAAACAAATCTAAAATCAGCATTTACAAATATTTCACTAAATTTTTATTTATATTGAGTTTAATTGGGTGTATGCATGGCGCTTATAAAAATAGAGAAATTCATCTTTACTATTTTTTTCTATGTTCAAGAACTAGTGTAATTGAATAAAAAGTATATCAATTACTCCAAGATAACTTCATGCTCTTTAATTAATATGACATTCTATTTGTGTGCATTCATTGAGTTTTAATTTTAGTTTTAATAAGATGATACGTCAATGAATTTCATCACATTCTTGGTATTCATTGACGTATTATCTTATAACTGATTGAATTCACAAGAATAGAATGTCATATTAATTGAAGCCCATAAAATTATATTGGAGTTGATATATATACTTTTCATTCAATTGCTTTAGTTTGTGAACCTAGAAAAACATAGTAGGCCTAATAATGAATTTCTCTATTTTTATAAGCACCCCCTTAACGAAGCACTGTAATGTTAACTAAGATCTATTGGCGTCGGATGAATGATTAATGAGATAATGGAATGATGAGATGAATGTTTCGTATAGGTAATTTTATTTGTATTTTAATATGTCCGGCAATAACTTCGAACTTCAGAGGTTAAAAAAAAACATAATTTAGTACATTTTATGTTTTTTCTTCAAAATGGCTGACCCGATCAAGCTGAAATTTTTTAGAAATGTGTACCGAGATGTAATTCAACTTCACGCGAAATTTCATTTTTTTGGAAAATAAAATTATTTTCTTTTTTTTTCTCGCCATGTTATTCTAATGGGAATTTTTGAAATTTCTTAAATTCATAAAAAAAAAAGTTACTCCCCGATAATGCCACAAAACTATACAGATCTAAGTTAGATGAGGAACCATATTGAAGAAAAGTTTGAGGTTGATAGATGTAGCCGTTTGACCTGTGGAGAACCGACAAAAAAACATAAAAACAAAAAACCAAAAAAAAAACATAAAAACGAACACCAATTTTTTTCAGTATGTCAAATTGAATCCTCGCTAAAGCTCGTCTAATCAACATTATAAATGTGTCCCTTCAGATAGGCGAGTTCCCTATAATACATAATTACCCTTATATCTTTATGTTGGTACCTCATTGATCAACCCAATACATTTCACCATTACAGGAAAACGCCCCAGTTTGTGTGCCCCTGAGTTCGCAAATAGTAATATATACGATCCTTTAGTTGTGTAGATTTGTCCGGGTGAGTTTGTTTATTACAACGTCTAAATTCAGCGCAACTAAATTTATCTTGATAAACTTTACAAATGAAAATAAACGCGTCGCTGAAGAGAAATACGTAACAAAAGCAAACAACAAGGAAAGATGAAATAGTCTAAAACATTTCGTTTTGAATGAAACAAAAGCACTGCAAATCTGTTACTGAAAATCTTCACTGGGTAATGATGGGCCGACACTGCTGACCGTCCAGTGGTAGTTGGTGAAGAAGACGGTCGATCGTGGCCGTCCGTCGAACATAATCTCGAGAACCTGTCAGTAACTTGAGAGGAAGATATCATATTCAAGTGTGTTTGAGAGAGACAGAGAGAAAGAGAGCCAGAGAGAGAGAGAGAGAGAGAGAGAGAGCCAGAGAGAGAGAGAATATATATGACGTCAAAAGTTCTGCTGGATTATTTTCATTCCAATTTCTGGTTTTTAGTTTTGTTCTGTTTTCAATGCCAGATATCCACACGGTTGTAATGGTGGCTGAAGAGGGAAGGGGGGGGGGGGGGTAAGGGGTTAGTGAATCTAAAACCACTTATTCCCTCTGAAAATAATAGAATCGGGCAGACTGGTTCGTGTTCGAGTCCGGCTGAAGGCATTGATGCTTCTAAACTTTGTTAATCTATATCGTTCCATTAACACCCTTCGTTCGTATCCCCATATAATCTAACTGGTGGTGTGGACACCATTAAAAACACCAACAAAAGGAAGCTTAACGGCGCTAAGTACCATGTAAGCCACTCTCCAGGGGGCCCTGAAGAGCGTATACCGGAATAAATTCGACTCGGTCGCTTGACGCGGGCTCCGGGGTACTTTCCAGCGGATGGTTTTAAATAAAAAAAGGTGATACGGGTTCAGGTAAGGTTGGACACCCCAACCCATTTCACACAACCGAGTCGACTTTATTCCGGTATACGCTATTCAGCATTCCCTGGAGAGTGGATTTCATGGTAATAAAGCGCCGTTAAGTTTCCTATTGCTTTTCAATTGTGTTTCACTTCACACCATCAGTTAGATTATATGGGGTTACGAACGAGCGGGTGATATTGAAACGAGCCCGGGAGGCGAGGGTTTTTTCGCACCCGGTTCGATCCCTGCCGCCGACCATCTTAAATTACATGGGTTTTTCATGGTTTCCCTCTGTAGTCTATAGGCTAATGCCGGGATGGTTCCTACAATAAGTCGGCCATGACCGCTTCCTTCCCACTATCCTTCCCATTACCCAAGAAACCTTCATCTCATCATCCCATCATCTCAATCATCCATCCGACGCTAATAGATCTTCGCTATCATTACAGTGCTTAGTTAAACCCAATATAAAAACAAAAAGTTTCCAGATCCACTCACCAGATTCACTATTTTTGAAAATGGAACAGTATCTCTCTACGGGTCGATATGAGACTGCCAACCACAATTGTCTTTTTCACTTATTTATAGAAAGCAATCTAGTTTTGTCTGCGATGGCTGATATTCGCATGATTGTCGACAAGGGAGAATGATGGGGGAACTGAGGAGATGGGGGGGGGGGGGGCCGAATCCTGCCGGTTACGGTCCATATAATGTGACGTCAAGACATCAACTGTGACGTAGATAGTAGTTCAGGTCTACTGTTTTTACGAGGTACATTGACGCGCACAAAAAGGCTATATAGTTCTGTTTTAATGTTTATTAACGTCTCGGGAAATGTTAATCGAAGGATGTACGCAATAATTAAAGGATATCACAATCCTGAAACGAGATTTTGACTAATATAGACCATATTTATTTCCCTAATTTTAGAGAAAATTAGAATTCATCATCTCTATTTCAGAAATTATAATTTATTTATTTTTCCTCCACAACCCGATTTTTTTCCGAGTCGTGACGTAGACATTATTCGATTCTATGTATGTTCCTCCACAGAATCGGTAATGCCTACGTCATCACTCTCTGTCTCTGGAGGACAAAAAAAATGTATAATTTCCGAAATTGAGATAATGACTTCTAGTTTCCTCTATAATTAGGGAAATGAATATCGTCATTATTCGTTAAAATCTAGTTTCAGGGTTGTGATGTCCTTTAACGGGTGTCCATTTCTTGCTGTATTGGGTGCTGCCGATCGATGGCAGTAGTTCACTCTCAACATAATACGATAGATAGATAGATATACGATAGATAACGATAGATATACTACCAAGCGAATAATACATGAATGAATGATGTTCACAAAAACCCCATGCTTCATGCGAAACTCCAATCCACTTTTAGACATCAGTTTCTAAAGCAGTACCTCAGCTGAATGAGCTGCAGAGAGCATCTTTCATACTCTTTGTATACCATGTTATCGTTAATATCACTTTAGGTCTTCTTCGGTCTTACAAAGAAGATATAGACGTTGAGTAATATTAAAAAGTAAACAAGATAAAATGCCAGTTCGTTCCTGAAAGTGTATTATATGAACATAAGAGACAATCATATTACAGCTAAGAAATGTGATTATTTCTCGCGGAAAGAAGTTGCAAACAATGAACATCAACTCTTTTTAACTCTCTTGTTGACAAGCTACTCAGCCTGCCTGCCCCTCCTTTTTAGCCCCCTTTCAGCCCCCTTTTAGCCCCCTGAGGACGCGTCACGTTAATGTCTGCTCCGTTACGAATTAACTGGAAGGACACATTTCGCCCATTTGCCGCGAAAACAAAACACGGCAGAAGATGAAGAACTAACTTGTACTGTTGGAACATGAAATAGCTTCTCTGTGGCTCCCTGGGGGAGGGGTGAGAGAGGGGGGAGGAGAGAGAGAGAGAGAGAGAGAGAGAGAGAGAGAGAGAGAGGGAGAGGGAACGAAAGAGGAAGAGAGAGAGAGAGAACAAAAAAAAAGAGACCAAGAGAGGGAATGAATGAAGAAGAAAGAGAATAGAAGTAGAAGATATAGGGAACGAAAGGGAAAGAGAGAGAGACATAGACAATAAAAGAAAATGAAGAGAGAGAGAGAATAAAAGAGGAAGAAAGAGATAGATAGAAAGAGAGGAGAGGAAGATAGTGCGTGTGAGAGAGAGAGAGAGAGAGAAAAAAAAAGAAAGAGAGAGAGAGAGAGAGAGAGAGAGAGAGAGAAAGAGAGAGAGAGAGAGAGAGAGAGAGAGAGAGAGAGAGAGAGAGAGGATTCATCTCTATACCCAGGATCGCCAAGTTGAACGTACAACAGTGTAACAAGATGGTTTTGATTATAATGGACGTTAATTAGTAATCAAAGCGATCGAAGTTTTACCGAGGTTTAAAGGACTTTACAGGTCAACTTTGTCAACAAAGCGGCGCTAATGATACACAACTTCAAGTTGAACTTCGGCTCCATTTCAGCCGGTGCTCTTATAGGAGTCGCGTCTTGCCACACAAAACACGCAACTATTTCTCTTTAAATAGTTTATTAGTTTCATTTTCTGAATTGTATATCATATTGTTCAACTTCATTTTATTGGTATTATCATAACTATCTTCTTCTTTCTCTTCTTCTTTGTTTTTGTTAAGGCTCTTTATTAGATAACAAAATAAAATGTACACCGAATACAAATCCACAGTTAAGGGTGTAACTGTGGGATAAGCACACATAAAAATAGATACAGACATGTTTTTTTGAATATCTACAAATAAATCATATTGATCACCAAATATGAACACTTATCTGAATAGTCCTAAAGTGAACAAAATGAAATTAACAAAACATAGAATTGAAAAATTGAAAAGGTACATAGGTAGGCCTATATAATATATATTCTATTCTATCGTAATGTCGATCATAGTGAGATTGATCTTCCTCCCACCTCTTCCCCCGCCCACAAGGTTTAATTATTCTTTCAAAACTATTCAGAATTTTTAATTAATCCAACGCCAAGTTGAAGTAATAAAAATATGTACACATTTTGTATGATGGTACGGTACTCTCATTTGATTATCGATATTGAATTATTTTTTCTTATTGGGTTTACAGACGCACTTTAATGATAGCGATTGGCGTCGGATGGATGATTAATGAGATGATGGGATGATGAGATGAAGGTTCTGGGTAATGGGTAGGATATTGTGAAGGAAGCTACCGTGACCCATATTTTGGGATTTTGGGATGCAGATTACAGAGGGAAACCATGAAAAACGTCCCCGTAAAGATGGTCGGCGTCGGGGATCGAAGTGGGTGTTCGAAGCGCGTTAACCACTGCGCTACACGTGCCGGTTGAAATAATCGTCAAGATCCTTTATTATTATACAATCAATCTGCATTAATAGAATATATATATATTCTATTCTAATCTCGGCTTAGTAAGATTGGTCCCCCCCCCCCCCGCCCTCTTTGTTTTGTTAGTCATGCAGATCTGGATAGACACAGTGAGGGAGGCTGGATGTCTGGGAGACATCGCTGGTGAAACTCGAGATGTTGTTCGTACAAGCCAGTGTGCAAGTCAAGTCGGCGTGCCAAGTCAAGTCGAGGGAGTATTGTCAAGTCTGTGACACGCTTCACGCCTTAGAGCTAGCTGCTTGCTCGTACTCGGTCTGCCGTGGAGCGGTCTTGAAGAATCGTAACATAGAAGTTGATGGAACATTCAAGATGTTTCAGGGATTTCAAGGGATTTTGAGAGATTTCATGGGTTTCATGAGATTTCATGGGATTTCAGTTATTTCAAGATATTCCGTGGATTTCAGGGATTTCGAAATCCCGAAATCTGCGAAATCCCTCGCAAGAACCTGCAAGTGAAATAAGACTGAAATATCTCGAATCGTTTCAATATCGCTATTCGTGTCCCACATATTCGTAGATTCACATAAGAAACTGTATTTCCCCCCCCCCCTCCCCTCTTCACCCGCAGCCTCTGTACCCATCTCCACAATGAGAGATACAATCTTATTCCTTATATTCGCGTAGTCTTCCGATACATCGCAACTAGCAATGGTTCGGAACAACCGTTCGATAGTTCTTATTGATATTAGAGACGGTCGTTCGTAACCTTCGATACTCGATGGTCGTGGTGTGTATGTATATAGATATTCTTCTTCTTTTTTTTACCATTTGTAGGCCTGTATTGAATTGGATTCCGAATTGCTTGCTTTCGGTTTGGAGAATGGTTTTTGTTCTCTTAGCCTTTTTATTAGAGTACATTAATAATTACTATCTAGTTGTTTGGTTTCGGCTAGAGAGAAGATAGAGAAAGAGTGATAGAGAGAGAGAGAGAGAGAGAGAGAGAGAGAGAGAGAGAGAGAGAGAGAGAGAGAGAGAGAGAGAGAGAGAGAGAGAGAGTGAGAGTGAGAGTGAGAGTGAGAGGGTAGTTGTGTATGCTTCCTGCATGCTAACCACATGTAGGAACAGTTTTTTTTGTTCACCAGTGGCGTGTCGTGCGCAGTAAGGCTATTGAGGCTCCAGCAAAACCGACAAATTTAGGCTCAAGTTTTACGAAATTATATTTTCGTATACGATTCATATCAAATGGTAGTTCCATCCTCGCTGTTTCAGGAAATAATCACAATTTTGAACAATCACTTTTATGAAAAAAAATCATTATTATTGCCATTGTAGTAGGCCTACTACTCATTGTCCGCCATATTGGATTATGTAGTTACTTCACTGGCTATTGTCTCACATTGTCAAGTAATTAGATGAGCGTAGCGAAGATTTTCACTGAACTCTTACGGAACTTTGTGCGTTTTTTTTTTTTTTTTTTTTTGTAAACACGGGCACGGCACAGGTCGCAGGGTTTGACCGATCGACATGAAACTTTTTTTTTTATATGCAAACTTATCCAACTTGGAACTGTATAGTTTTGGGGTCAAATCGGTTGGACCATTTTTGAGAAACATCATTTAGAAGTTTCTAAAAACCCCATAAGATTTGGCTGAGCAGAAAAAATTGAAAAATTAAATCTCTTCAATATAATTCAAATTTTCCCCAAATGTGCATACAATTTTTTTTTCAATTCAATTGTCTTTATTTTCCGGAAAAATGGCGATATTCAGATATTAGCATTGCTAAATTATGCTGCTCTTTCATATAACCAGCTGATACTATTTTAATTTGTAACTAAGAATAAGAACTAAATGATATAATGGATACAGACAAGATGGTATGAATGAATATTATGATAAAACAGTATGAAATACGATGTATAATTAGAACTGATGGCTATCCTTCTGATCCGATCTTTGTGTAGTCTTTTCACTGCAGCTTTGAATGCATTTTGGCTTAATGTCTTGTACTGTGAATAATATATACACATAATATATACATAATAATATATATATATACAAGAATAATATACATGAATAAAAATTTGGTTTGATATTCGGATCAGCCGTTTCGGAGAAAATAATATAATAAATGTATTTTATTCATCGGAAAGATAGAAATATTAGTTGAAAATTGTTGCATTGTCGAAGTCACGGCTTTCTAGATTCATTGACATCGGATGAAGTTCATTACAAATGATCAAGGTTTGTAGAGTTTTCGATTATACTTTATATAGACATCTCGCTCATCGTACAACGCACATCCTGCGTTTGCCTAGTAGGATATTGTTCGAAACGTTTTTATCGGGGGTGGGGGGGGGGGGGGGGGCGTTGAGATACTGTAATATCCATCCTCAGTCTTCTAATATTCTGGCAGCATCTTCCAACCCCCGACCGCTACTGACAACATAGACAGACGGGACGGTCGATAAAAGCAACATAAACACACATAACGGTCGATAAAAGTGTCATGAACTATAGCTTTGTTTATGCGTTGCGTCTCTTTTAACATCAAATGGATTGAAATTAATGGTTAGTTCGTATCAGTAGCCAAGTCGTTACGATCCGGTTAGCCAAGATCGTCGATCGACCGTTCCCAGTATCTATTATTATCGTGTCGCGGGTGTTTCGATGCGGTTTATTAGTTTCTTTTCTTCTGGTAGTGTTATGAAGCTCTGTTTTTGATTGCTTTATTGACTATAATCTTATAGGGAGGTTTATTTTTATAACTTGAGCGCGTTGCTTGGCATCTGACGGCGCGAGAATCTGTTTTCGGAAACTAATAGATGAAAAGAAAAAAAAAACTATATATATATATATATATATATATATATATATATATATATATATTTATTTATAAATATATATACCGGTATATATATATATATATATATATATATATATATATATATATATATAAATATATATACCGGTATATATATATATATATATATATATATATATATATATATATATTTATAAATATATATATATATATATATATATTTATAAATATATATACCGGTATATATATATATATATATTTATAAATATATATACCGGTATATATATATATATATATATATATATATATATATTTATATATTTATAAATATATATACCGGTATATATATATATATATATATATATATATATATATATATATATATATATTTATTTATTTATATATATATATATATATATATATGTCTAACTAAAAGATAACTATAGAGAGAAGTATAAAAAAACGAGTAGGCCTAAATCATTACAAATTCAATTTGTTGCTATGAATAACTATCGGCAAACAAAAAAAAAACGATGACCAAAAGAAGGTAGGCCTAACTATAAAACAAAAAGTGGTATTTCTATTTTGAATGAAGGCTAAATCAGTTCAAATCGGTTTTCTGCCATAATAACATGATTTTGTAACAATTTTCGATGTTATTGAAAAAAAAATCTCAAGTACCGGTAACAAACTTCATAACAAACTTCATACAACTTCATATAACAAAGTATAATTGTGTCGAGTATGTTTAATTGTGATTTCATGAGAGTAATCATTACCACCTGTTTCAAGAACAATCAGTAATGAGTGAATAAAATTACTATAACCAACTTATAACTAAGAAAAAGTGGGGGAAATATATTTTGTATATAGGTACAAATTGGATAAATGTTGCTATAAATAATAATCAACATTTTTATTTGAAATTTGAAAATTTTTAAGATAAGTGTTTTTGAGCTCAGGACATGAGTGTCGATAAGCATACAGAATATTTTTAAAATCTAAATTCCATGAGCAACCATCATTGGGTGATTGATGCTGGAATGACCCTATAGGTACAAATTGGATAAATGTTGCTATAAATAATAATCAACATTTTTATTTGAAGCATTTTTTTTTTTTTCCCCTAATAGAAGATAACCCTTTTTTGGGCTTGAAAAAATTTTGGAAACGATTTTTTGGCCAAAAAAAAAATTTTTCTTTTTGGAAACAAAAAAAAATTTTTAACAAAATAATTTTACCAATTTAAAAAACAAAAGGGTTTTTATTTTGTGAAGAAAAAATTTAAAATTTTTTTTTTTATAATAAAATTTTCCCCTGTTTTAAAAAAAACCCATAAAGGTAAAAAAACCAACCAAAATTTTATAAAATTTAAAATTTTTTAATTTAAAAAATTTAAAATTTTCATCAATTTAACAAATTTTTATTTAAATTAAAATTTTTGGAAATTTTTTGTTTGAAGTAACAAAATTTTTTCGAAACCATCAAATTTTTTTTAAAAAAATTTTTAAACCCAAGAAAGGGGGATTTTTGTTTTAAATACAAATTTGTAATTTGAAAAAAAACACATTTTTAATTTGAAATTTTCATGTGAACTTTTTTCTCAAAAGAAACATTATCTACACAGCATATTCCTGATATAGTTCCCAAGTTTCCTTATATTGTTGGCAGGAAGCTAATCCTGCCTCCTGATTATCGTGTGATGTAGGAGAGGGTAATGACCTAGTTGGGCATCGCGTGTGACAACACGAGTCGGGTCCTGACCACACGTGGCTGTGGGAGATGTTATCACTGTACTGGACTTGTGGTTTTCCACAGGTCAACCCGAAAACTGTTCGCGCTTGATCAAGACGGGAAATCGAAAGAGTTGATTATAGTGGATATTTTATTTATTTATTTATATTGGGTTTATCGACACACTGTACTGATGTCTTCGATCTATTGGCGACTGTGAAGGGTTATATGAGATGATGGGATGGAAGGTCATTGTATTAGGTGATTTTTGGATAGTAGGAAGGAGTCGGTCGTGTCGTGTTGATAAAGGAACCATCCCAGTATTGACCTAAACGACAGAGGAAAACCACCAAAAACTCCTGTCAGGATGGTCGACTATGGCGGGAATCGAATCCCAGTCTTCTGAATGACGGTTCAGTGAGCTAGCCATTCGTATACTCGTCTCAGTACGGTGGATTAAATAAAATATTGAGATGTGTTTATTATTATTATTATTATTAAAGGACATCCCAACCCTGAAACTCGATGTTGAAGAATAATGACGATATTTATATCCATAATTTTAAAGAAAACTAAAGATCATATCTCAATTTCAGAAATTATAATTCATTAATTTGTCCTCTAGGACTCGGCTCTTTATCAAAGTCGTGACGTAGACATCCTCGATTGTATTCATGTTTCTATACAGAATCGGTTAAGGTCTCTGGAGGACAAAAAATCAACTAGGCCTATATAATTTTCGAAAGTTAGATGATGATTTCTAGTTTTCTCTAAAATTAGGGAAATGAATATCGACATTATGTTTTCAAATCTGGTTTCAGGGTTTTGTTGTCCTTTAATATTGTTTATTGTTTACTCAAAGCGTCACCAGAACAATACATTTCTTCTAGATTTCTGACAAAACTCGCCCGGAATGAATAGAGGGAGGAATTATAAATCATATTTCTATAAAAATTTAAAATTCGAACGTTATCTAGACTCACAATTGACCTGGTAGATAGAAACGTTGAATTATATAAACAGTTAACTCATGACCTTAATCTAGCTCAATGAGTGACCTTTTAATTGATTCGTTCTATTTTTGTCATAATTGATTTCAATTGAGATTTATATGCATAGAACTATTTCTGATCGAGAGAGAGGGAGAGAGTGAGTGAGAGAGAAGAGAGAGAGAGAGAGAAGAGAGAGAGAGAGAGAGAGAGAGAGAGAGAGAGAGAGAGAGAGAGAGAGAATACGAGTCAGACTAGATATATTTCAATCTGTCTGCGTGAACTTGATATCAAAATCAATGAGGGACGGCAAATCAATGCAACCCTCAATACATCTTGGGACGCTAGGCACATATCTACATGGTGGTATATTCTTATTTGGTCGTTTTCTCTTGATTTGTGATCATTAAATTTTAATTTCGCGTACTGCTAGTCGACAAATTCGATTTAAAATGAATTATATTCATTAAAATTAATTCATCTACATATAATACTACAATCTCTTTGTTAGAAATATATAGTTAGATATAGATAAAACATCGCGATTTTGCGCAATATAAGTTTATTATGTTGACTTTCGTACGGTATTAAGTTATCGAAAACACCAGAAAACATATCCTATTATTTTTACAGATATTTATTTCTGAAAAAATGATAATATTTTCGCTGTATACCTGTTTGTGAAAATCTTACCGTAATCCGTAATCATTTATAAGCACAAAAATAACCGACATAATTTCGTTGAATTTACTTCTATATGCGCTCTCTTTTACATTACGTTGTATACTCCCTACAGTGCTCAGCTATCTCCAGACACCACGAACATCTGTGCTGAGGCAGTCAACAAAAACAACAAAAACAACAAAAACAACTAAAAACAACAACAGCTAAAACTGTGTTCAGAATGAGCTATTCAATATGTTGATCAATCCTACTAACACGGTTCATTAGAGCGTACACCGATAAACACATGTACGCCTAATAGTGATCTAATGAAATATATACCAATGTTTTTAAATTAAATATCTTCATTAATAAAAAAAGACTCTCCCTTCAAACTAAAGGTCCGTGACACAGAACAACAATACCTGAGATCAAAAGTATAAGTGGATGAAATATTATTGCAATAAAACAACAAACTGTTCGAATAGTGGTGATACTTGAATTATAAAAGACTTGATATAACTATAAACAAATGAATTAGAATACTGTTATGATACGACCTGCGGGAATTTTCATATTATTGAAACATTTTCAGAATAGAGCCAAAGAATAATGTGATGAAATCAAGAAATATACCATAATAAATTTCTATTGAATATATATGTATCCTGGATTATTCAATATATGTTATGAGTAATGGCAGTATTCAAAGTGATAATAGTGAATTCAAATGACCTATTGAACTATTAAAAACAATCAAAACAAGTTGAAACTGTGAAATGTGACAGAATCATCCAAATCTAAACAAATTTATTCCAATTACAACCGATATATAATGACAATATTCGAAGTGTTCTAACCTCCAAACCGTCATGCACAAACACTCAACTCAACTATCCCAGAAATGTCACCAACAGAACGGCACCGCCCCCCGTTCGCCCCCCCGTCGGCCCCCCATCATCCACGACCCCATCCGCCGCTGGAACTCTTTCCACACCCACGACAAGCGGTCGACGAGTGCGTGCGGCGTGTCACTGGAACAGTTCCGAGCCGAGCATGCGCGCGGCGGTGTTGGCGGCAGTGTCGGCGGCAGGAAACTGTCGAGAGTGTTGGCGTTGAGGACGGGCTCGGAGGAGGGACCGGTGCCGTGGAGTGCGCAGGCGCCGGTACAGACGTTGCCCAAGAGGCGGTTCTCTGTGTGGTAAGGGTGGATGGATGTGGAGTGTTAGGGGGTTGAATTGATGAGTTCATGTTTTTGTGCTCTAGTCGTATTTTTCTTATCGAATAAGCGTTATTTTATGATTGGGGGGTAGAACACCCTTGTGGTGCCCCTTTCGACCGATCTTACCTTTCGTCCTTGTCTGTCTTTTAGGACAGGTTACTATGCAGTGTGTTAATGTATGTTAATTATCAACGCAGTGCGTTAGCTTATATGGTGGACCTTTAAATCAGGACCTCGTACTGACAAGAGGTCATAAAAATACCAGTAAGGTACTGGCGTTCAAGACAGGTTACTTACTACACATGTAGTGTGCTAATGTGTGCTCATTTTCAACGTGGTGCGTTGAGCTTTAGTAGACCCTTGAATTAGGACCTCAAGAGTGACAGAGGTCATAAAAATATTCATGAGTTAATGACTCTTAGGATACTAGATAAGCAGTGCGTTAATGTGTGTTCATTTTCAACGCAGTGCGTTAAGCTTTGGTGGACCTCTGAATTAGGACCTCAGACTGAAAGAGGTCATGAAAATATTCATGAGTTAATGACTTTTAGGATACTAGGCCTAGATAAGCAGTGCGTTAATGTGTGGTTATTTCCAACGTGGTGCGTTAAGCTTTGGTGGACCCTTAAATTAGGACCTCAAGAGTGACAGAGGTCTTAAAAATATATATAAGATACTTCTTTTAGGACAGGTTACTATGCAGTGTTTAGATTTATATTCATTTTCAACGCAGTGCGTTAACCTTTGGTGGACTTTTAGGACCTCTACTGGCGAGGTCATGAAAATACCCGTGAGGTACCGTCTTCTAAGTTACTATATGTGCAGTGAGTTAATGTGTGGTATGTTTTGTGTGTTTCAGTTTCGGTAAACGTACCGGTGGCTCGGCGCGTCGTCCCAATGAGTGCTTCATCCTCGAACCCTCGGAGATGATCGTGGTAAGTCCATCATCTCTCTCTACCATTGTCTCTGGTTTAGTAGCATTATCTGTCACTCCCATCATCTCTCACTACCATTATCTCCGGTTTACTAGCATTATCTCTCACTCCCATCATCTCTCACTACCATTATCTCTCACTACCATTATCTCTCACTACCATCATCTCTCACTACCATCATCTCTCACTAGCATTATCTCTCACTACCATCATCTCTCACTCCCATCATCTCTCACTACCATTATCTCTCACTACCATTATCTCTCACTCCCATCATCTCTCTCTACCATTATCTCTCACTACCATTATCTCTCACTCCCATTATCTCTCACTCCCATCATCTCTCTCTACCATTATCTCTCACTACCATTACATCTCACTCCCATTATCTCTGACGCACATCATCTCCGGTTTACTACCATTATCTGTCTCTCGCATCATCTCTCACTCCCATCATCTCTCACTACCATTATCTCCGGTTAGCATCAACTTACAAGTCAGCTTAACTCGACCAACTTCACTCACTAACCTGAGTTCTTGATCAAAATCCAGCTCGTCTTCATGTGATTCGACATGTTTGATGTATTGTACCATGTTTTTGGTGGAAGGGCCGTGTTTATAAACAAGTAAACACGGCACTTCCATCAAAAACATGGTTGTATAAATAGTTGGGATGGTAGATAGTTGGACCACCTTTGTGATACACCAACCGAACGATCCTAACCTTCATTTTCAGCCTCAATTGGGGATCAATGATTTTCTATCAAATATCGATGATGATAAAAAAAAGTTTATAAATAATCACGGTTTTTTTCTTTGAAACTTCTTTTCAAACAAGTAATTTTTATATTTACATAATTTATTCACTGGTTTTTCAGTTGTCTCTAATTTATACTTTGAAAACGATTTATTAACTACATTTTCTCTCTCTCTTCGCTTTTGAAAAGCACTGCTTTTTCCTAATAAGAAGTTATAAAAGCGTGGGCGCGAAAAGCGAGCACCACCCCCCCTCCCCCCCCCTCCGTACTTCATTAATTATGAAGAAATGTACGTGTATATTAAAAAGACTCGCCACTCGGACACCCGATCGTCCACGTTGATTATTGTGGAAGACGGTCGATCGGCGTTGCTATTGTTAAAGGTGTGGAAGTGTGCGCTATTTATATTCGCGATTTTTTTTCTCCTTTAGTATTTTCATTTTCTCTTCACTGAAAGAATAACAAAAGAAATTGAATAAATTTATTCGTTAAGAGGACACTGTAGAGAAGTTGGGAAGTGATTTATTTAGGCCTATATTTTCTGTATATTGTTGTGTTATGGACCTCACCAAAGGCCAGGTTATTTGGGGTACGAATGATAGATGAATTGAATTGACCATGATATGCCTTATGCGGGACTCGAACCCTTACCCGACTTGACTTCAGTTTCTAAGGCAATGACTCGCCTGACTGAGCCAGACTCAATATCATTCTATAGTTAGACCTGTTGAATTCACATTACATTTTTTTATAATTATCAATATCGAAAGTTGATATAACATAATTGTTCCCCAATCAAGGCTACGGATGAGAGTAAAATCATTTTGACGGGGCACCACAAGGGTGATCTTACTCCCCCATTTTATTTATTTTAAATTGAAAACAATGAACTTCCGCACCAGGAATGCGCTGTCAATGAGCATACCTCTCCGCCGCAGATAAAAGTCTTTCAGTTTCCAAAAGTCCGGAACACATTATTCGACGAGCTTTAGCGAGGATTCAATTTGACATAGACCTACTGAAAAAAATGGTGTTCGTTTTTTTTTTTTTTTTTTTTAAGGATTTTTTGTCGGTTCTCCACAGGTCAAGCGAC
The DNA here is from genome assembly GCA_907164805.1 of Brachyptera putata. Lineage (NCBI taxonomy): Eukaryota > Metazoa > Arthropoda > Insecta > Plecoptera > Taeniopterygidae > Brachyptera > Brachyptera putata. The sequence continues at coordinate 11,954,738 of OU015473.1, read as the reverse complement.
TACAGCTATAATTTTCTTCCTTCTTTGGATCCTCATCTAACTCAGATCTGCGTAGTTTTGTGGCATTATCGGTTGGTAACTTTTATTTTTATGAATTTTAGAAATTTCAAAAATACCCATTAGAATAACACAGCAGAAAAAAAAGGAAATATTTTTATTTTCCAAAATAATGAAATTTTGCGTCAAGTTAAATTACATTTTGATACACATTTCTGGAAATTTTCAGCTCGACCGGGTCAGCCATTTTAAATAAAAAACATAAAATGTACTAAATTGTTACCACTCGAAGCAGTTTTTACCCATACTATTACTATCCGCTCGTCTAACAACGCATGGCATTTTCCTAGTAAGTTTGTAAACCCTTATTGTGCTATATCCGGACATTGCCAGCAGTGGTATTAGCAGTAAACCAAACACACGAATGTTAATTATGGAACTATAATAGATTCATTAAGCCTTCTCCCCGCTGGACTGTAGAGGGAAATAGAGCGTGGCTGCTGCTCGTACGTAATATCATTTGACCCTAGGGGGCATATTCCTGTATACCTGGATAAGTCCAGACTTGACTTAAACCCGTGTTTAACCTGGTTTCAGCATGGTTAAATATGCGTATCGCTGATGTAAATACTAGGAAAACGCCATATATGCATTGTTAGACGAGCGAATAGTAATAGTATGGGTAAAAACTGCATCGAATGGTAGCAATTTAGCACATTTTATGTTTTTTCTTCAAAACGGCTGACCCGATCAAGCTGAAATTTTTTAGAAATGTGTATCAAAATGTAATTCAACTTCACGCAAAATTTCATTTGTTTGAGAAAATAAAAATATTTTCTTTTTTTTCCGCCATGTTATTCTAATGGGTATTTTTGAAATTTCTAAAATTCATAAATAAAAAGTTACCACCCGATAATGCCACAAAAATATACAGATTTAAGTTAGATGAGGAACCATATTGATAAAAAGTTTGAAGTTGATAGCTGTAGCTGTTTGACCTGTGGAAAACCGACAAAAAAACCTGAAAAAAAAAACGAACACCAATTATTTTCAGTATGTCAAATTGAATCCTCTCTAAGGCTCGTCTAATCACTCGAACCCTACATGGACCATGTAATCAATACAAAACAAATTCAATAATTTAAAAAAAGTACTCAAAATTGGTTGTCACTTATTTGCAAACAAATTGTCAACAAAATTTTGAAAATTGCTCAGAAAGAAGGAAATATGGCGGCACATAGAGAAATTACGAAAAACCCTGTAAAGATGGACGGTTGCGGGTATCGAACCAAGGCCCGATATTCCTCTCACCTCCCGGATCACGTCAAGCGACTGAGCTAAATGTGCCGGTGACATTATTTATATCATTCGAATCAATAATGCAACACTTTTAATTGTACGTCAGTCAAAATATAGTGAGATAAATACCATACATTTATTTAAGAATGGCCGCATTTTTATTATTAATTAATTAATAGGATAATGAAGAAATTTAATATAAAGATGTAATAATAGGCCTACACATAAATGAGATGTGGGCTCAGTGGTGATGATATTTATTAAAATTGTTGAGATTATATAAACGCGTTGTATTTCCACCGATCTTTGTTTAATTCCAAGCTTCCAGTGAATTTTGAGCGAATAACAATATTTTATCGTTGAAACTTGAAAACCAACAATTATGTCGGGCGATTAATTCATTCTTATTTATCATATCTTTGATTCTGATTTATTTCTATATGAATACCTCTCTGATGTGAAATCGAATCTAAATATACGACTCGGTTTTAAATCCAATTAATAATTAGACGAGCTTTAGCGAGGATTCAATTTGACATACTGAAAAAAATTGGTGTTCGTTTTTATTTTATTTTTTTTTTTTTTTTTTTCTATGTTTTTTTGTCGGTTCGCCACAGGTCAAACGGCTACAGCTATCAACTTCAAACTTTTTTTTTTCAATATGGTACCTCATCTAACTTGGATCTGTATAGTTTTGTGGCATTATCGGGAAGTAACTTTTTTTTATGAATTTAAGAAATTTCAAAAATTCCCATTAGAATAACATGGCGAAAAAAAAAAGAAAATAATTCTATTTTCAAAAAGAAATGAAATTTCGCGTGAAGTTGAATTACATTTTGGTACACATTTCTAAAAAAAATTCAGCTTGATCGGGTCAGCCATTTTGAAGAAAAAACATAAAATGTACTAAATTGGTATACCCCTCGAAGCAGTTTTCACCCATTTTTACCAATACTATTACTATCCGCTCGTCTAACAACGCATATATGGCGTTTTCCTAGTGTATCATATTCTTCGATTCTCATTTATTTCTTTATAAATACCTGACTGATTTGAAATCGAATCCAAATATACGACTCGGTTTTAAATCCAATTAATAATCTATACCTATCGGAAATCTGTAATAATTTATCCCACGACCTCGGTTGCTCTCTTAAAACTCTGGCGCACGGAGTTACTTTTTCCCCGCCAGTGTTTGGTCCCTGCTACGCGACCCTTGACATTTCCAACCCCAATATCTCCCCCCCCCCCCCCCCCCCCTCACCCGTCCACCCCCTCAACTTCATTATTCAACCCTTATCAAACTAGAGAGCTGATAATTACAAGTACCAGCCACTATGAAAACATCGACACAACACCGTGTTATATTCTAACAATGAACAACAAACAAACAAACAACATGTTGTTGTTGTTGTTGTGGTGTAGAGGACAAATACATTTTTTTTTAAATAATGGCCTCGCTGTCGGCGCGCTTTTAAACCCTAATATTAACTAACTAACAAATAAATTATTAAATAAAATCTCTGAAATTGGAAATGCTGGTTTCGAGTTTCTCCAAAATTAGGAGAATAAATATCGTCATTATTCTTTGAAATCTATTTCTAGGGGTGTGATGTCCTTTAAATTAATAATGATAATATATACAACTTTTATAAAAAAAATGTATAAATTTTAATTATAAATGTGGATTAACTGTGTATAGGTCGAACCAAAAGTAAAAGTCCTTTTTCTACCCGAATAATATGTAGCTTGTTAAGATTTAATAACTATCAAACTAAAAAACGGTCGTTCACTTTTTCTTCAAAATCTGCATCCAAGCTAACTTGTTGAATGTAGATCTCAGGTCAAGTTTACCAATTACAAATGTGGTGATTAGGCGATAATTAGAGGTTTAACTGCTTATCACTCTTGCTTAACAAATTGTTGTACCTTATTATTGTATTTGTTATATATTTTGTCATGTTCGTACCTTGAATGTGAACTATTTTTTCTCCAATTTTGATTATTATTTTTTATTCCACAATAATATTCATCTTTCTTATCGTCATTTCTCATAAATAATCTAGTTCTTAGTTGATCACATTGATATCATTAATGATATTGACATTACTATTGTTTATAATTCTCTCCCTCTCTCTCTATTTCTCTTTATCTCTCTCATCTTTCTCTTTCTCTCTCTATTTCTCTTTTTCTCTCACTCATTCTCACCCTCTGTCTCTTTGTAAGTCCAGTAATGAGTTGAATCCGTTGAACCATTTACATTTTCCTCAACAACAACAACAACAACAACAGCGATAACAACGTACCTCCACAGCGGACTCATTCAAGCACGGTCTATTGAAAGCTATTGTTGGAATGCTACGGGGTTCATCTGTACAGCTTTAAGTAGCCTAAAAGCTAGGGGCATATCGATCTCTTCCTCACCCGCCCCCCTCCCCCCCCCCACCCCCACCCACCCACCCACCCACCCACCCACACATATAACAGTCGTATTGGCGGGGGGGTTGGCCAACATGGTAAAATTAAATTTGACGTAATCTCCGTGTACTGAAATGTTTTGGTATTTAACTGTTTATGTATTTGTAACTTTGACCCGCAATACATGTTTCTCCGTGTGTGATGAGATATTATTGCTGTTTTATTCATTCATCTATATTATATATTTAGTTTAATTTAATTCGGTTTGATCTAATTTTTTAGAATTTAAACTTGATTCAAACATTTTTATGAAAATGAAAGATTGTAAAAATGTTACAAAAATATGAAATATTCACTGGAAACTTCAGTCAGGATAAACAACAGGTTGGGTTGAATAAAACAATGTTGTGAGTTATAAGAAAGCCTCGATATTCTCAAAATCAAAGTGTGTATATATTGTTTTATGTTTTCGATTTGGAAGAAATTTAAACCAGACATTTTCAAGAAAATGAACGTGTGGCAATTCTAGTCGTAATTTGTAAAAAATATGTCTGTTGATATAAACCAGGAGGTTGGGGTTGAATAACAAAGGCAGTGACTTATAGGGAAACATTGATAGTTTCAAAATCAAGGTGTGCATATATAGCTTTTTAACACATTTCACATATATATCTTGATGATCTTATCATACACTGCATTTTCCCGAGTAACAAATATACTATACGCACGTGGTGTGGCGTGAATTAAACGTACAGTCAATATTATGTGGCCGCCCTCGGTAGCTCAGTTAGCTGAGGCACCGCTTCAGACACTGGAGTCACCATTGGACGTGTGTTCGAGTCCCACATAAGGCATTGTTTTTTGTAAACGTCCTCTCACTTATCATCACTTCATAGTTTCGAAATCATCTGCTAATTCGTACCCCCGTATAACCTAGCTGTTAGTGGGGTCGTTAAGCAAACGGTAACCAACCATAACCAACGTGATGTGCTAGTACTCTTGAATTACAGTATACCTCACCTGTCTATATATAATATGAACTCTACCTCGGCACCAATATACAAGTTTTGTTTATCTAGCTACACAGGCTACAGTGTTCAAACTACTGTAGTTTGTGTAGTTGTATAAAGTAGTTGGTTGTCTGCTATATAGACATCATCAATCGTATTGGTCGATACAAAGAGAGAGAGAGAGAGAAGCACTTTGGCCTACACTAACTGTTCCATAAAATGTGTTTTATTTAAATTAAAATAAAATCTACTCATATTTCATAGCTGGTATTTTAAGTCTGTATATTCAAAATTTATTCAATAATTCAGTAATTTAAAACCAATTCATTTATATATTGTTGTATCCCGTTCAAACAATCCTAAGCTTTTATCTTTTGTCTTTATATAGGCCTATTTGAAAACAATGGCTTTGTTTCAAGTTTTTGATGTTGGTCAAAATGTAAATATATTTCTTCAAGATACACTTTAATGTAGTTTGATCGGCGAATAACAAAATCTTTGTCTTCATTCACCTTCCCAGGGATCTTGAGCCAGTCAGAGGAGCAAATAATTTGGAATTATGTTTGAAACAATATTTATTGAATAGATTTATTTAGAACATCCAAGAGTTTTTTGATGACAAGAATGAACTTACTATAAATCTAGAAACAAGTTATCTAAATAATTATATATTCCACACGATTTTTCTGATATTACTTATATTAATCAATCAAGAAAAAAATAGAATTATTATTATTATTATTATTATAACCTAAAAGTCAACAACAACCAGACAAGTCAACTTTTTGTGACTTTCCTTTTCGGTTCTACAAAATTGTTTTCTTATCCATGTCAAAGCATGAATAAAAATCTTTCGTAATTATTAACCTCTTTATGTGACCGCAAGTGTACTCGATTGTAAACTGATTGTATAATAAATGTTTGTTTACTATCTCGTCGTCAAACAACAGCTTTGTTTAACGAACCACAAAACGTGTTGCTGACTACGGGCTTCTCTCACTCGGTCTAGAATAACAACAAACAGAAGTGCTTGGTCGGTTGTAATTGCTTGCAAGTACACTAGCGGTCACTTAAAGTGCTTGGTCGGTTGTAATTACTTGCAAGTACACTAGCGGTCACTTAAAGTGCATGGTCGATCATTACACATTGGGGAGAGTCATGAAGAAAATTTACTGACACAATCAAAAACTAACAGACAATGCTCAAACGCATTCCGCTAGTTTGTAATAAAATTGTCGTTAATGTGTAGATTTGATTTGAAATCGAATTATAATTTCGGAAAAAAAAACTTTTTTTCTCCCTCCAAGTGTACAAATACATCGAGGTTTGATTACTCATTCCATTTAATTTTTTTCATATTCGTATTTTCCATTTTTTTGAACGAGATAATTGGAGACGTACTCCAAATCCACACACCTTGGTTTTGAAACTTATCCAATTTTCTTGAAACTTCTCATTCTCGAACATATCCATCATTGGTGGCCTAACAATATATATATATATGTATATATATATATATATATATATATATATATATATATATATATATATATATATATATATATATATATATATATATATATATATATATATATATATATAATATGTGCACAAGTAGAAATCTGCAAGATTTGCTCTCGATTTTAATCCCCGCTTATTCGTACATTACATGTCCCGATCGACAGTCCCCTCTATTCATTACCATTAACCCAAGGAGTTTCGATCCTCCAACACCGAGCCACTCCGCAAACTCATCCATTTTCATTATGCAGGTTTTATTCAAGCTTGCTAGCTGCTTGAATCCCAGCTGGGACGCTTGGTTCGAGGCTTTGTGTGCTCCGATCGACCGTCCCCACCCCCGTCCTCCCGTGTGTTAGCAGCGACGAGTGGGAGTGTCGAGCCGGCAGGTCGTGTGCGAGGAATTATCTGATTATTCTTAAGGGGGCAGTGTATAGGTTATGAGGTGTTCGAATGATGTGTTAGTGGGGATGTTTCGAGATTTTAAAATTGAATTTCGCAAAAAGTATATTTTAGTCTGTGGTAGTATCTCAACTGGTACCATTCTCAACTGGTACCATTCTCAACTCGCACCGTTCTCATCTCGCAACATTTTAAGCTCATGCTATTTCAATGTCGTCTCAACTGGTACCATTCTTAACTGGTACCATTCTCAACTGGCACGATTCTCAACTGGTACGATTCTCAACTCGCACCATTCTCACCTCGCAAACATTATAGGACTCAGCTATTCAATGTCGGTCTCAACTGGTGCCATTCTTAACTGGTACAATCTCAACTGGTACCATTCTCAACTGGTACCATTCTCAACTCGCACCGTTCTCATCTCGCAACATTTTAAGCTCATGCTATTTCAATGTCGTCTCAACTGGTACCATTCTCAATGGTACCAATCTCAACTGGTACCATTCTCAACTGGTACCATTCTCAACTCGCACCGTTCTCATCTCGCAACATTTTAAGCTCATGCTATTTCAATGTCGTCTCAACTGGTACCATTCTTAACTGGAACCATTCCCAACTCGCATTCGTCTCAAATGGTACGATTCTCAATTCGCACCATTCTCACCTCGCATCATCTTAGGCTCGTGCTGTTACAATGTCGTCTCAACTGGTACCATTATTAACTGGTACCATTCTCAACTGGCACGATTCTCAACTGGTACCATTCTCAACTCGCACCGTTCTCATCTCGCAACATTTTAAGCTCATGCTATTTCAATGTCGTCTCAACTGGTACCATTCTTAACTGGTACCATTCTCAACTGGTACCATTCTCAACTGGTACCATTCTCATCTCGCAACATTTTAAGCTCATTATATTTCAATGTCGTCTCAACTGGTACCATTCTTAACTGGTACCATTCTCAACTGGCACGATTCTCAACTGGTACCATTCTCAACTGGTACGATTCTTAACTCGCATTCGTCTCAACTGGTACGATTCTCAACTCGCAACATTTTAGACTATATGTGCTTTTAAATGGATGTTGCTAGTTGAGAATTGTACCAGTTGAGACGTAGCCCCGTCGAATCACATAATTTTCACTGTATTGAATCTATCTGTATTTCTTTCTAATCAGAATTTTAAATCTTAAGCTAGATTCCCATGACATTATTTTGTCGATATTACTGTTTTATAATCGCGCGCAAAATCACACGCTGTTTTGTATTTTGAGGTTAAACACAATTATTCATTTTTAATGGACGAGTTTCTATCCCGGAATGTTCGTCGAGGCAATCAGTTGCCTGCCTGAGATAGCGTCTTGTTAGACCCTTTGATTTCGATGGTTGTCTTCAAAAAGTTCTAGTTTTTGCCGATAGAACGCACTATCTAACGTGACGGGAAAAAAACGGTATGGGAACACGATGTATTTGACACCAACGATGCCGTCCGATGTCTTGACGGAAGACGCGTGAAAAAATCGTCATGGGAACCCTAGCTGGTTCAAAAGTGATCATCAAAAAACTTTATTATCCCCTAAATCGCCTGCCGCGCGCTCTTACGGCCGTGTAAACTGTAACAGCTGTGTTGAATCCTCTTAAATGCAGTCTTTTATGCATGCACAGCCTCCGTCCTAACGCCAGTTCAACCATTAAACAAGGGAATTAATAATATTAAGGTGGATCCACTCGCAGCGTATTACATTTTCACCGTCAACGTCACATATAAACTGTCGTATTAACTTTCCGTTTGAACATGTTGTAGTGAGAACTGTTACATTTCCTTCAGAGAAGTATTTACTGAAATATTTTCTAAAATATTGTCGATCCATGATGAAAATTTAGTTGGTTAGTGTTAGGGTTCAAAGGTGCGTCAACAGCGAGGTCATTTAGCGCCTATGTCCATGCCCGTGTACTTTGCCATTTAGCTGTCAAAGATGATGATTATTATTGTTTGCTTAACGACCCCCCCAACAATTAGGTTATACGGGGGTACGAATGAGCAGGTGACTATGAAACTATGAAGTACTGATTAGTAAAAGGCAGGACTTGAACCCACTCCCAGCGGTGGCTTCAGTCTCTGGAGCGTGCCTCAGCTGACTGAGCTACCGAGGGCGGCACTTGTCAAAGTGTGTAGATGTTTTGAGTGTATGGAGGGAGCGGGAAAGAAACGGAAAAGTAAGAGAAGATGATATAAAATGAAAGAAAAGTAAAGAAGACGATAGATTGGGAGAAAAGTGACTAGAAATTGAAATACATTATAGGTCACATGTCATTTGTACGTTTTTATACGTGGTGAGGTAAAATTAATTGTTGAAAATATCTGGTTTCACTTTGTTTTACAAACAATATTTCCATGTGTGTTTTTACAACATTTTACTTATTCGCATTGAGTTCAATTATTGTCTGCTGCTAATCACATTTTTATTATTAATCCTTTACCTCAACGTTTTATGATCATTTTCACTCTGTAAAATACCCTGGCGTGAACTTTTTTCCCTCACCTTACTGGATCCCTGTTATAAATACCACCTTTTATGCATGCACAGCCCCTTCCCCCTTCCCCGCGAGTTGAACCATTAAAAGCGGGATAATTAATATTAATGTGCGATTACATTGTGTGCTCTCATAGTAGCTGCAGGCCTAATTCCCCGCGGGGCTTACAGTATACAGGTCATAGGTCATACTCATAGGTCACTTGATGATGCCTGATACAATAGACTAAAGAGATACAAACACGGTTCACCCGACGTTAAATTAAGATTCATCCCCACTCCTTTGTCTTTACCCTCCCCACACCCCTTACCCTGTAGTACCGGCAATCACCGCTAAGAGTGTTGGAAATCGTTTCGGCGATTGTGCTTCAGTCTACGGTTAGATGGGTACTTATCTGGCTTGTCTGCCAAGTCTTCAACGTTACTGCTAGCAGCGCTCTAGGAATGTGTAGCGATGGTTGAAGTGACTTCAGGTAATAATGAAAGGGTTTTAAATCTCGTAAAGTAACTTACATGGGACGTCTTGAGTAACTCTTTGGTCTATGGTGATTATTGTTTCCTTAACGACCCCACCAACAGCTAGGTTATACGGGGGTACGAACGAGCAGGTGATTATGAAACGATGAAGTGATGATGAGTGAAAGTGTTTACAGTGATGAGTGATGAGTTTACAAAAATCCAGCCTTATGTGGGACTCGAACCCATGCCCAACGGTGACTTCAGTTTCTGAAGCGGTGCCTCAGCTGACTGAGCTACCGAGGGCGGCTCTTAATCAGTGCTGAACGTCTTATATACTGCAAATATACTACCAAGACATGTTGCACAATGTTTAAATAAAACTGACCTCTACTTTTACCCTCACTATGTTGTGACCATTCTCTCATCTTACCCTCTCACCTGTACTACCAGTGCAGTTCGCTAGAAAGCGCTACAGACATGCTAGATAGTGCTGCTACCGAGTAGTAACCAAGGTCGTTCCTTCAGTGGCAGGGGAGTGGAGGTGAGCACGGAGATTTATTCGAACCAAAATCAGAAAGCCTCATTCTGCTTGACTATATGTTTTTCTTTAAATTGTTTTCCAATTAAGGCAATGGATGAAAGATGAGATCGTTTGAACGGGGCACCACAAGGGCGATTTTTGGCGATTCACCATATTTTTATATTGCATTTGAATTTACATGTATCAGACGAACATGAAAAAGTATTTCTCTTTTGGTTCGAGCTCAGACCTTCAATTATCTGTGGTTCACGCCGTATACTAGTATCGCGTTTTCCTCAGCTTATCTGTAACGTCTAGATGTCATCCAGATGACGTGTGCCAGATGCCAACCAATCAGATGTGCTTCTGACGTGTGGTGAGGGGGGGAGGGGGAGGGGGAGGGGTTGGGGTAACCTACGTCATAGCTCATTTCGTACGTGGAGAACCATTGAGAGAGTTGGAATGAGAGAGAGAGAGTAAGAGGGGGAGGGAGGCAGAGAGAGGGAGAGAGAGAGAATGAGAGAGAAAACAAAAATATTGAGAGAGAAACTGAGAGAAATGAAAAGAGAGAGAGAGAAAGAGAGAGAGTGAGAAATAGAGGGAGAGAGAGAGAGAGAGAAATAGAGGAAGAGAGAGAGAGAGAGAGAAATAGAGGAAGAGAGAGAGAGAGAGATAAATAGAGGAAGAGAGAGAGAGATAGAAAAAGGCAGAGAGAGAGAGGGAGAGAGAGAAAGAGTTAGAGAGTTAGAGAAAGAAAGAGAGAGACTGAGGTACTGCGACTGAAAGAAAGAACGGAAGAGAAGGAGAGAGAGTAAGAGAGAGTAAAAGAGAGAGAAAAGGGCAAAGAGAGAGAGAGAGAGAGAGAGAGAGAGAGAGAGAGAGAGAGAGAGAGAGAGAGAGAGAGAGAGAGATACAGAGCAATCTACAGCTAGAGAAACTTGTCATGTGCCATGAGAAGCCGCGAGTTCTTTAACATATCGATCTGAAGGAACCGCCTCGAGCCTTGGCCCGGCTCTCGCATCTAGGCCTTGTCCTAGGTCTAGGTCACTGCCAAACTTGTTTAGGTCACACCGCACTCCTCTGTGTCCTCTCTGGGGTCATGCCGGTCTCTAGGGTCTAGGTCACTAAGGTCCAGGTCACTAGGGTCCAGGTCACTAGGGCCTAGGTCACTAGTGTCCAGGTCACTAGGGTCCAGGTCACTAGTGTCCAGGTCACTAGGGTCCAGGTCACTAGGGTCCAGGTCACTAGGGCCTAAGTCACTAGTGTCCAGGTCACTAGGGTCCAGGTCACTAGGGTCCAGGTCACTAGGGTCCAGGTCACTAGGGCCTAGGTCACTGTCAAACTTGTCTAGGTCACTGTCAAACTTGTCTAGGTCACTCCGCACTCCTCTGTGTTCTCTCTAGGGTCACGCCGTGGCACATATAGGTCACTGGGGTCTAGGTCACTAGGGCCTTGGTCACTGTCAAACTTGTCTAGGTCACACCGGTAAGATGTCCAATATATTTTATATCTTATATTATATATATCTAACAATATATCAATATTTTACTTTGTATTTAATTATTATTATTTTGATATTATTCAGAATCAAGATTTTGCCACGTGTGCATTGTGCAAACTGTAAAAATAATACGAAATCAATCTACAATCAATCAAACCTATCATTACAATGGATGCGTCGTTAAACCCAATAAAAAAATTAGTTATTCGAACTTTACCACCAGGACGGCGTTATCTCTGACCATACTTTACCGAACAATATTCCTGAAACCATTTTCACACATTTCTAGTTGGACGGGCTTTAGCGAGGATTCAATTTGACATACCGTACTGAAAAAAATTGGTGTTCGTTTTTATGTTTATTTTTTTTTATGTTTTTTTGTCGGTTCTCCACAGGTCAAACGACTACATCTATCAACCTCAAACTTTTTTCAATATGGTTCCTCATCTAACTTAGATCTGTATAGTTTTGTGGCATTATCGGGGAGTAACTTTTTATTTTATGAATTTAAGAAATTTCAAAAATTCCCATTAGAATAACATGGCGGAAAAAAAAGAAAATATTTTCATTTTCCAAAAAAATGAAGTTTCGCGTGAAGTTGAATTACATTTTGGTACACATTTCTAAAAAATTTCAGCTTGATCGGGTCAGCCATTTTGAAGAAAAAACATAAAATGTACTAAATTGGTATCACTCGAAGCAGTTTTTACCCATTTTTACCAATACTATTACCATCCGCTCGTCTAACAACGCATATATGGCGTTTTCCTAGTAATAACGTCTAGATGATAAATTCCCTATAACTCGTATTGCGTGTATTTCCTGGACGTCTTGCTACTCCCGTTATCGCTGTCCGCCTACACACATTGTGACGTCACTGATACTACGTCATAGCTGATAAGAGCGTGATGCCTATCCTGCAGGCGGCGTGTATTGTTCTGGCGGAGGATTGTTGTCTCGGTCTATTGTGTTGAGGAGACGGTGAATCAGTTGCTAGCGCCCTTGTACTGTCATTCAGGAGGCTGTGGTTAGGTTACCGTCATCTTTTGTTTATAATATCGAAACTTGATACAGAATCATAGTTCCCCAATTAAGGCCATGAATGAAAGTAGAATTGTTTGGACGGGGCACCACAAGGGCGATCTTACCACCACATTTCAATCATTTTAAATAGAAAAACAATTAACTTTGACACCAGGGGGAGCATTCCTGTACGATTTAATCCGATTTTAGTGAAGATAATACCAAGAAACAGCAGAAAAGCGGTATTATCCTATACCAACAGCCCATACACAGCCACCTTTAATTCTGGGTTTAAGTTAAGAGTGAGTTTATCTTGTACAGGAATGTACCCCCTGGGGGCATTCCTATACAAGATTAACCCAGTCTTGATTTAAATCCAGATAATTAAAGGTGGCTGTTGATATAGGATAATACCACTTTTCTTTTCTTTAATGGTATTTTCACTAAAATTGGATTAAATCGTACTGGAATACTCCCCTCAGGAGTGCGCTGTCTGTGATGGGGGACGCTGAAGAGCCGTTCCCCACCGTGGACAAGTCGACTCCGGAATAAAGTCGACCGGAATATACAGGAATAAAGTCGACTCGGTCGTGTGACATGGACTTCGGGGTACTTCTCAATGGAACGTGGTTGGGGGTCAGGTAAGGTTGGACACCCAAACCCATGTCACACAACCGAGTCGACTTTATTCCGGTATATGCTCTTCAGACATACTTTACTCGCCCATTGACCATACTATTTCGCCGCAGATGAAAGTCTTTCAATTCCCAAAAGTCCGGAACACATATTTATCAACCGTTTCTGTGATATATCCGGACATTACTAGCATTGTTATCAGGATTATTGACTTCGATTTTGGTTCCCGTTATGGTGACCATCCTCTGACACGATTGGATCAGTCGTTAGCACGCTTAACTATCATTCAGGAGACCGGGACTCGATTGCCGCATTTGTTGACCATCCACAACAACGGTGGTGACAGGAACGAGATAAAATGAAAGAACTGTCGGAGGTGATATTGAGGGAAGATATAATAATACTTTATTGTCCTCAAATTTATCAATTGCATGATATTCAGACAGTCAACAATAGAAATTCAATAACAGTAAGCCTAGAAGTTTTAGGGACGACGATGACGAAAACGGGGATGACATGATACACCCTGCCTAGCTGACACTTGTATGTCTGAACCAACTATAATTCTTGGATCATTACTGCCCATAGGATATGGGCAAGATGTAGTTTTTGCTGATTATTGTTTGACTAACGACCTCACCAACAGCTAGGTTATTTGGGGGTACGAATAAGCAGATGGTGATCATACTATGAAGTGATGATAGGTGAAAGGATGTTAACAGAAATTCATACCTTATCGGGACTCGAACCGAAGCCCAACGGTAACTTCCGTTTCTCGTAGCTGACTGAGCTACGAAGGGTGGCAAATTTCGTGTTTGTTATTGCTAAGGAAGAGAGAAACAGACGGGAGGGGGGAGGGGGCAGCGTGACGTATTATTTGTAGTTTTTGAATCACCTCTTGTATTTAAAAATGAATTGTAAGTTCCGTTAACTTTAAAACTTGACTCGATGAATTTCCTGGAGGAAGAAGTGGGTGTGTGGAGGCGAGAGAGATAGCGAGAGAGAGAGAGAGAGAGAGAGAGAGAGAGAGAGATACTGTATCCCTCATGGGAATTGTGCAATGTTTACACACTGATTCGTGCGTTAAAGAGAGTTAAAGTTTGAGAGAGAGAGAGAGAGAGAGAGAGAGAGAGAGAGAGAGAGAGAGAGAGAGAGAGAGAGAGAGAGAGAGAGAGAGAGAGAGAGACAGAGAGAGAGAGAGAGAGAGAGAGTGAAAGAGAAAGAGAGGGAGTGAGTGTGAGAGAGAGAGAGTGAGAGAGAGAGAGAGAGAGAGAAAGAGAGAGAGAGAGTATAAAATTAGAAACATCTTCTGGGGATAATTATCATCTTGAAGATAAAACCGTCAAGTTTTATAGTCTGAAGTTTTTTTGTTTCTGTGACGTTTAGCAGCCTTCTTCTCGACAGCTGCGTGAGATTGACATACTATCAGCCACAAGAGTATCCGCGACACATGACGGTCCCGAGCGACCGTCTCCCCTATCCCACACCATTAGCGCACGGTTGGTTCGAGCCTTCATGTCTTGTGGGTAACTTCTTCCCACGAGAGATGAAGGTTCCGAGCGACCGTCCCCCCTATCCCACAATACTAGCGCACGGGTGGTTCGAGCATTCAGCTCTCGTGTAACTTGTATCCATGAGATATGAAGGTTCCGAGCGACCGTCCCCCCTATCCAACACCACTAGCGCACGGGTGATTCAAGCCATAAAACTTTCGTGAGAACCTTCAAACCTTACCGAGTACCCCAAATACCCTATAAGTTGATGGGGTCCGGTACTAATAACAGCCATACTGATGGCTTTGAATTTACTCAATTTTGGAAATAAATTTGTCTGCCAGTAAGTTTATATTCAAGTCAGTGTAGTAAGTTTATATTCAGAAATTAATTATTTAATTTAAAACAAGTTGATATTTACAAGCGATCTAGCCGCCCCCGTGGCTCAGTCGACTATCGCCAGCGGTAGAAACTGTAGTTAGGTCGGGTGTGGGTTCAAGTTCTGCGTAGGGCATGAGTTTTTGTAAACGTCCTTTCATCTATCATCACTTCATCGTTTCACCCTCTCATTCGTACCCCCGTATAACCTAGCTGTTGGTGGGGTCGTTAAGCGTCATAAAAAAAAAAATATAAAACCATATATGGTACAACATTTGAAGCTGCAGTAACATTTCTTTCTATCCCGTTGGTATTCCTACATCTCGTTATCTGCGACGGATATGAGGCACGCTAACAAACCTCCGGCACACCCAATCGTCTGTCCGGGACTGACGGTCGTTTCGCGACACAGTGGACGGATCGAGACGACTGCTCGTTACATGTTAACAAGCGTACCGGGACGGTCGTTGAAACCGTCTCATCGTGTAATTGTTACAGAGTAGGATGTTAAGTCTAGTTAAGGCAGTCTGTCGCGATATTGGACCGAACAAGACGCGTTTTGATAGCGGCCGCTAGGATCGTAAAACTAGCTTTAATTACCGTAATTAAAATATATCTTATTTGTTTGTTTGTTTGTTTGTTGGTGCGACGAGTGGCGAGGAAACGTAATGTGTTAATCGATTAAAAGCGTTTTTTTGAATGATTTCTTAGTGTTTTTGTTTTGTTGTTACAAATCTGAATTCATCGTATTTGTTCATTTGTTTGGTTGTTTGTTTGTTTGAGACGATGCGATGGTTGGAAAGAGAACATAATATGCGAAGTGATGAACGTATCTCGAATGAAATCAATTTTTTTGTTTTTGTTTTTCGCGCTCCACAGGTCAAACGAGAATACAAATTCAGTTGAAACTTGGCACAAACAAATGTCATCATCTGAATCGATACTGTATAGTTTTTAGGCGCAATCGGTTGCACCACTTCTGAGAAAACTCATTTCAAGTTTTTTTTTAAACCCATGAGAATAACCCAAAAGAGAAAATTCGTAAAAAATATTTCCTTCTTCACGGAATTTCAATATAATAATGGTACACATTATTCCGAACTTTCACTCAAATCGGATCAGTCATTTTGATGTAACAAAATATAGAATGCATTTTTTCTTTTGCTATTAAGATGCCAATTAAATCCAAGCAACAAGTGTCACCAATTAATTAAGGACGATTAAAACAATGCCTTCTTTATTATGAAAGAAATTAATTAGAATTAGTAATGAATAAAACAGGAAGGTAGTGACGTAATTGTTTGGATCTCATGGTATATCCAAAGACCGTAATATTATGATGATATTTTCTAGTTTCCTGGAAAGTTGGGGAAATAAATGGTAAAATTACAAAAACACTGAGCATGCCTATTTGTGTTTTTCCCCCAACCTCCCACACTAACCTAACCAACAAAAATCACTCCCTTCCAAACAACATGCAAAAACCATCAGATTCAAGTGAGTTAAAAACTATAAAAACCAACAATTCTCAACCTCCTACAATATTTTCTGAAGTATAGAAACAAAATCTTTCAGAAAACACAAAAAAAACGAAAATCAAACACCAACTGGCGATGCTCAGTGTCACAGTAAAATTACCAAATAAATGTCATAATTTTTCGTTAAAATCTAGTTCAGGATGTGATGACCTTTAAAGTATCGAAAATACTGAATACACGTAGGCCTACTTGGATTTTAGATATTTCAAATACAAGATGACTGTGATATTTGTTTTTAGACATGTTTTTTTTTCGGTTCTCCACAGGTCAAACGGCTACAGCTATCAACTTCAAACTTTTTTTTCAATATGGTTCCTCATCTAACTTAGATCTGTATAGTTTTGTGGCATTATCAGGCGGTAACTTTTCTTTTATGAATTTCAGAAATTTCAAGAATACACATTCGAATAACATGGCGGAAAAAAAAGAATATATTTTTATTTTCCAAAACGATGAAATTTTGCGTGAAGTTGAATTACATTTTGATACACATTTCTAAAACATTTCAGCTGGATCGGGTCAGTCATTTTCAAGAAAAAACATAAAATGTGCTAAATTGGTACCACTCGAAGCAGTTTTTACCCATACTTTTACTATTCGCTCGTCTAACAACTCATATATGGCGTTTTCCTATAGTGGTAGACAAACTTCTTCTCCTTTCGTCAACACAAGTATATATAACAAGAGTATATCAACATACAAAGAGAGTACATGACTCATAACTCGACACTTTTTACTGCAGTTTCATGTCAGCTCGAGACTACCAATCGTTCGTGTCAACACTTGACCGAGACGGGCACTCGCCGTAGTTATTTATCGCGTGACGTCATGCAGTAAATGAGGATTACGACGCGTGTAATTGTTTGTGTACACAACATGGGAAACCCGAGGCGAAATACCACGTGACATAGTCAGTCTGCCATCACTAGAACACAATAATGCGCGCGCATCGAGACGGGTCCACCTGTTGTCACAAGACTAATGGTATAGGGAGGAGCCGAAGTGCAGTCGAATGGCCATTCAAATATTTTGTCGGGAATTATCGGCACACGTGGATAAAACGAGAGTTATTGTAACGTGTTAACAACTTGATCTGTAACCATGGAAACAATCAGGCGTGGGTTGTGTCGGGTGCACCAATCAATAGCGATCTCCGCGTGGTTATTCCATAGTAATCAGCAACATTTTGATGATGATTATTGTTTGCTTAACGACCCCACCAACAGCTACGTTATACGGGGGTACGAATGAGCAAGTGATTATGAAACTAAGAATTGATGATAGATGATAGAACGTTTACAAAAACCCATGCCTTAAGCGGGATTCGAACCCACACCCAACGGTGACTTAGCAACATTTCCCTCCTCCCCTTGGTTTATTACGAGGGGTTAACAACTGAAATTCGGTGTACACTTGCCATGAAATCCCCTTGAAATCCCCTTAAAATCCCTGAAATCCTATTGAAATCCCCTTGTAATCCTTGAAATCGAGTTGAAATCCGTATGAAATCTCTTGAAATCCTCTGAAATCTCTTGAAATCCCTGAAATCCTATCGAAATCCCCTTGTGATCCCTGAAATCACTTGAAATCCAGTTGTAATCCGTATGACATCTCTTGAAATCCCCTGAAATCTCTTGAAATCCCTTGAAATCTCTGAAATCAGCTGAAATCAGGTGTACACCAAGTTTGCGAGTTGTGAACCGCTCGGTTTATTAGTCTCATCTGTTGTCAATACAGTGATTCATCTTATCTGTACGGTTCTGCGAGCGTGGCCACGCCTGCTGAGCAACAGGTGTCGTGCTCGTCTATTCACCTGCTTGATGACGCGGGATTAACACCCTCCTGAAATACACTCTCGTTTCATCCGACAATCTGTTCACTCTCGTTCGTACGACGACCAATTAAATCACGCCACAACTGCGTGTTGTCAACGTTAAACACGTGTCTCTCTCTCTGTCTCTCTCTCTATCTCTCTCATTCCCTCTCTCTCTCTCTCTCTCTCTCTCTCTCTCTCTCTCTCTCTCGCCATCTCTCTCTATCTCTCATTCTCTCTCTCATTCTCTCTCTCTCTCTTCTCTCTTCTCTCTCTCTCCACTCTCTCTCTCACTCTCTTCATCTCTTTATCTCTCATTCTCTCTCTCTCTCTCTCTCTCTCTCTCTCTCTCTCTCTCTCTCTCTCTCTCTCTCTCATTCTCTCTCAAGCTCTCATCTCTCTCTTTCTCTCTCTCTCTCTATCTCTCTTCTATCTCTCTTTTTTCTCTCTCTCTCAGCATCCTTATTGTACTCCTAAGAAAACACATTGTTTAACCGTATACGCCTGACAATAATGCGATATGAGATAAATAGTTATTACTAACACCATCTTAAAGGTATTGAAAACATCTGTATTTCCTCTTTATTAGAATTTCGATACCTCATACCCTTCAAAAATCATCCCAAAAACTGATATTCCGCTAAACCGATTCCCATCGACTCCGTAACTATATTTCCACTGAGCTCGGTGAGTGATCGACCACGCAAACGATTGAGCTCGTCTCTAAACTCCTCGAAGTGGAAATAACACTTATATGTCCCGGTAATTGAAATTGATGGGTCTAAATTTACACTCACTCGCTGTTAGTCTCAATTTATAAGACGCTCGTCAACAAACAAATAAACAAACAAACAAACACGTATAATAAATATCGATGGAAATGTGTCACCTAAGCTTTTGAAAAAAAGTTGAATAAAAACAACGAAAATATATTGCTTCCAGATCTTATTTATTGACCAATCAGACTCGAGTGTAAATATATATTATTACACTGACTCGTGCAACTGTCGACAGCCGTAATGGAGATTGTGATTGAAAAACACTACAATGTTTTATAAAGTAGAGTACCTACTATACTGTACCTGATACCTGAAATACAGAAATGAAAACAAATCAATGTAGAAATGTTTTCCAACGAACATTATTATTACACCGCGTGTTATGATGACTGTACCGTAGGCGTCGTGGGACACCAATGGTGGCAAGACGTACAAAAAAGAACACAACCGTGTGCCATGGACAGCAAATCAGTGATATGTGGGCCGTAGGCGTCAAGGGACTCCAAGGGGGGCAAAACGTGGAATGACGAATTACATGTGCCATATATAGAGAAAATCGATGTGTATCGAATGAGATAATTAAACATGATCTGTCTTTGTCGCACCATGCATACATAATGTGTGTGCCGTAGGCGTCCAAGGGATAGAAACAGTGTATCTAAGCCAGTGGCTGTATCGTAGGCGCGTCAAAGAGACTGTGACGTATGACGTAGGCGTGTAAAAGTGGGCGTGACATAATGTTGAAGTACGCCTACGAGCCGTGCACCCTAGTGCGCAGACGCTCGAGCATCAACTATGAACGTAGGCGCTTCCTCTCACGATCGTGGTCTATAGGCTCGACCGAGGTAATTACACCATTCGACCATGTGTGGACCTTTTCTGATCATGTAGGGACTATTTCTGATCATGTATGGATCATTTCTGATCATGTAGGGACCATTTCTGATCAAGTATCTAGAGTCTAGACTACTTCTGATCATGTAGGGACCATTTCTGATCAAGTATCTAGAGTCTAGACCACTTCTGATCATGTAGGGACCATTTCTGATCAAGTATCTAGAGTCTAGACCATTTCTGATCATGTAGGGACCATTTCTGATCAAGTATCTAGAGTCTAGACCACTTCTGATCATGTAGGGACCATTTCTGATCAAGTATCTAGAGTCTAGACCACTTCTGATCATGTAGGGACCATTTCTGATCAAGTATCTAGAGTCTAGATACTTGATCATGTAGGGACCATTTAGGATCGAGTATCTAGAGTCTAGACCATTTCTGATCAAGTATCTAGAGTCTAGACCATTTCTGATCATGTATGGATCATTTCTGATCATGTAGGGACCATTTCTGATCAAGTATCTAGAGTCTAGACCATTTCTGATCATGTAGGGATCATTTCTGATCATGTATGGACCATTTCTGATCAAGTATCTAGAGTCTAGACCACTTCTGATCATGTATGGACCATTTCTGATCAAGTATCTAGAGTCTAGACCACTTCTGATCATGTAGGGACCATTTCTGATCAAGTATCTAGAGTCTAGACCATTTCTGATCATGTATGGACCATTTCTGATCAAGTATCTAGAGTCTAGACCACTTCTAATCATGTATGGACCATTTCTGATCAAGTATCTAGAGTCTAGACCACTTCTAATCATGTATGGACCATTTCTGATCAAGTATCTAGAGTCTAGACCACTTCTGATCATGTAGGGACCATTTCTGATCAAGTATCTAGAGTCTAGACCATTTATGATCATGTAGGGACCATTTCTAATCATGTATGAAACGTCATGACGTTGGCATTATCAGTTCTGAATAGAAACATGCACAGATTCGAGTAGTGTCTACGTCACGACTCAGAAAAATGACCGGGTCCTGGAGGACAAATAATTTTATTTCAATTTCTGAAATTGAGATGTCTAATTTTCTCTAAGATAAGAGAAAGAATATATCGTCATTATTCGTTCTAAAATCTAGTTCCTGGGTTGTGATGTCCTTTAATGCTGCGCTAAACAACAACAACAACAACGTCCGCATGTGGTGACGTAGACAGATGGTCCGATGAATAATGGCGACTAGATTGTTTCTGAACGAGTGAACGGGTATTAAATGGCCGACTGAACCACTAGCGCTATGTGGTGGCAACTGCATGGTGGCGGTTAGTGTCACTAAGCACACGTTGTAAAAACCACATGTGGTAATATCCGAACATGTGTGGCATTAAACCGCGCTGTTATTGTTATTGTTATAACAAGCGTGAACAGGAGTGATGCGCGAATGTTGTTGACCATCAGTGACCTCAGGTTGACCTTTTGTTTCGAGTTCGATTGTTTGAAATGACCCCAGCTACAACTAATGTAATCGTTGTGTTGCGTAATAAATTATCTTTGAATAGTACACAATAGAGAACATGGATGTTTAGTTTCAATAAAACGAAGTCTATTGTCAACAGATTTGTTAATATAGCAGCCAAATTTTGTGAATAAAATCAACAGTGGACTCGATATGGCATTAAAAATACGTGAATTAGGCCCACACAAACTTTGTTTAATTTGAATTAGAGCCATGTACTTTTGTAAGGCGCTATTTCTAGTGATAGCGACTGTCACGGCCTATTAGATCAAGCAGGCAAACGCTCCTGCTTGATCATGACTTGGTATGCCATTTTATGCAAAACTGAGCCATGTCCATGTTGAATTGGGGTATTTCTTTGATAATTTTTTGAGCAGCTAGGTTGGTATTGAAAATTTTAAAAATATGTATTCATTGATTTTAGGTGGGACTGGTTATAAATTGAACATTAAGAAAATGAAAAAATGAGGTAGGGGGGCCTACCTGAAGAAAATTAACCTGATTTTTCTTTTCTATTCTTATTCTATTTTTTTCAATTTTTCTTTTATCGCCCCAAACCAAAGTGCTCGAGAGAACTTCGGTTCAGTCCAGTCCTATTCCATGCGATAATCGAATTTTACACAAAAAACTTATGCGCCCTATCGTGCACCTTGAACCAGAATAAGAAAGACTATTGTTTAGGAGGGCTTACTCACCTTTTTCTCTACAAATAAACCACTGCTGATAGCCAGGATGTCTTTGTGCTCCGGAGATCTAATGTTGTTCCTATGTTCTGTGTTCCAGATTGACTACCCGGAAGTGACGAGCGGGCGGGGGGTGGGTGGGGGGCGGAACGCTGTCAACATGGACCGTGGCGGGGTCAACCTAGTATTCGAGGACAATGTGAGTACAAAACCTTACTTTGTTAGGTTTAGGTTGGAAGCTTTAGCGACGTCAACTTTCACGGGTGATCATAGTTTATTTTCATTTTTTTAATAACATCGAAACTTGACACAAAATCATTTTTTCCCAATTAAGGCTATGTATGAAACCATTGCTTATGAAATATCGATTCGATTTCTGTATAATTTTTGTTACCAAAAGAGTGAGCTAGATTAACGCCAATTCAAAATTTTTAATAAATATCTAGGTATACTCTTTTTGTATCCATATCAAAAACTGACTCGAAGCCATATTGTTTCTGTATAAAGGCAAAGGAAAGTTTAGATCGTTTGAACGGGGCACCACAAGGGCGATCTTATCGCCCATTATAGGTACCTTATACCGAACTGGGGAAACAATGGCCTTGTGTCAACGCTTTGTGTTTACAATGTTAAGAAAGAAAGAAAAAAGATTGTAAATCGTGTTTTTGTAACTTCATTAATAATTAACCCAGTTACGTAACATATATTCATTTATTTATTTATTAGAATTTCATATAGTGGAGAGTACACTGTGTATACAGGCAGTGAGAATAGAGCAAAGGCCCCGTGACAACATGTGCCTCACTACCTGTTTAATAGGCCAAAAATGAATTAGAACAGCCAAAAATTAGTAATAGCAAATTAAATTATAAATTAATAGAAAAGATTATAACTGTGAAATATAAATGCCTAACCTAATCCCTACTCTAACATCTGTAAAGTTTCAAGTATCTAATTAATCAACACGTAATATTATTCGTAAGCGCAGACTAAATATAATGTTTCCGTTGTGTTCCAGTTCTCTCCGTGCCTGAGCGGCCGGCCCGAGCTGTACGTCAAGTCGAACCGGTCGTCGCACTCGTCGGACACGAGCTCGGCTTACAGCGGCTCGGACACGATGGCGTCGGTCCAGAGCTCGCTGGAGGCTGACGAGCCCGATCTGTCCGGACTCATGGAGTCGGTCGTCGACTCGGACGAGGACGAGGACCTGGCCGAGAGCATGGACGTGAGTTACGACGACTATTGGCGGTTATTGTTACAGAACGTTTTTAGTACGTTTTTCCTATGGGGGAGTTACTCGTACTAGCGTTAGCTATTGCTACGGAACGTTATTAGTACGTTTCTTGTCGGGGGAGTTACTCGTACTAGCGTTAGCTATTGCTTCGGAACAGTTTTAGTATGTTTATTTTTGAAATATTTCACATTATGCTTATGCGTCAAAAATTGTAGGGAGCAAAACTGCTGTTTGAAACTTATTACAATAATAATTGGAATTATCGGAGTTTGAATTAAAAAGAGTTTGCTGTACTACTACTTGCACCTGTATAACTGTCAGAACTCAGAACTATATAATGACAATGGTAATGAATAATGATATATTTATTAATTCCTGATTAATTACATCATATAGGCTAAGAAATGTCAGTGTCACAATGCAATACAAGTTTTAGAAAACGAACACGTACGAAAACAACAGTACATTTAATGTAAAATGGACCTTACCATCAACATATTGTAAAACATAATTCCTTTGAACATATTGCACAACATCATTCCTTGATGTTAACAGAAGAAGAAGAATATACCGTGATGATATAGATAAAAAAGCGCACTGTTGGACAGTGCATGGTACTTGTCAAGAATCTAAAAAATGAAGATATATAAAAAAAAAAAGGTTTATTTTTTTAAATTCTTGACAAGTACTGTGCACTGTACGAACAGTACGCTTTTTTATCTATCATTCCTTGACTTACTTGAAGTAGTAGCCAGAGTCCTGGTAAATTAAAAATGTAATCAAATTGAAATTAATATACATTGTCATTTAAATATGTACGACCTAACGATATTCGGTAACCGTTTCCTTATACAGTAGACAGAATCACAATTACCGACCCTCGCGAACGTCCTCGTAACGCCGCTGACCTGTTCTGCCGTCGTGTTTCAGAGCCTGAACGTGCGCGACACGGTGCGTGAGTGCCTGGAGAAGGACCCGTCCGAACGGAACGAGGACGACGTAGAGACGCTGCTCGAGTTCACGCAGCACCTCAAGGCGTTCACCAACATGACCTTGGCCGTTCGCAGGGCGTTGTGCAGCGTCATGGTGAGAATAACGCCAGTTCGGTGATCACGAGAGATGGGATAGTTATGTAGAGTAAAACCTCAAAACATCATGCAAAAACAAATAGTAAAACATGCAAAAACAAATAGCAAAACATGCAAAAACAAATAGTAAAACATGCAAAAACAAATAGCAAATGCAAAAACAGATAGCAAAACATGCAAAAAAAAATGAAAAACTTGAAAAACTTTCAGGGTTTACTTTGAGATTGCGTGGGATAAATAGAATAAAAATCAATTATTCTAACGTATAAATATTAACGAGAGTAACTCATATTTTTATTATAATACGAAGGGTAATGAGTTTGTGTTTTGGAAATAATCGGTTTTGTAGAAATACTAAAAATTCTTCATTTAATTAAATACCATGTTTCAATGTAAGTTCAATTTATATTGAAACACTGCATTTGAATGAATATTTTTTGATACCTATTTCCACAAAACTGACTTTTTCTATAACATATTCGAAATAATGATAGCATTTTAACAGACCAAGATAACAATATGGCAATTCATTAGATCTAAGAATTTAAATACAAATAAAAAAATGGCAACTCCAGCTAAACATTAGTAAATCAATAGCGGCCAATGTGTATAATCTGGGAATGAGAAAACGATGAAACAATAGATTATTAGAACAATATGCGTACAATTGAAGAAGAGCAGACGCAACAAAATGAAAATCAATGCTGAAGGCCATAAAGATCATATCTCGGAATTTGTAAAGATGCTCGAAGAGTGACTAAAAGACCATGTTAAACATTAATTTGTTGTTGGGTCTCAATTTGTTTCAAGACTGTACAAAGAGATTATGAATTCTTGAGCAATGATTGTTATGATGAATCAGAGCCAACAAGTCACTGGTGGAATTATGAATATTTTTGTTTTCCCTTCAAGAAAACATTCAAGCTTGTTTACAAAGACTTCACTACAGTATGTGATGAATGATGTAAGAGAGAGAGAAAGAGAGAGAGAGAGAGAGAGAGAAGTGTGCAAGAGAAACAAATGATGGTTAGAGTGATGGGGCAAGTTTGTTATTCAGAATAGAAGACGGTAACAAATAGCAGGCCTACGTCAGTCCAAGTTCGCTGATCTTTGCTCAAGGGGGGATTTTTTCTCCGCACTCTAAGGGAGATTTATTTACTACGGAGTAAAACAACAATACAATGAGAAATGTTTGGGTAAAACTGAAACTCAATGTTCACGTCATGAATCGAACCAAGCGTATTTATCACCATTTTGGAAACCCATGTTTTTTCATCTCTCGCTTTCCTCGATTTTTCGGGCTGAAAGATATTTGTTTATGAACCGTAAATACGTACCGTAGTCTAGATTCAAGAAGTATGTGACAATTGAGGAAAAATGGCAAAAAAACATTGTCACTGCCAAAACACGATATTGATTAATTTAATTTTGATAAATTGATGAATAAAAGTAGTTATAAATTATTAAGTTAGGCAAGATAATAAAGTATCTCTTGATGTTTATTTTCACAATATCTCAAATTAATCAAGCAGTCAATTAAAAACAAACCAAAAAAATACTTTTCATGAGATAATTGAGTTACCTATCTATCAATAAATACAAATTGTATTGAGTGAAATTAATTAGCATTTTTTAGCACAATTAGCAATTATCAATTAACAATATCGGCTTTTAACGGTTCTTGATACGAAGCCTTGTATCGCTGTTGTCTTTGGTAACTAAGTCCAGCCATCGTTGTCCTCGCCAGGTGTTTGCGGTGGTGGAGAAGGCCGGCACGATCGTGATGAACGACGGCGAGGAGCTGGACTCGTGGTCCGTGTTGATCAACGGCCACGTCGAGGTCGAGCACGCCAACGGAGACACCGACCAGCTCCACCTGGGGGACAGTTTCGGTATCGAGCCCACCATGGAGAAGCTGTACCACCGCGGCGTGATGAGGACGAGATGCGACGACTGCCAGTTCGTTTGTATCACGCAGACAGACTACTACAGGTGAGTTAGCGGACACGATGTCAGGGAAAGAGGGGGGGGGGGGGGAGTAGGCCTACTACATTTCATCCATGGCACTGAATCCAAGTGCTCTAAAAGTGAAATATTGGTTATTTTCTGAGGTTGCTAAATGGTCACCAAAACTATACATTTTAATATGAAGATATTTGCCGCCCCGGTGGCTCAGTCAACTGTCGCTAGCGGTAGAAACTGAAGTCACCGTTGGGCGTGGGTTTGAGTCCCGCGTAAGGCGTGGGTTTATGTAAGCTCGTTTCATTATCACCTGCTCATTCATACCCTCATACAACCTAGCTGTTGTTGCGGTCAGTAAGCAATATTGAAGTCAAATGAAGATATTTAATTATATTTTATTATATTATATGTATCGTGTCATATATTTTACATTACGTGATCGTTTTATGATCACGACAGCTTCCTGTTTCACTGCCATCGAGATATGTCATGCAATTCCCAATAATGTTGGCTACTATCTACAGTTTGATCAAATGTGTTGCATTATATTTTACATTTAAGGCTCATTCACGATTAAAGATTTAGCGTAACTTTAGGGTGTAACTTTATGACGTAAACTTGGACCGCAATGTCACTGTTCATGACTACTTGATTTAGTGCTGAATCCAAAGTAAATCAACCGATGAAATTCCGTGTCAAAGACGATCTCGGAGTTGTTCGGACGATCTCGGTACCTGGTAGACGATGTTCGGACGATCTCGGAGTTTCTCAGCCTCTGATTGGTAGAATTCTACGTCTAGATTTAGACGTAGCCGTAGAAGTTTGGAGTTTGCAAACTTCTACGTTACGCCTACATTTATTCCTGCGGCTAAATTTATCGTGAATGGTTGCATGGAATGCGACCAACCAAACATTGCTAAAGCTACGGCTAAATCTTAAGTTCACTTCTTACGTCAATCGTGAATGAGCCTTTACTGTGTGGTATCAGATCGCCTATAGATGTGCTGCTATGTCATCCCTAACCGCTAGAGAGAACGAACGTAAATGTAATTGTCGTGAAATGTTCTGTTCTGATCGTGATGTTTGTCTTGCGCAGGATCCAGCACCAGGGGGAGGAGAACACGAAGCGGCACGAGGAGGGGGGGAGGCTGGTGATGATCACGGAACAGAGGGGGGCGCTGGACGCGGGCGCCCGGAGGGGACACGTCGTCATACGGGTAAGTCGACGACGTGGCGGCTTATATTCACCAAACCATCCACGTGAACATGCGGAGGTTGTTGTTGTTGGGAACCTTTAGTGTGACGCGTGCTTGTCAGGCGCGTCAGTATCAGCTGTGACACGCTATGAGCATGGTTGTCATAACGATGTTTTGACGTGACGTCTGATGAACTTTCAGTTGACGGCAACTTTTGAACAATCAAATGCCAGATATAGCATCTGTGGGAGGGAACGTTTTTTGCTTTCCAAGTAGAGTCAACTTCATTTTTTGATATAATGCATATTCAGACAAACGAAAAATGACATGAAATTTCTCATTCATTCTCACAAATTCAAATTTTTTTTCAAAATGGCTTCAAAATGTAATTATTGCGTCTAGTGCAACCTCAAAAAAAAGTTTTAAAAATTCTGTGACCCCATGCAAATTTGCCCGTGAACCTATTATGGATCACGGCCCATAACTTGACTATAATACACTGTACTATAACACGATTAACATCACGCGTTACTGCTTCGTATCGTCATTGTATTCGTAACCAGCAGCTTACCTCGTTGTCCGCAGGGCACCGCCGACAGACTGATGCTGCAGCTGATCGAGGAGAACTCGGTGACCGATCCGACCTACGTCGAGGACTTCTTGTTGACGCATCGCACTTTCATCGACAGCCCGCTGCACGTTGCTGGACAACTGCTCGAGTGGTACGTTCAACACTGGAATTGTTGTTGTTGTTGTTGTTGTTGTTGTTGTTTTATTGACATGTCGTGTGGAGAAGATTCATGTATTCCACAATAGAGCACACAAAGCCTATTTAAGCTTGACTCTGGCATGAACATGATTATAGAACAAATGTAAACACAGAATAAAATGTCAAATTAAAGTTTCGATAACATCATTAGGAACAGGCCTGAAATAAACAGTACATACTGGCACACTGAGCTGTGATTCATCAGGAGACCGGGGTGCGATCCCCGCAATAATCGACCATCCTGACAGGGGATTTTCGTGGTTCCCCTCTGTCGTCCAGGTCATTACTGGGATGATTCCTTAACAACAGGCCACGACCGACTTCTTCCCACTATCAAAAAACACCAGATAGATTAGCCTTTCACCTCATCATCCAATCATCTTATGGATCATTCACCTGCACCAATAGATATTATTCCAGGGTACAGCCTCTGTCAATGATTATCGATTATAAGAATTATATAGAATAGTATCCTAGAATTTATATCATAGTATTACAACCTTTTTTTATATGTTGCTCAACGACCCCACCAACAGCTAGGTTATACGGGGGTACGAATGAGCGGGTGATAATGAAACTGTGGTGACGATAAGGGAAAGGAAATATACAAAAACCCATGCCTTATGCGGGACTCGAACCCACGCCCAATAGTGACTTCAGTTACTACCGCTAGCAATAATTGACTTGGCCACCGGGGCGGCTATATTACAGTCTTACTGTGACCACGTTTTCATATTATCTGATATCGTTGTAACGTAACACCAACGCAACACGTTTCACTCAACCAACCCTACATCCTCGCAGGTTCAACGAGACTAGCGTGCGCGACCGCGTGACCCGAGTTCGTGAAAAGTCTCTTTCAGTTTCAAAACCAAATTGTTCGAGCGGACCCCCAATGTGGAATTCTGAGAGTTTAGGTCTGGTGAGCGCGTGAGAAGTTCGGGACTTCGCTGTTGACATCGCGTTGCCACCAAAAGCTGACAACAACGCATGGTCGCCGGGACAGTCTTCCAGGACCGAGGCTACTAACCACTTTAGGATTCATCGATAAGGTTGTACTGCAAGGGATATTTCTGATGATTTTCTCGACTTAAGTTCGGGAAAGTTTTGTTTTCACGGTTTACATCCAAATTTGTAAGCTTTCACAAATGTACAATTTCGTGGAAGTCCTTTTTTCCGTTTTACACCATATTATGAGAGTTTTCCCCGACTGTGATAGTGAGAAGTGGTTTTTCGTGACGTGAGAAGTTTGTGGAAGGTTTTTCATGTTCCACCAAATTTGTTGGACGATTACGTACGTATTACAAATAGGGCATAAGCGCAGAGAACCCTTCCAGGCCGTACCTAATGAACCGCTGTAGGATTTTGAATTAGTGTTAACTACTATAGCTATAGGTCTACTCATCATGACAGTAGATTATAATAAGGTTGGTGACTGGCGGTGGGATATTTCGGGATGAGTTTTCGTTGACTGGAAAGTTCGTGAAAAGTCTTTCTTTTTCATGTTTTTAACCCAAATTTGTTCGAGTGTACACCAACTGTGAAGTTCGTGAGAAGTCGTTTTTTCGTGAGTGAGTCGTCGTGAGAAGTTTGTGGATAGTTGTTTTTTCACGTTTCACACCCAAATCTGTACAACAAGCGAATGAGTCGCCAGAACATCATTCCAGGACCCGTACCTAATAAACCACTTTAGGATTTTGATTGATTAGTGTTTACTACAAGAGCTGTACTCATATATCATATTTTGTATTTGTATTTTACTAACAACAACTTGGGAAATACCAGTTTTTACAGTTTATGTTATGATAACGAAGTCCTGACGGTCCATTCAACGGAATCAGACCGCAATAATTTATCACATTTCGAAGACTGCCTCAAGATCAGGGCTAAGATTTTGTGCTAACAACAATGGAAATACAGACTAGAGATGTTGCCATGACAGGTAGCTTGTTTAGTAGATATTAACCAATCATAGTCCTAGCCTCTTGGAGCTAGCTTGCACTAGCACAGAATATATTGAGTAAGGGTCCAGAAATCTTCTACAACTTCATTGTTTTCACTATCCCCTGCTCGTTCGTACCTCACATAACCCAACTTTTGATGGTTTCGTCAAGCCACATCGTAATAAATGTATCGTCTTACGAACCCTGACCGAGATCCGTTTCTCCGTGACCGCGACTGACTGTTTCCGTGTTTGCGTTCAGGTGGAGAAGCGTTCCAAGGCGGAGGACGTCGGCTTGAAGCGAGGCGACCAGATACTCGAGGTCAACGGCCAGAGCTTTGATCACGTCACGCTGGCCAAGGCCATGGACATCCTGCGCGGCACGACGCATCTCAGTATTACCGTCAAGAGCAACCTACTCAGTGAGTAAAGCTTCCGTTGACGTCTGTTTCGTTATCGTTCGTTTCGTTGTTAGCCCGCATAAGTTTTTTCTTTTAAAAATAACATCGATAACTTCACACGAAGCCATTGTTTCCCGATAAAGGCAAAGGATTAAAGTTTGAGATCGTGTGAATGGGGCACCACAAGAGCAATCCCGAAGAAGTAGTTGGATATAGTATAACCTTATTCAACACATTGTAAAAATTATAGTGATAAGTTAAGAGATGAAGAATAATTCAAAAGTTGTGTTGGGAAAAAAAAAAGTCACTTTTCTGAATAAATCCTCTCTCTCTTGAATTTCTCTTCCTTTATCTTATTTCTTTCTTTCCGGGAAAATAGTGAAATAGAATATGATGTTAAATTAATCAAAATACCAAGAAACATGAAGAATACCAAAAATATAAATCTTTGTGGAATATTTGGAATTGATGGTCTATAAATTCCTACATCTCTATTGATATGTGTTGTATTGTCTTTGATGTAAAGTCTTCCATTTGGTTCCCCCAGCGTTCAAGGAGATCCTGGCGACCCCGGAGAACTCCCCCCGACCCCGCGGACGCAAGGTCTCCGAGATCGCCCGCCTCCAGTCCGACCCCCGCGCCAGACTGTCTGTCGGCGACAACAACATGATCCACGCCGGCCCCTCACACCCCCCACTGCTGCCCCCGGCCCCGCCCGCCCCCATCACTGCCCCCAAGGAGCCCAAGAGGGACGGGCACAAGGGCTTCCTCACGCTCGGTCCAAAGAAGAGGCTGCAGAAAGCGCTGATGAAGATGTCGAATATGCTGCCCAAGAATACCATCAAGTGAGTATACCAGAATAATTATCAAGATAGAGGTCGTAGACTTCTGCCGGGTTCCAATTCTCACC
The DNA here is from genome assembly GCA_907164805.1 of Brachyptera putata. Taxonomy (NCBI): domain Eukaryota; kingdom Metazoa; phylum Arthropoda; class Insecta; order Plecoptera; family Taeniopterygidae; genus Brachyptera; species Brachyptera putata. The sequence goes on along the minus strand of OU015473.1, from coordinate 11,922,874 downwards.
TAGTTCTCAAAATGTTGTAAGGTGAATCATCAATGCATCGTTCCTGGATCCAAAGTTTTCCTGTGTTCGTCATTCATTTTTTCTCACATCACTCCTATGTTAGATTTCCATGGATCGATCATTTTCCTGCTGGATTGTATAGTTTTCCTGGTCCATTGAAACGATGGATAGAGGTTTCATGGTCCTAGTATAACGCAACTACGTGTGTAGGCTTGTAACAAATCTATATTTTATGTAATTGTTTGGACGTTTTTCCCAACATTGTGAATGATATTTATTTGTGTTCTCTTTTTTGTCAATTATTCTTTCGAAAACAGCAAATCAAATAATCGATTATCGATTGATATTTTTTATTCTTGAAATAATCTGTTATTTGATCGATGTTTGTAGAAAAATGTTTAATTGAATCAATCAATCAATATAATTTATTCAAAGCTGACCAAAATAGCAATAGGCCCTACAATAATAATTATTAATTGTAAAAATGTTATATCTTATTTCTGGTGGCTGCATGAAATTACTCTGCTATTCCCAACGTAACATTAAAAAGATTCAAATAGACTGTAGTAATAGTTTGTTGTTATAAATATAAAAATATACGTAATAATGAAAATAGTAACTTTTCGACATCGAACCGCAACTCTAACCTCACATTGTAATTTCCAGCGAAACGATCCACGCGAACGATGACTCAACTCCTAGCGGCCAGACGACGTTACTTCATAGCCTGAGCCACCCGGACCTTGTCACGTTGTGCTACGAGGACGCGAGGTCGGCGGACTATCCTGAACACGTCCTTAAGGTGTACAAACCCGACCAGACGTGTAAATACCTGCTCACTCACAAGGTAAGGACAACTCCGTCACCGGCACAGTCGTAGTCACGGAGATTAACGGAGACCTACTGTAACAATTTTAGTGTCAACGTGATATCTAATCCATCATAGCGACATTTCATTCGAACACGTTGTGGGGAAACTGTTTCATACATTTATTTTTGTAATTTATTTCAGATAGTATTTTAATGGATACTTCTCTGAATATTATGGTGCAGTTCCACTACCTATTCCAATGGAACGTCACTATTATTAATTACGTGTCAAGTCCAATGTTGCGTGCAAGTTGACCCGACCGGGGTATTGTGAATAACAGCTGAGTGACTGCACACGACATTCACATTCGTACACTACCAGCCGCTATCGATTTTACAGTTGTTTTCACGTCAAAAATAATATTTCACGTCGTTTGAGACAATCACATTCCTAGACTGCAGCTGATCTTGTTTTTACTGACGTTTAGTCGTCAAAAATACTCTCCAACGTCGTTCGAAACTTTCAAATTCTTGGTCTGTCAGCCGCTATCGATTTTACAGACGTTCTCATGTCAAAAATATTCTCTCACGTCATTCTTAACTTTCACATTCTTGATCTGTCAGCCGATATTGTTTTTACAGACGTTTACACGTCAAAAATATTGTCTCACCTCGTTTGTGAAGTTTACATTCGTAGACTGCCAGCCAATTTCAATTTTACAGACGTTTCACGTCAAAAAGATTCTCTCACGTTGGTAACTTTCACATACGTAGTCTGCCAGCCGATTTTAATTTTACAGACGTTCTCATGTCAAAAATATTCTTTTACGTCGTTCTTTACTTTCACATTCTTGGCCTACCAGCCAATACCAATTTTACAGACGTTTACACGTCAAAAATATTGTCTCACGTCGTCTGTGACGGTAACATTCGTAGTGTGCCAGCCAATTTCAATTTTACAGACGTTTCCACGTCAAAAACAATTTCTCACTATGTCCATGCCGTTCCAGGAAACGACGTCTCACGAGGTGGTGATGCTTGCGCTGCACGAGTTCGGCATGACGGAGATGAGCAGCAGCCTGTACTCGCTGTGCGAGGTGTCGGTGGCCGAGGGCGGGATCATCAAGCAGCGGCGGCTACCGGACCAGATGCAGAACCTGGCCGAGCGGATCGGACTCAGCAGTCGGTGAGTCCAGCGTGATGAATCTTGTCCGAATCAACCACTTGTGAGGCCATGGGAGTTGATTTAGTGAAATATAATTTTTTGGTGGTAGTTTTTGTACGGTGTGAGATATCATAATTTGAATATCAAGAAAACACAGATAGGTTTAGTATTCTCATTCATTTATATTGGGTTTAACGACGCACTGTTATGATAGTGCAGATCTAATGGCGTCGGATGGATGATTAGTGAGATAAGTATCGAAGATATACAGCTTAAAAAAAAATAGCTGTATTCATTTGACAATAATTATGCCATGTTATTTAAATATGACATTGAAATTTCAATATCTTGTAACTTTCTAAAGTAACTTGAAAAATATTATCATATGACAACATTATAAATACACAAAGACTAGATAGTTGCCATGACAGCTAGCTCTTCTAGTAGATATTAACCAATCAAAGTTCTAGTCTTTTGAAGCTAGCAAGCCCTATCATGTGATCTCTTCAGTAAAGGTCCTTTAATTATTAGTAGGCCTAGTTGTAGAAAAAATGAATGAATAGAGAAACATTTGAAAAATAAATAAAATCTCATCATTCAAGTGGCTGTAGAGGTCAAAATATCCACCTAACACTTGAATACAAATCGAATCTATCTGAATCTTATTCCTCTTGTTCCCGCAGGTACTACCTGAAGACGAACGGCACTACGGAGACGCTTGTTCCGGACGAGATGGCTCCGGAACTGGTCCGGGAGAGCCAGGTGCACCTGCTCCAGCTGAACCCCGTCGAAGTGGCCATCCAGCTTACCCTGCAGGACTTCAGCATCTTCCGACAGATCGAGAGCACCGAGTACGTCGACGACCTGTTCGAGCTGAAGAGTCGGTACGGCGTGCCGATGCTGGCGCAGTTTGCCGAGGTAAGCTTGCTGGTTGACTCGCTCGACGAGGTTTTCGTACGGCCACCGTGTCTCGTCTGAGTTTTATGTTTGTGAAATAAAGTGATGTGTGTGGCTTTTCAATCGGCCACCTAGATCTAGGCAACTTTCCATGCTTGGATCTGTTGGTGTCGGATGGATGATTAATGAGATGATGAGATGGAGGTTTTTTGGGTAATGGGAAAGATGGTCGGAAGGAAGCGGTCATGGCCGACTTATTGTAGGAACCATCCCGGCATTAGTCTAGACCACAGTGGAAACCACGAAAAACCCCTGTAAAGATGGTCGGCGGCGGGGATCGAACTATGTTCTAAATTCCTCTTGCTTACCAAATCACATGAAGCGAGCGCGTTAACCACTGCGCTGCATGTGCCGGTGACATTTCGGCTATTGCCTTGGTCACAGTAGAGTAGGTAGTCTCGGTGGCCATGTCAACTACAGTGAAACCTATATCCATTGTTTTTCAAGGGACCATGAAAATAAAACCATCCATGCAGGAAAATGATCCATCCAGGAAAATTTAACATCGATTATATGGGAGTGGGTTGAGAAAATATAAATGATACAAGCAGGAAAACGATGGATCCGGGAACGATGCATAGAAGTTTCACTGTATATGCCAGCTGTAGAAACTGAAGCCAGCGTGGGTTCGAGTCCCGCATAAGGCATGGGTTTTTGTGAACGTCCTTTCAATTACCATCACATCATAGTTTTATTATCACCCGCTCATTCGTACCCCCATATAACCTAGCTGTTGGTGGGGTCGTTAAGCAGCATTTGAAAAAAAAAAAAATGGGACGTACGGTCACCTCATGTATAAGCTAGCCGTTGGTGAGACCGTGAGACAATAATGATCGTTCTCACATCGTTCCTCCTCGTTCCAGCTTGTAAACCGCGAGATGTTCTGGGTGGTGACGGAGGTGTGCTCCGAGCACAACCTAGTCAAGCGGTTCCGCATCATCAAGCAGTTCATCAAGGTCGCGCGGCAGTGCAAGGAGTGCAAGAACTTCAACTCGATGTTCGCGATCATCAGCGGGCTCGGCCACCGCGCCGTGTCGAGGCTGCGACTGTCGTGGGAGAAACTGCCGACCAAGTACCAGAAGCTGTTCTCCGACCTGCAGGACATGATGGATCCGTCGCGGAACATGTCCAAGTACAGGCAGCTGGTCATGAACAGTCAGGCGCCCATCGTGAGTACTGAGATTATATTGTCGACGTCGAGATTTATATTTGTCGATAGAATTATATGTTGAGAATTGATTCGGTTTTCAAGGTAGTGTAATTTGAATATGAAATAAGTATGAAAATAATTGAATTGAAAATAAGAAAATTTATAAGGAAACATAACATATTTAGGCTAATAATAATTAATAAGTGAAAATGTACATAACCAAAGGTCGATCATAAGAAACTGTTGGGGGCACTTGAAAAGTACCTAATTCTTTTTTTTTCTTTCTTTCTGAACACCGTGTAAGTAGTTTTGTTATTGATGTCAGAATTGACACAGAATTATGCTTCCAAAGTACTGCAATTATCATTCTATATTCCTTAATAATTGTTTAATGATTAGACTATATGGAAGGTCAATAGGGCAGTGAGCCAGGCCTGTTGAAAAATATATTGTGGATCGCCTTCTTTGTACTACCGGTACATATATATACAGTATCATTTTCTTTCACTTCCTGAGTATATGTATTTTACAAAATGAAGAAAAAAGAATCAAATTGAATTGCAAGTGAACAGTTAGACCCACGGTAAGACATGGTCTCGGGGCAGAGCTCGATTTGTTCTGTTCTTCCACCAATGAACCAATCATGCATGTTTAAATCTTTCTCTAAACAAATAACTCATGTTACGTATTTTCATACCAAGAACGGAGACACCATACTGTCTACGTTTCCTACATCGACTTGAATGCATGACGTTTGATCAGATTACGTTCTACCCGTATTCTGATCAGGACCGTATTAAGACATTGCGTCCTAAATTCAAAGTTGGTATCTCAAAACGTGAATGTCAATTATATGAAAATAAACATTTTATTTTATATTTTTACGTATCATCAGATTTGTAAAGGACTGACACCCCTTGAGAATTTGCCGCCCCAAGCCCTTATTCCGATTGAGTAACTGACCGTAACGCGTCACCGTTCCACCCGTTCTAGATCCCGTTCTACCCGGTGGTGAAGAAAGACCTGACGTTCATCCACCTCGGCAACGACTCGTCCGTGGAGAACCTGATCAACTTCGAGAAGCTGCGGATGATCGCCAAGGAGGTTCGGTCGCTGACCAACATTGTTTCGTCCCGTACACCTGCTGACCATGCTGGAGCTCGGCGGGCAGCCTCCGTCGACCGCCATGGTCGCGCTCAACCAGATGACCACCGGGTCGGGGTTCACCGGGCAGCCCGGGCAGGCCACGGTCAAGCGGAGGAAGAAATCGACGGCGCAGCCCAATCCCAAGAAGATGTTCGAAGAGGTAGGATGCGGTCGAGTGGAAATTTTGATTAGCGTTGTCGGAATTGTGAACGATATCAGATCTTTATTACCAAATATTAATGACATTTTCAATTTTTAGTGACAGAAGATAAATTTGGATTGGTAGGTCTATAGTTATGATAGGTTATGATATGTCAGAATTTAATATGGAAAGCTCAGATCTTTTTCTTTTACTAGGGTTGCCAAAATTGAAAATGATATTGCAAGTTCAATATCAAATATCAATAGTAATTTGAAAATTAAAAAAAAAATCAGTGATATGGAAGATACTTTGAAAGGTTAATTATCATGAATCATATTTTAATGCAGTAAAAGCACAGACCTTTTCATTCCTTGAAATTGACGTCAAATTGAATTATTTAACTAGGTTCCTAGCATTTCACAAGTATACAGATGAGCAATATGTTCTCAAGATGTAGGCCTATACTTATAGTTTAGATAGTTCTTGAGCATACTATCTTGGAAGTATAGAAAAGGACATCATCTGTGTGCCTCCAGTATGGCACTAGAAATTTAATATATCTCATACCGTTCAATGGCTAGCAATTTTACTTGTTGTCTCTCTCTATCTCTGTCTCTGTCTAACCCTCGTGTCGTCCCCCACAGAGCCAGATGGTTCGTCTGCGTCAAGCCTACCTGACCCACATGCGCGTGATAACGACGAGGAGAAGCTACACTGCCTGTCACTCGAGTGTGAGCCCTCGGGAGCAGCGGCCCAACTCGGTGCCGCGGTGCGTAAGCGCCACCCGAGTCCGACACTGTCCACCACGAGCGCACTAGCAGCGCCAGCGAGGGCAAGAACCAGCGCAATAATGCTGGCAAGTTCGGTAAGCACTCGACATGTTTGATACGTTTTGATGGGTTTTTCAACTTTATTTATTTACTCATTTTGTTGTTGCTACTTTGACAAACATGCAACATTCAATTAAGGAACGTTTTTTTTTTCATCGATAATTGAAAAATACATAAAATTACAATTACTATTCACGTATGTATACAAGACTTGAAATAGGTTAACGTGAAGTTTATGTAAAATAAAATGACTGAAGAAAAAAAAAATGAAGTGATATAACAGTAATGCGACAGTAAATAATTCTGTGAAATATCTAGCGATCCTTCATTAAGGGCCCGGGAAAAAAAACCACCTCCGGGATTTAGCTGTTTTTTCGTAGGGGGAAAAAATGGTAAATCAAAAAATTTAAATTTCATTTTGTAACCCTACCCCATATCTTTAAACCCGCCGTGAGATTTTTTTTTTGGGTATATGCATCTTAAACCCAAATAAAAAATATATTTTTGGGAAAAGTAAGATTGTTTAAAAAATCATTGTTTTCTTAATGTATCAATCTATTACCGTCTCTCTAGTCCATACAAAAATAAAAAAAAAAATGTTTTAAAAAGGAGAAACCCTCTAATTTACCCGTGTTCGTTCCAGGGGCCTCCCCAAGCCGTACCCAAGTCTGCGTTGCCCGAGACGAGAAGACCCGCCCCCCAGCCCCGCCACCCCCCCCTCCCCTCCCCTGCCCGGTGCACCGCGGGGGGTCAAGGCCCCCCCACCGTGGGCGGGGGCAGGTGCGCCAGAGGCCCACCCAACCCCGCCCTTCCCCCGGGGGCCCTCAGCGCCGAGAGGCAGGTCATCGGGAACGCCTTGCGCAAGAAGTCATTCCGGTAAATTACAAACTTTCATCGAAATTTTAAAATTTTTATTGAATGAATTGTTTTATTCGTTTGGGCGTAGTAGTTCTTGCGTAAAAAACAGCGGCTCGTACATCAAGATAATAATCTTTCATTTTTTCCGGGTTTTTTTTTAATTTCCCAAATTTTTTTTTGGGACTTGGAAATTCAAAAAACGGGGGGTTCACTGTATAACTTGAAAAGCAGAAAGACGAACATTTAAACCCCGTCGTGTTTGGGTTGGGGGGGGCTTAGGGGTGAATTCCTTCTTACCCTTTTTATTAAAATTTGAAACCAAAAAACCAAAAATTTTTGAATATTTCTTTTGTATGCCCTCGTTGAAAGAAATGTGCAATTAAGTTTTTGAATTGAGCAAGTTTGAGCGTTTTTGATTTTTTTTTATAAGTCGAGCACAATTTTAGTTCGGGGAGCAAGAAATTGTTTATGACTCGAACTTAACCGTATTTAAATTTTTCGCTTTAAAACGCAGTTCAAAAACGACTCAACTTTTTTTGTAGTTGAAATCGAAGTCCTGTTGAAACAAATTTTTTCTTAAAACTTTCCCGCCCTTTGAAATTTTCAGTTCTTATGTTTCCTTCACTTGGAAAAACCAGGTTCCCCAAAACCCCCAAAAAAAAAATAGAAAGAAAGAAACAAATTTTTCCCCCAATACCGGACACCTTTTTTTTAAATTTTAAACCATTGGGCCAAAATTTTAAAAAACAAATTTTATATTTCCCCCAAAAGGGCCCCGAAATATTCAGGACCCAAATTATTTAAAAAATTTAAATTTAATTTGGAAAAAAATATTTCCAAGGGGTTTCTTTTCCCCTATTGCCGACCGAAACCCATTAAACCGAGTCCCCATTTCGAAAAAAGTTGGGAGTCCCCCGGGGTTTGATTTTTGAGTAGTTCCCGGATCGATGACTTGATGAATTTGGGCCACCGCCAACGCCCTAAAAAGCCCAGTAGGTGGGATGACCCCGGGGCCTATGGTAAAACGCCCGGGCAGAAACTTCCCAGGGGGGGAAGAAGGGGACGAAATGTTAACCCGGGGGGTTTAAACGGATTTGACTATTGGGAAAAAAAATCGGCCCCCAAAGGAACTTTCTTTTGAAAATGGTTCCAAATTTTCCCCCTAACGAAATTTTTCAATTTTAACATTTTTTTCCCTTTTTTGCCCAAAACATTATTGTTGGAAATTGAAAAGTTCGTTTTCAGATTTAAAAACCCTTTTTCCCCCCCCCCCCCCCCCCCCCCCCCCCCCCCCCCCCCCCCCCCCCCCCTTTTTTTTTTTTTTTTTTTTTTTTTTTTTTTTTTTTTTTTTTTTTTTTTTTTTTTGAAAAAGGAATTTGGGCCCTAATTAGTTATGTAAGTAACAGCAAAGCTAGACGCGTTTTATTGGCTAATAAGAGAATGGGCAGGCAAAATCAGGACTGTATGACAAGAGAAGTTCCTAATGCTTGGATTTTTTTCAGGTTCTAAACACGCTACCAGTCCTAACCTACAATTTCCCCCGCCCGTACCAACTGTTAAAGAGACAAAACCTTTGAAATAATAATCAATTGTGTGGTAGAACTTTCGCTTCAAGACATGTGCTAGCAGAGCAAACGAAAGTTTTATTCTCTGACTTTGGCACTATCTTACAAAGGATTTCAAATCGAACCATTTTACTCTAAACAATAGCCATTTCCCAGAATGCACACGGCAGACAACATATTAAAAAAAATGGAAAAACTGATTCTTCCTTGGGACATAGAAGACGGCACGCGTCCTATTTATGTTGTGTCAGATAACGCAGCAAACATTAGAACAGCTTTAAACAGGTAATATTTCAAAATTAGAAATTATCAAGGCCTAAATTGATTGTTTTCAATTTTTTCTACTTATTTTTTCTAATTTTTTCAGCTAGTCCTAATTGCGTATCTATTACATTTATTTTTAGGTCAAGATGGACTGCAAGCCAGTGTTTTGCACACACCCTTCAATTGGTGATTGAAGACTCCCAAAAGGAGTTGTCTGGTATGACAGAATTACGTAAGAACGCTAGAGCAATTGTTGGTCACTACAAGCGCAGTAGCTCTGCTCTGAACCGCCTCGAAGAACGACAAGCTGCAAACAATCTACCAGAACATCACCTGATTCAAGATGTGGAAACAAGGTGGAATAGCCAGTATGCAATGTTTTCACGTTTACTTGAACAACAGAAAGCTGTGACGGATGAACTATCATCATCAAAAACCAACGTTGAAAATTTGTCCAAAGCCGAGTGGAAACTGTTGGAAGGCTTTGTCGGAATACTGAGGCCGTTTGATGAGGCTACTACAGATCTCTCTGCAGAACGTTATCCTACAACATCAATGATTTTTCCATCTTTACATGGTCTAGAGAATAAACTTTTAAAACACGTACAGTTATCTGTTCATGGCACTGGTGTTATGCTGGCTCGCAGCTTGGTAAAAAATATAAGAGCTAGATTTCCAATGTACAAGCAGGATACAAAACTTGTAATTGCCATGATGGTAGATCCAAGGTTTAAAATTATTCTACTGGATGAGGAGCTTGCCAGGGAATGGGCACAGAATATTCTTACATTGGAATGTAAAAAATGTTCAACAACACTACCAGCAGAGGAACCATCAATTCCAGTTCCAGAACGCACACCTTCCTCATCTCTGTGGGAAGATTTTGAGCTGAAAAGACAAGTCAAAGAAATCGAACAGCCGATCGGTGTGGCAGAGTCAATCAAGTTGGAGGTGGTTGCATATGTGGGTACTCCAACTATTCCTAGGAATGAAGATCCTCTCGTTTGGTGGAAGAAAAATTCGGACAAGTATCCATTTATTGCCAAAGTAGCGCGCCACTACTTGAGTATCCCAGCTACACAAGTTTCTAGTGAACGATTATTTTCCACTTCAGGCAACATCGTCACATCCAAGAGGGAATCTTTGGCTCCAGAAAAACTCGAAATGCTCTGTTTTCTTAATTCTAGTTTAAAACACAATGCTCAATAATAAGTAATGTATATACAATATACATATACCGGTATATAAATATAATATATAGTTCCTATTCGATCTCGTGCAACTCAAAATGTTTGTATAATAAATTAATAATTGTAATTAATAAAACTGAAAATGTAATGCAATCTAGCTAATCTTACATAGGTGGGTCTTAATGATTTATTAGTTAATACTAATGTTCAACTAAATAATTTACCTAATCTCAAAGTTGAAATGTGAATTGTGATACTGATGTATTTTATAAATTGTATAATAATAGAATCAGCCAATGTACACTGTACATAGAAGTAAAGTAAAGTTGATTGTTCATTAAGCCAATGTGTTACTTACCTTGCTTTATTCCTCAACTTACTTATGCACATATAGGTCTACATTGCTTGCAAAACATTTGTTTGGAAAATTAATCTATTCTTGATTAAAGTTTTGTGCACAAGCAAAATAATGTAGGCCTATTTTATTGCCTGAATCTTCACTTAAAATTCAAGCAAATTTACTTGCTCGCTCGAACTCGCTCGAAAAAAACTGCTCGAACACCTATTTTTAAAGTGTGTGCTCGCTCGAAATTTGCTCGAAATTCAAGCAAAAACCTCTATGCTCGCTCGAACTCGCTCGAACTAATAAAAGGCCTGCTCGCACAGCTCTAGTTAAATTAAACTGCAATGGCAATTAAGACATGTGATAACTAATCAATTACAAGCGTCTTCGGTGATCGATGGCTGCTGAGTGAGACTGAGTGAGAGTAAAAACGGAAGGGTTTGAGTTGGACATACGCGATCTGGCGGTAAAAGTTGTAAGTTAGTAGGGCGGTGAATTGGAAATTGGGTGATAACAAGATTGTCTGACGTTTGTTCGGATCCCGTTGTACCCGTATTCCGAGTGAGTAACTGACCGTAACGCGTCACCGTTCCACCCGTTCTAGATCCCGTTCTACCCGGTGGTGAAGAAAGACCTGACGTTCATCCACCTCGGCAACGACTCGTCCGTGGAGAACCTGATCAACTTCGAGAAGCTGCGGATGATCGCCAAGGAGGTTCGGTCGCTGACCAACATGTGTTCGTCTCCGTACGACCTGCTGACCATGCTGGAGCTCGGCGGGCAGCCTCCGTCGACCGCCATGGTCGCGCTCAACCAGATGACCACCGGGTCGGGGTTCACCGGGCAGCCCGGGCAGGCCACGGTCAAGCGGAGGAAGAAGTCAACGGCACAGCCCAATCCCAAGAAGATGTTCGAAGAGGTAGGATGCGGTCGAGTGGTGATTTTGGTTAGGGTTGTCGGAATTATACATGATATTGGAACTTGATTATCAAATTTTGTTATGTTCCGATAAAAAATGATCGTTCCCTAATCAAGGCCGTAGAGGATTGTTTGGACGGGGCACCACAAGGACGATCTTACCACTTCCAAAAAATGTGTAACGATATTAGAGTATTATATGGAATTTTCAATTTTCAGTGTCATTAAAGATAACTCTGGAATGGAATATTTTGAGTTATTAAAATACGGTATTATTAAAAAGATTAATAATATTTTTTTAGCTGTAGGGGCCTATAAGTTATAATTGAGGTAGTTCTTGCGCGTACTGTCTTGGAAGTATTGAATAAGTTTGTGTTTCTGCGGTACTAGAATTTTTATACAGTGAAACCTCTATCCATTGCTTGTCAAAGGACCAGGAAAATAAAACCATCCATGCTGGAAAACTTAACATTGATTGTATGTGAGTGGAAAACGCAGCAGGAAAACGATGGATCCGGGGACGATGAATAGAGGTTTCACTGTACATAGATTACATAGATTTGGGTACAATTTTGTAGACCCGCAAGTCACAAAAAGTTGGCTTGTCTGCGGTGGATATCCAATACCACTCCAAAATCTTTCTCAACAAACTGATATTTTGCTAAAGCCACTCCCGTGTACTCTCAAGGTGAAAACAATGCCAAGTAATTTTATTTTGTATCACTTGCGTAGTCTGCTATCTCCTGCTGTTATCTCCCTCTCTCTCTGTGTATCTCTGTCTCTGTCTAACCCTCATGTCGCCCCCCACAGAGCCAGATGGTTCGTCGCGTCAAGGCCTACCTGAACCACATGCGCGTGATAACGGACGAGGAGAAGCTACACTGCCTGTCACTCGAGTGCGAGCCCTCGGGCAGCGCGCCCAACTCGGTGCCGGTGCGTAAGCGCCACCCCAGTCCGACACTGTCCACCACGAGCAGCACTAGCAGCGCCAGCGAGGGCAAGAACCAGCGCAATAATGCTGGCAAGTTCGGTAAGCACTCAAGATGTTCGATAACGTTTTGATGGGTTTTTCATTTTTGTTTATTCACTTTCTCTTGTTGTATTGTGGCAAACATCCAATTCAATTGAAGGAATGTTTTTTATTTTATTGATAATTGAAAAATACATCAAATTACAATTATTATTCACGGATGTATACAAGTCTTGAAATATGTAAGCTGAAAGTTTATGTAATATGACTTTGAGAAAAAAAAAAATAGTAAATTAACCATCAAAACAACAATGAACAGTAACAAAACATTGAATAATTTCAGTGAAACCTCTAGCAATCTTTTATCAAGGACCTGGGAAACGAAACTAACCTCACAGGAAGATTTAGCATGATTTTCAGTATAGTGGGAAAAACTGAATGATCAATCATCCATAGGCCTAATGAATTATCATCTTGTAAGCCTAGGCCCCTATATCATTAACTGACGCTAGTAGATGATATTCATCGGTATAGTGCATCGTTGAACCCAATATAAAAATATATATTTGGAAAGTAAGACTTGATTCAAAATCACTTGTTTCTCTTACTATGTATCATAATCTATATCCGTCTCTCATATCGTCCATCACAAAAATATAACAAATTGTAATACACAATGTCAGCCCTAACCCTACTAATCTACCACGTGGTTACGTTCCAGGCGCCGCCTCCCCCCAAGCCGTACGCAAGCTGCTCGCGTTGTCCGAGACGAGCAAGACCCGCCTCCACCAGCCCCGCCACCACCCCGCCCTCAGCCCGTCCCCGTCGCCCGGTGCACCCCGCAGGGTGGGTCAAGGTCCCCCCACCGTCGGCGCCGGGGGCAGGTCGCTGCACGAGAGGTCACACTCCGACACTCCGACCTTGCCCGTCGACCTCAGCGCCGAGAGCAGCAGCGTCACGTCGCTGAGTAACCTGCCACTGCGCAAGAACGTCACTTCCGGTAAATTACAAACATTTTCATCGTAATTTTATAATTTTATTGACAGTGAATGTGCTTTTATTCCGATTGGGCGTAAGTAGTTCTTCAGCTGTAAACAAATCAGCTGGCTCGTACATGCACAGATAATAATTCGTTCATTTCATTCCAGGCCCAATATTTATATTTGTTAACCTGTCGTATCTCCAAATTTTGGTTTTTGGGTATCTTGGAATTCAAATAAACGAGGGTTCACTGTATAACTTGAATGCAGGAAATGACGTATCGTATACTTAAAACCCGTCTGTGATTGGTTCTGGGGGCGTGGCTTACGCGGTGATATTCCTGTCTTGACCTGCTTGTTATTAGAAAGTAGAAACCAAAAACCTAAAAATGTATTGACATATATTCTCATTTGTAACTGCCCTCGCTTGAAAGTACGACTGTGCAATTAGAGCTTTTTGAATTCGAGCAAGTTTTGAGCGATTTTGATTCATTCTCGATCAAGTTCGAGCACAATTTTAGTTCGAGGGAGCAAGCATAATTTGATTAATGAACTCGAACTTAACTCAGTACGTTAAGTTAATCGCAGTTAACGCAGTTCAAAAACGAACTCAAACTTTTGTTGCTAGTTCGAAATCGAACCTGTGCCTGTTCGAAAACGAACTTTTTCTAACTTTCCCGCCCTTTTTGAAATTTTCAAGTTCTTATGATCGACTTCGACTTCGAAAAACCAGGTTCGCACAACTCTGAAAATTAGTAAATAGAAAAGAAGAGAAATAAAACTGTTTCACAAATTCCGGACACCGTATTTTTTTATTTTAATACCAATCTGTAGGCCTAAATTACTTGAAAAAAACAACAAGTTTATATTTTCACTCTCACTAGCTTGCTCGAAATAGTTCGAGACCCGAAATTATTTCAAAAGTTTGACATTTCAATTTGGGAAAAAATATTTCCAATCGAGTTCGATTCTTGATCTTGATCTCGATCTCGATCGAGCATTTCGAACTCGCACGTCCCCATTCGATATTGTTGTAGTCGCCCTCGGTCTGAGTTGTTTGAGTGATTGTTGCTCTAGGATCGATGACTTCGAGTGACTCTGGCCACTCGACGCAACCCGACAGTCACTCAAACAGCTCGATGGAGGTCGGACTGACGGCCGGGGGCGTCTGCATGAGCTCGACGTCGCCGGGACAGATCAGGAGGCATTCCGCCATGCCGGGTAAGCATGCACGGACCTCGTTAATCCTAACTCGGTCTATCCGAGATTTGACGTATTTCGAACTTGAAATCGGTCCCCGACTGAAGGTATAGTCATTTCAATGTTGATTAAAATGGTTAATCCGAATTCCAGCTAAACTGTAATTCGAACTAACATTTTTTCCCTTCAATTGCCTCAACATTGATGATGGATTGGATAATTCGAAATAGTTCGATTATATTCCATGATTTTATCATTAATTTCCCGATTTCTATCCTTTTTATTTGACGCGTAAGAATCAGTCAAAACATGCTCAGCTGTTCCATGCTTTGTGTGTGCCATCCGGCCGAATCCAACCGAATGCGGTCGATCTCGACGATGTTTGTCGTCGGCTCTAGCCGAGAACATCAGTAAGGCCCCTAGCAACGGATCTAACAGAGCTTCCTCATGCGGGCTATACAAAATTGACTATATTCTAAGCGGAAAAAATGACTTTTTGGTTAATCCGAATTTTTATTAATCGAAAACAATTTTTTTGGGTCCCTTCCATTTCGGATTAACGAGGGTTTACTGTATATCTAAGGGCGACTGTTGGGTCATTCTATAATTTACGATTAATTTGTAATGAACAGCAGCTCTGTACATGTCGATTTTGCGCGGTGTAAATGAAGCGGAAAATCAGGAATGAGTGAAGATATCGTCGAAGTTCGATATGATTGGCGCGGAAGTTGGCGCATCAAAGATCAAAACTAGTACAGTGTAACCTCTATTCATCGTTTTTCAAGGGACCAGGAAAACGATCCATCTATTATTGGTTAAATGCGTATAGAGTGGGACAAAATAAATTATCGAAGCGGGAGATCGATGCATCGAGGTTTCATTGTACCAGAAAACAAACGTTGCATCATACATTTACTGGATTTCTATTGGTTGTTTGTGTCGCTAGTCGGACGATTTTTATTTATTTATTCATTTTTATTTTTATATTTTTTGTTCCAAGAACTATTAGGTAGGCCGCTATACAGTATATAAAGACGTCTATTGGAAAAAAAAATCAAACCGTTGGTGCACCCCCCTTACCCTTGTCGTTACTGACTGTGCTTGTCTTGTTGTGTTGCAGGTTGCGGCGTGATGGGGCCACCGACGCGCGCCCGCCAGCCGCCCGCGTACAGCGTTGCGGCGCAGATGGCGCGACTCCACCGGCTTGGTCGCGCGCACTCGCACGAGGGCGTGACCGGCACCGCCTTCTACCACACGGACCCCGAGGAGGACGGTACGTACCCCATCCCTCCCCTCTCCCCGATACGAGAGCCTTCTCAGGCGTTGAGATGATCCAGGATTTACGTTGATTCACAAATTTACTGTAATATCAAAAACACAAGTAGGTTCTTTATAAGAACCGGGAACTTGATACAAAATTATTGTTTCCCAATTGAGGCTGTGGATGAAAGATGAGATCGTTTGAACAGGTAGACTTGGATGGTATATTTTCAAAACTTCAAATTTTCAAAGCTTCAGCAAGTTTTTCTTCACAATAACCGAAGTATTTAGTTTTATTTAGTTGTTAGACGACCTTCTTCTTTCGCAGATACGAACATAGGTTTTGTGGATTTCTTTTTATTCCTTTATATTGGTTCATTTAATATCCAAGCACTTGAAAATGATACTAGTAATCTGATATATTATTCTTAGTTCCTGAAGACGATGAAATCATATTAAAATATTGCTTCATGAATAAAATGAACATTTTTTAATTTCTAGGCCTACTGTTGTCGTTAGGGCCTACATCATGTTCGTTAACAACGACCAATCGTAACCTCTCGTTTCTCTCCACAGATGACGAGGACGCTCAAGTGTCGGCCGTTTGAACCTCGACTCGTGTGAAATAGTCAACAAAGTGACCCCCCTCCCCCTCCGCACGACTCTGAATCTCCCCCCTCCCCCAACGCTACGCGCGGCAAACCACCCCCCCGACTCTGTCAAAAACAATAACCCAAGAAGAGAAACCGGCAACTGAAAGTGAGTTTATCGTAGAAATTATTAATACAAACATTCCATGGATTACGAAACGTATTTCGTTTTACGATTTACAGTTCGACGAACTACGAGCTGTATCGTTGTTATTAAGTGTCGTGCTCGTAGATTTTTATTATTTTTTATTTACATACCAAAGAAGGCGAACAGAATCGCTGTATTATTTTTTACCTGCCAATATTAATATTTTTGAGCACAGATTAGAAACGTTTCACGGTTTAGAATAGTTTAGGTCTTTTATCGAAGGTATTTCGGCTGGTACCAACAGCGCTTTTAGTTCCACCAAAATCCTTGCGGAACGCTAAGTGACGGGAGGCCAGTCATGTGGTCCAGTTGATGTTTGACAGCCAACGTCGTGCCGCCAACGATGACGTATATTTGGTGCGCTTGCGTAGAGCGTGGCCCACCGGCCTCCTGTCGCCTAGCGCTCCGTACGGATTTTGGTGGAACTAGCAGCGCTGTTGGTACTTGCCGAAATAGCTTCGATGAAAGACTTAAACTATTCTAGATCGTGGATACGTTCGATAACTAACAAACTATGATGTAATGAGTGGAGATTTGTTTTTGTTTGTTTTTATAGAGGTTTTATGCTTGATTAGCCGTAGTGAATCAGTGCACGTAGATCATAGCCAAGTTGTCTTTTAAACTGTCGTTTGAGATTGTTTTTAAGGTGTTTGTTTGGTTTACGTTGCGGTCAGATTGGCGTAGAAAATGTGTATTATTTTAATTTCTGTTTCGGTGAATATTTGACGTTTTTTGATTCGATGAACAAAACCGGGAATTTTTTCGTATGGTTACGTTACGTGCTTTGAGCATTAACAGTTCGATTACAATGTCCCTGAAGTATTTTTGATATATTTTGATTTTCTACGCAGAATATGTGGGTTATACCAAAAAGAAAATGATGAATTTTTTCTCTAAACCTGAGTGCTAATTGCAAGTTAGGCAAATTATATTAAATTTATTCTATTACATCAACATAAAACACAGATTTATTTTTTAAATGTGCCAGAAAAATTTTGTTCTAATCCTAAAATCGAACTTGTAACTATTTCTAAATCTACAATCGAGTAAATCTATTCGCTAATTTTTTTTTCTACAATTTTTTGTGTTTCTTTAATTACATATAGTTGGCAACAATGGATCTGAGTGAAGTACATGTAACAATCTCAAGGAAGTGACAACAGTACTCTTATTTCGTCTCACTCAATAAAAGTTTGACACAATAATACCTAGTAATAGAAGATAAAATGTACATAAATACGTTGATAGACATACCGATATTACATTTTAATACCCGTATCTATGTATTGAATATTATATATATACATATAAGTGTCATGTAAAGTGTATTTCATGTTTTCGTTGTCATATACGTATAATTATTGTCGAAATGTAATAACTAAATAATGACTAGTAGGGCATATGCACTTTTATTTTGTTTTTGCTCCGCCCGTCGAGATCTGAACAATTTTATTTTAGCAGATTTTATAGAAATATTGTGCGTTTAAATTTGTTTGTTTTAAAAAAAAAGTTCAAATCGAAAAGTAATGGAATTATTTTTAGTTTTAATTATTAAATGAAAAATAGCAATAATTTCGCGTCAAAGTTGTCTCCAAATCGTATGTTATACTTCGAGTTAATTTTCAACCAATTTCACTGAAATAAATCATGTTTAGTATTTAATAAACATTGAAACTTTTCATTTAAATTATTTGATTATTATTTTATTTCTTTATACTTCGATTTGGAGATGACGCACACCGAAATTCTATCCAAATTTTATCGAATCGCCCGTTTATTATTTTTACCGTTTGTTTCCTTTTTAAATTCGTTGAAAATTCACGTAAATATTTTTATAATAGCTGCTTCGAAATGAATTATCGAAATACTCATAAACGACGAGATTGCTGGTGTTTGAATAACCCTTCCTAATTTGTACAAGATAGTTGTTAAATAAATTGTATCAAATCGTAATCAATAGAAAACTTGTCGCGTTTCTTTATTGATTTTTTACTGTAAATATTATATATATAAATACATATGTGAAATTACTGTTGTGCAATAGACACCAGCTATGTGGATAGAGTATATTTTTCACTGTACGTATAAAAATGAACTATCTGGATAAAATTGTATCATTGTGCGATGTGTTAATAAAGAAAATATCTGTAGATGATTTTATAGCGAATCTTACGAAAAAAATGTGAATATTTTTTAATTGGATGTAATTAATTATTGTCTTTCTGAATCTAGCAATGCTAAGCAAATATTGTTCTTTGAAAAGTAAAAATAAACAAATTTATATTGTGTATATAATTCGAGTTATTTGCTTGAGTACTAAAAATGTTTTAGATTTTAGATAGTATAAAGAAATTCTACTTTTGTTTTTTTTTATTTTAGATTTAATATTGCCTAGTCCTGAAGATTCTTTTTAGACCACATTAATTGTAACTTCCATGTATAGATAATAAATACATTTGTAAACTTGTCATACAATCCTAATATGAGTATAATATTACTACTTATATAATATTAAACAAATCTTGTTCTGTAATATTTTATTCAAGAATACATTTTTTCCCAGAATTGAATTCGTTGTTACTGAAATGGTCCTAACAATACTCGTGTCCATCCCATTTATCCTAAACCACGGTCTGTTACGTGAAGGTCTTGTATCGAACCAACTCCGTGCTCCGGAAGCCTGACACCCAACAAGATCCGTGCGTAACGCGAGGTGAAAAGAGGCCAGTCGTGTGGTTCAGTTGACGTTTGACAGCTGACATCTTGCTGCAACTATGGTGTTCTCCTGCTGCTCGTTTTTTTCAACATTTTACAATTTAATTAGTTTTGTGAATTATTTTCTTCAAAATGGCTCATTTAATCATATAGGCCTATAGAGTTTCGCTGGCGTCTGTCTGTGCTCAACCGGTTCCGAACGGTCCAACACATTCTGGGGGAGAACGGAAGGTGCGATCGGTGTCGCTCTGGGTATTTACGCGCAATTGGGTTAGTGCGTAGTGAGGCTGTGCGTTCAAGGTATAACAATAGCAGTGGGAAGTATAGTAACAACAGAGAGAGAGATAGAGACTTCAAATGCAGGGCTTAAAGCTAGTTTATACAGGATATTGGAATAATGTGTGTCATTTGTATGTCCAAATCCTGTGAAAATTCAAATTCGTTCGAAAAAAATAATTTTTACATTTTTCTACCTCTGGTTCTTATTAGGATTTTCAAAATTTTGCAGTGTTTTTTCTCAAAATTGATCCAACTGATTGTGCCTCAAAACTACACGGTATCAAGTTATATGATGTCATACCTGCATGCCAAGTTTTGTCAAATATGTGCTTTTGATCTGTTGAACGCAAAAAAAAAGGTTTTTTCAAGTTTGATAAAATTGAGTTTTTGCTCATTATGTTTAATGTTATCACTCTTTGTCTCTATAGTGACCAAGGTATTAGCCAAAATACTATCAATTTTAATATCTCATGTGGTTTGTAAATTTGTGTGGTTCTCTCAAGGGACCTCCCATGTTATGAGTTGCTTGAATCATTGCCATTCGTAACTATGGTAAGCTGCTCTTTATTTTCATCCCAATCTGGGTCATTATAAGCAACACCCAAAGTCATATTCAGTTAGTTAGAAATTAGAATTTCAGAGTTTAAGTTATTCACTTGATGACAAATTTAAAGTAAGATCTGTTTTGGGTTGAATGATGGTTAGGGTGAGTTCAATGTAAGGTTTGAATAATAAAATTAGTATTGTTGTTTATTTGATATAAACACCTCACCCAACCTAACCCTAACGATCATTAAAAAAAAGTAAGATAACGTAACATAACCTAAAACAGAGTGGCATTGCTTACTATAAGCTTTAACACTATATTTTGATTTGTCGTCAAAAACCTACCATGTGCGGAAGTTGACCAGACATTTGCATTAACCGGTTTTGACGTGTACATTTGATTGAGGAAAGAAGATATCTAGAAAATTCAACTTCTATGTTACGGACAATGGTCTCTGCTTATCGACCATCATGACAACGATTCTCTATTAGTCCTGTGCCAAACTTTCTAACCTCTAATGACGTAGCTGTCGACCAATCAGAGGATTCAGAGCACTGCCCGGCACGTCAAGTAGTGGCTTCATCGCGACTCACAGCGATGGATATCACGACCTGACACGTGACTAGTGAAACGGCATTCGGTGCTATCGGCAGTCGAGAACCCCTAGAAGGTAAGCTGCTTGTTTAGGATTTAAAGCTGAACGTCAGTTTACTGCACTTTCTTGAGTCAATAATTAGCTTTTTAAAGTGAGCTGAACGTATTGGTTTTTGGTTATTCACGGTTATAAGACTATAGGCATCAGCTATCAGCTGAATGACGTTCAAATTATACTCAACGATTAGCACGATGTTATTTACAACTTCTTTTTTTTTAATTCTAGAAAGATCTTAAAATTTATTGTACCAATAATGAAATGTTTTTGTGTACAAATGTGCTATGCACTGCTTAGAAGAATAATTATATTAGCAGCAGCATTTGTTTTGCCCAAAAATTATAGATTTTTTTAGTTGAACAATGTCACCGGTACCATAGGCACTCTTATCTACATGTATCTAGTTCACAAGGGAATCCGCTAAATCGCGACAGGGAAATGGGACCGTTGGCTCTGATTCGTCTGCGAGAAAGCACAAATACCGTATATCTTATTAGTATGGGAGTTGGTACACTTTCTTTGTATTATGATAAAGTCTGTTGGCATCACTACATCATGATGCTACTTTTAAAATTCTATATACTATGAAAAGAAAAAAAAAGTATGTTCACATGTCTCTACTTACGATCTAGATGGCTTATCAATATTATAAGATTCCACCATTACCTACATCTATCTAGAATACTGTGGTTTCTACTGTTTTTATTTATTTATAAAAATGACATTTCTAGGTAAACTTCAAAATATTCTATTTTCAAAATCATATTCTGTAATTATATTTATAAAACTGTGACATGGTGAACTCTGTGACAGTTAAGTACAACAAATGTTCATCGAAAAACGCAAAAAACGGAGCAAATGTGAAGCTCAACTGACAGTCTGACTGCTATCCACAAAGGCAAGTAGATTTTTGGTCGTTATTTTCCATTGACAAGTAGGTTTCAAATGAAAATCACTTGTGATGTAGTTGAAACAAGACTCCGCCCTTTAGTTCAAGTTGCAAATGGGCGCCAGCATCTCCTTCCATGATCAATTAACTGAAGAAGAAGAACTTACGACAGAAAACACTAAACGTAAGTCTGAATCTATCGATAAACTCGTTCGAAAGTCTCTTCCAACAAACGCGGGAGAAACATTGGGAAGACGTAAGAAATATTGCAAAACCCGACATACTCTAAGGAGAGCCATAATCTCGGAAGTGAAGGAAGAAATCGGGGATGTGGTGAAGAAAAACGATGAAATATTGTCGAAGAAACCGGCTCATGGTAGAGGAGACATCATTCAGAATAAGGAAGCAAAGATATTTAAAAAGAACAAAAACATTGAAAATAATAGTCAAGTTTTAAAATCAAATCCGTCGGATTTGAAATATATCGGAAAGAGTACTTTTACGTATAATACCATGGCTTCGACGAGAAAAGATTTCCCGAATGACGTATATATTAAAACCGCGTTCAAAGAATCAAAAATACCGAAAAACATGTTATCTAAACTTACTTATATGGATACAGCACATCTTCGTAACGTCAGAAAACCGGAAACTAGGCAAGTATCCATGCCGTTCGTTCATCGTCAACGTCTAGCTCAAGATGACAGGCCCAAGTCAGTGCTTATCGAGGGAGTCGAGTACCAGAAAAAGAAGTCACACCATCGACTTTTGAAGGAACTGTTGAAGAAAGAGAATACCTCGCATCCGGTTCTAGTAGCATCTAAAAGCACAGGAAGCCCATATAAGAGTTTGAAAAGTGGGAATTCGAGGAGTAGAAAAGAATCGGAAAGTTCTACGAGTAGTGAGGAACTACCGAAAGGTGAAC
Organism: Brachyptera putata; assembly: GCA_907164805.1. Classification (NCBI taxonomy): domain Eukaryota; kingdom Metazoa; phylum Arthropoda; class Insecta; order Plecoptera; family Taeniopterygidae; genus Brachyptera; species Brachyptera putata. Next base: position 11,900,321 of record OU015473.1, on the reverse strand, counting down.
GAAGTAATTCCCAATGGGAGACGTCGTCGATAAGTAATACCGAGACGAAACACGCAAACACAGACAAAAGAAGCAATTTAAAACAATCGCGTACATCCTCTAACAACAAAAATGTAAGTTTTCACAAAAACGACAGATCTAATATTAAACAATCACCGTCCACGAAATCGAACATCGGTAGAAAAAAATATTCCGAAACATTATCAATAAACGCGAATCCGATTGTAATGCAAGTTTCTAGTGAAACTCCTACGGTGAGAAATAGAAACTCTTTGGGGAGTCGATCAGGTAAGGAAGAAGTTTACTCGTCACACGGGAGTGAGACTAAAGATCGAGGAGTATGTCAGCCGTGTAACAGGGCGTCGTGTCCCCCAGCCAGGTCGTCCCGAGGCGAATTATTAACCGTCGTACCTCCTCGTGAACCTCTACAGAACAGTGAACAACTTCTCCTCTCGCCCCCAAAAAGACCCTCTGATGATAACATGTCTACTTCTAGAACGTCTAATAGTACTCAAGGTGAACGTAAATCTTCTGGGGATTATGATATAACAATCGAATCTCCGAATAATAAATGCGTGAGCATTCCGTTGAAGCAGACTACTTCTGATAACAGTGCCGACATTGCTATCGATGTGACGAGTCTGAATAGATCTCGAAACAAGCTCAGTCCTGAATCGTCACAAGATGGTATCGAAGTCATAAACTTGTTACCACTTCCTAAACGTTCGAGTAGAAATAGCGAACGTCATATTCCGAATCCTCCGCCGATGTGGGACGAACCAGATCCGAACGCCTACGAAGAAGAGGGATCGAAATATCACGTCGACGATCTGTGTTCGAAGAGTGTACGCTCGAAGAATAAGATGTTCGAAGATTTCGGAGGTGCTCGTAAGAGAAGAAAGTCGACCAAACGAAGTATTTTAGAGAACGGTGAGACATCGTTTTCGAGAGCTATTAAAAAACAACATCAGGATATGAATGTTGGTAGTAGAGAAACTAGTCATACTCATTCTCCTTCTGTATCTACCCCGTGGGATCGAAAGACGTCACAAGCCTGCGATGATAAACGCGTACGGCAATCTCTTGTCAATGAGCCAACCAAAGATCCATGTCATTGCCGGCCGTTAGTACGCTCTAGAGACTGCGGTCCGTCGGGAAAATTCAGAAATAAGGAAAAAGATCATAGCAAACTTGATCCGAACCGAGTCACACATTTCGAGAACGCGTTTAGGAAGTCGAAGCGATATCGAGCCGTAGAAGGGGGAGCGTGCGGGGAAGACTACCACTACATGGGAGGAGTATGTTCCCTATGCGGAACAGAACGGAGAAAGAACCAGTGTCTTTCCCCTTGTAACGACGCGGCAGCGGTAGATTCGTATGACGTGAACTGCCGGAGAGGTCGAGCGGCGAAGAGCGTATGCACGTTATGCGGCTCGGACAGACGGCAGTGTGTACCCGAGCATTCCCGTCGTTGCTCCCGGTCCCCGAGCTGCGGTCAACCCTCGCAAGCGTGCTACGTTGGATGTCGAGCAAGGAGTCCTCGTCGACCAATCTTCAAACCCAATCAGAACTGTTGTTTGCGTAATTGTCAATGCTCGATGTGCGAGACGACCGAATCGGTTTGCGTTCAGCCGTACCAGAAGGTGTTGAAAATGTTCGAGGAGAAATCATGTCAATACAAAGAGGAACAGAAGAAGAATTGTAGGAGGAAATCGCCACCCGCTAGAATCAAGCCGCGATGCGAAGCTCGCTGTTCGGTATCGCCGAACAGGAAAAAATCCAGTGAATCGCCCGAGAAGAGAGAACGTCGTTGTGGAATTGAAAGCGAGGTTAGGGCGAAGGATCGTTACGAAGAGTCGTCGTGTGAAATCAAACAATGTTATGACAAACCGAAGAGAAAAACTTGCAAGGATTTCTGCGAACCGATCCAAGAATACGATGCGCCGATTCATCGAGTGTACTGTGACCAACCGAACACGAGACAGTGCCCGGCATACAGGCAGTGTATGACCGAAGAACAACCCTGCTGCGAAGAAAAAGAGTCCGACGAACTAATAGGAGCGGACGAAAAGGAGAGTAGCGAAGAACTGCTCTGCGTGGAAGGGTGTTACGAAAAGAACGGCAGCTACAGAGAACGATTAGCGAGGGGAAAGAATTGCGGAGAACAAGTTATAAAATTGAGACAGATCTACGAACAACCAAAGAGGAGAACGAGGAAATGTAGTCAAGAGAACAAGACGAGAGACGGTCGGAAGAGGTCTCAGTTGATGGATAAAGATCTGGTTTGGTGCGATGAAGACGTTACCGGTAACGTGTCTTGTAATTGTAGACCGCCATGCGAGGATATGTGTAAAATTCCGCCGTTCAGATTGTCAACGTGTAGCCCTTGCGAATCGTTCGAGGAGATAGACGAATGCAGCAAATGTGGTCCAGCGTGTAATGACTCTTGTAAAAAACTCAGCAAAGTTTGCAAATCTTCAAAGTCTAAAGAGTGTAGACCTTGTGAATCGTACGCACCGATAAAATGCGGAGCTTGTACGCCGACTAGGAGGAAGTCGCGCTGTAGACGGGAAGAGCGGGAAGAGGAGTCGGACGACGAGTGTCAGGAACAAACGTCGTGTTTGGAGTCGCGACGAAGCGGTTGTTGTCAGCCAGCGGTCGCTCGTTGCGCGTCGCCGTCGGTGAAGAGTTACAAGTCGCATTACGCGGCGGGATGTCGACCGTTGAGAGGAATCTTGAAGAACCAGTGTGCGAGATCTTGCTCGAGGAATAGGAGGTCTTGCGCGGGTAAGCGGGTCAAGTTTGTTCATATCTGTCATTTTATTTTAACGACCCCACCAATAGCTAGGTTATACGGAGATACAGATGAGCGGGTAATAATATATCGATTAAGTGGTGATAGGTGAAAGAACGTTTACAAATACCCACCTTATGCCTTAGTGTCTTATGCGGGGCTCAAACTCACGCCCGACCTGACTTCAGTTTCTACCATTAGCGGTAGCCATCGGGGCTGCATTATTGCTGCTTAGCAACCCCATCAACAACTAGGTTATACGGGGGTACAGATGAGCGGGTGATAATATGTCGATTAAGTGTTGATAGGTGAAAGGACGTTCACAAAAACATGTCTTACACGGGACTCGAACCCACACCTAACGGTGACTTCAGTTTCTACCGCTAGCAATATTGACTGCGTCACCGGGGCGGCTCATATTATCTAATTGTATTCAGCGACGCACTGTATTGATGTTCGAGATTCATTGACGTCGATGAATGGTGAATGAGTTGATGAGATGAAAGATTATTCTATAAGATGTTTTTGGATAGTGGGAAAGAGTCGGTCGTGGCCTATTGTTGAGGAATGACAGAGGGAAACCACGAAAAACCCCGTCAGGATGGTCAACCGTTGGCGGGAATCGAACCCTGGTCTCCTGAATGACGGTTCAGTGTGCTAGCCACTCGTCTCTGTAGTTAAATATTAATTAAGGTATACGCAAATAACAAATTGATTCGTTGATTTTTGCCTAATCCACTATTCAAAATGTACGTCATGTGAATTTTGCACATGTCCAAAATTTGCTCAAGTAAACTCTAATTTCATCTACATCAAACTTCTCAACAAATTACCAACGTCAATAAAATATATGTCATCTACACACACTTTCAGGAACATTCTCAAGACATTTAATTATAAAATATTACTACTCCATTGACGAATTTGCACAAGATAATGAAGAGGACTATGATCCAGAATTGATGACGAATAAACTCAAAAATAAACTAAATTTCTGTGAACAATTTTTTTTTTTTTAATCCAGCTTGAAGATTTTCCTCACAGCATATCATAAAATAGAAACAGTTGTACAAATTATTATCAGGCCAACATAAAATCATAATTTTAATTATTATTTTATTACAAATTTGAATTTTTTGTTTTGTAGAAAAAGTGTCTCTAGACACCCTAACAAAATAATCAGTTACAGTGGGATCTCTTCCGTACGTCTTTCTAGACGGGATATATTTGGGCTTTTGGAACCGGTTGACGGCGTTTTGGGGTAGGAAGTGTCAGTTTGACTTTTCTGATAGATAATTTTGTGGGCTATTCGCTAAATAAGACTGACAAGCAAAATTTTGGCGTTTTGACCCTTTTCGGGGCGTAATTCACGACCATGAGGTAGTTTTTTTTTAATTCTTGGGAAAACTCTCATAACTATTGACGTAATCAACTTACAAGAAAAATAAACACACTGGGAGATGGAGACACTAATAAGGCACAATACTATGGATTCACATATTCATCTTTTCTCAAAATGGGCCCAACATGAACCAAAAACGAGGGATGAATTTACCAAGATGAAAAATGTACTAAAGAGAAACTTACTAAAGAAGTTCTACTGTTATGGACCTGAGTGACGGAATAAACAAGATTATTATTATTCAAGAGTTGGTAAAACCAGCTCTGTGATTACGTATCTAATTTTCGTGTGTATATTCCTCAGAAGATTGTTAACGAGCACAAACGACGTGGGTAACTGTTCACCAATTGACCCCGAGTCTACGTCATAGTCGCCGATATGACACCTCAATATGACGTCATAGACACCTCTATGACGCTCTCAGTCGCCTATGACGTCACCGTCAAGCTATCAAATCCTACATCCACACAGTGTAACATTCAGATATCTTACCATTTAACGTAGTAAATTATTGTATTTATATATTTATTCAAAAATGCCTGTTTATATAGAATGATTTAGCTCTACATAATTGACACCGTATTTTAAAAGATTATTGGAATATATATATATATATATATATATATATATATATGGGATATTTTTGCCATGTCAGAAAAGATACGTCTCGACCGAGAATAGAAGCCGGGACCATCAGATTGCCAGTGAGCTACCGAGATATTACTCTTATGTCATGGCTATATATATATATATATATTATATATATATATATATATATATATATATATATATATATATATATATATGTGTGTATATATATATATATATATATATATATATATATATATATGGGATATTTTTGCCATGTCAGAAAAGATATGTCTCGACCGGGAATTGAAGCCGGGACCTTCAGATTGCCAGTGAGCTACCGAGATATTACTCTTATGTCATGGCTATATATATATATATATATATATATATATATATATATATATATATATATATATATATATATATATATATATATAATCCGATATAGAAATGAGGCGGGAAGTGGCTAGAGCACCGCATTCATGCCGGATCTCTAAGTCTTACCAACGCGATAAAAAACAAATTACACTAACAATTATCGCATTTCCGGTCATATGTGGTTACCACGATTATGTGTTATTAAAAGATTATTATATTGTTTCAATACCGTATGATGTACTTCTAACAATGCACAAGTAACGTATTGATTACGCAACCGGATATCGAACCCAGGTCTACGAGAGAAATCTTATTTGAATTCATTACAGATTGATTGACCTCTTGAGACATCAAGAAACCGTAATAATGAATAAATAGTTTTTTAAACCTTGATTAACTGAACAATAGGCATTATGTAACATATGTGTGTTTATACGGCAGTCTAGGACTACTGGGATAACGCAGTAGGCCTATGCGTTGTAGGATGAGTGAGATATTATATGAAATGTATAATGAAAACATATCACTTTAGATAAAATATTGTCAGATAACTCAAAATGGATAGATAAACTATTCAAATTCATTAATTTCACCGATTTATTGGATAAAATATGATTTAATTGCTTTTGTAGATAATTATATTTCTAATAATATATTGAAGGAAAAGAATGAAGAATGAAAGATTTTGAATATATTTAAACCTTCGTGAATTATCAATTGATTATTTCAGTCGTTTTCGAGATTTTTGAATATTCGTTATCGAATATCGAGATATTCGGGATTTTACAGCCACGTCATAAAAGATACGCCTCGACCGGAACTCGAATCCGAGACCTTCTTTGATTGCCGGTCCGTTGCTCTCCCACTGAGCTACCGAGATATCACTCTGGCGATAGTCATGTTCTATGATTGAGAAATTCAGACATTTTTCATTATTGAAAAAAATATTTATTTGGAAAGAATAGCACTTTGGTGCATCTATTATTTTTAATAATCAATTATTATGCAATATGGATGATTGACGAATTATTATTAATATTACACATTGGCCGGTTAATGTCTAGTTAATTCAATATCAACATTATAACGATGACTTGAAAATATAAAATCAAGAAGAACTTCAAATATAAACAAAATTGAAACAATAGCTTGTAATATATGCATAATATGTACCACAATGATCGCACCAAATTTACGTCCTTCCAATTTCCACGAAGCTTGCATCAGCTACTTTCCTTCACGTATCTAGTTTGTAACGTAATTCATTTCTATTTCATAATTCATTACTAATTCATTATTCATTACTAATCAATTTCGTATGTAATTCACTTATCAAGTTTGTCGCACGACATTGCGTATGAGGAAGGTGTGTAGATATATGTTCAGGGACGTCGTTAGAATTTGTGGGGATTGGGGGAGGGGGGGGGGGGGGAGCGGGCATTCAATTTTTCGAAATATGGTCATTTTTCAAGTTATTTTGGCGATACACACGCAGTTTTGAAGAAGATTCAAATTTCAAGATTTTTTTCTACCCACTCTGAATGTTTGATTTTTTTAAAATAATATCGGAACTTGATACAAAATCCTTATTCCCCAATTAAGGCTATGGATGAAAGGTGATATCGTTTGAACCTTAAATTACTAAAGGATGTATTGTTTGTTGAAATGAGTTTTCTTATACTTTAATTATTCTTTGGGGTGGTAAGATCGCCCTTGTGGTGCCCCGTCCAAAGGATCATATCTTTCATCCACAGCCTTGATGAGGAAACAATGATTTTGTATCAAGTTTCTATGTTATTTAAAACTAGGAAAACGCCATATATGCGTTGTAAGACGAGCGGATAGTAATAGTATGGGTGAAAATGGGTAAAAACTGCTTCGAGTGGTACGAATTTAGCACATTTGATGTTTTTTCTCCGAAATGGCTGACCCGATCAAGCTGAAAAATTTTAGAAATGTGTACCAAAATGTAATTCAACTTCACGCAAAATTTCATTTTTTTGAAAAATGAAAATATTTTCTTTTTTTTCCGTCATGTTATTCTAATGGGAATTATTGAAAATTTTTAAATCCATAAAAAAAAGTTACCCCCCGATAATGCCACAAAACTATACATACCTAAGTTAAATGAGGAACCATATTGAAAAAAAGCTGGAAGTTGATAGCTGTAGTCGTTTGACCTGTGGAGAACCGAAAAAAAAAAAAAAAAAAAACATAAAAATGAACACCAATTTTTTTCAGTATGTCAAATTGAATCCTCGCTAAAGCTCGTCTAGAAAGAAAATCTCTTCATAAGATTCTCGATCATCCAAAGTCTCTTTTAAAAGATGTCATTCATATTATGAACTCAATTTTTTTTTTCCTAATAACATCGAAACTTGATACAAAATCATTGTTCCCAATTAAGGCTATGGATGGAAGATTAGATCGTTTGAACGGGGCATCAAAGGGCGATCTCACCACCACTTACACACTCAATTCTAACTATATTTACGTGAATGTGGTTTAATGTGATTATTTGTATAACGTCATTTCGGTTAACCGCAACATTATATAAATAATATTAATTGTTAATTAATGAGTATTAACTGAAGCTGATGGAATTATTCAACAATATTTTTATCGAAAATTACAATGTCATTCTTACTCATAAATTATATTAAGAATTACCCAGGTCTGTCCTTCTGTCTCTCCTGCGGTCACGCTTAAGGTTGCGGAAGTACACGCTAGATGGCAGACACTCCGCTGTCTGGTACCGTTGTGCTTCATACGCCATGTCGTGGCAATGACACGTCACACAGTCGAATCGTGTGAGGGGGAAGGGGGGGAGACAGAGAGGAAGTGTAATGCAGAGTGAAAAAAGAAGAGCAAGACAGAGAGAGAGAGAGAGAGAGAGAGAGAGAGAGAGGGAGAGATAGAGAGAGAAAGGGGAGAGGGGGAGGAAATCGATGACAGGAGGGCATGGAGAGGAGGAGGAGGAGGTGGGTGAGGAGAAGTCGAGTGAGGAGGGGTAGTGGGGAGGGAGGTAGCGTTAATAGGAGAAAAGGAGAGGCCCGTGTTTCTCAAACACGGGGTCACAGCTAGTTGTATTAGATCCTCAGAGGAAGTAAATCGAGAATATTGTGTCGACGAGAAATGAAGGCTTGAACCACCCACGCGCTAGTGGTGTGGGATAGTGGGGACGGTCGCTCGGGACCTTCATCTCTCGTGGGAAGAAGTTACACACAAGAGATGAAGGCTTGAACCACCCACGCGCTAGTGGTGTGGGATAGGGGGGACGGTCGCTCGGAACCTTCATCTCTCGTGGATACAAGTTACACTCAAAAGACGAAGGCTTGAACCACCCACGCGCTAGTGTTGTTGGATAGGGGGGACGGTCGCTCGGAACCTTCATCTCTCGTGGCAAGAAGTTACTCACAAGAGATGAAGGCTTGAACCACCCACGCGCTAGTGTTGTGGAATAGGGGGGACGGTCGCTCGGAACCTTCATCTCTCGTGGCAAGAAGTTACACACAAGAGATGAAGGGTTGAACCACCCACGCGCTAGTGGTGTGGGATAGTGGGGACGGTCGCTCGGAACCTTCATCTCTCGTGGGAAGAAGTTACACACAAGAGATGAAGGCTTGAACCACCCACGCGCTAGTGGTGTGGGATAGGGTGGACGGTCGCTCGGAACCACATACCTTAATATAAGCCACGAGTATAAAACACGACCGCTTCCTTCCCACTCTCCTTCATTTTTTTATTTTATTGCTGCTTAAGAAGGTGCATGCACGGTGCTTACACAAATCGAGAAATTTATCTAGACCATTTTTTTCCATGTTCAAAAACCAGTGTAGGCCTAAATGACTGAAAAGTTTACATCTCCAAGATATTTTCATGATCTTTGATTGATGTGACATTTTATTTTTTGAATCCAATCAGTTCTGAGATGATACGTCAATGAATTTCAGCACATTCATTTTATTCGATGACCTATTATCTTGAAACTGATCGAATTGACTGAAGTAGAATGTCATATTAATTAAAGAGCATAAAATTATTTTGGAGATGTGAACTTTTCATTCAATTATACTGGTTTTTTAACATAGAAAATTGAGGGAAGGAGAATTTCTCTATTTTCAAAAGCACCGTGCACTCACCCCCTTAATGACCCCACCAACAGCTAGGTTATAAGGGGATATACCAACGAGCGGGTGATAATGATATAGGCCTACAATGAAGTGATGAGCCGCCCTCATTAGCTCAGTCAGCTGAGGCATGCTTCAGACACTGTAGTCATCGTTGGGCGTGGGTTCGAATCCCGCATAAGGCATAGGTTTTTGTAAACGTCCTTCCACCTATCATAACTTCATCGTTTCACTATCACCCGCTCATTCGTACCCCCGTATAACCTAGCTGTTGGTGGGGTCGTTAAGCAGCATTAAAAAAAAATGTGATGATATAAGTTAAAGGACGTTTATAAAAACCCATGCTGCAGTATGCGGGACTCGAACTAACTTCAGCTTCTAAAGCAGTGCGATAGTTGACTGAGTCACCCTTCTCTGTACTTAATAAACCTTTATCTCAGCATCCTATCTTCTCAGTATGTATTCATCGGACGCCAATAGATCTTGGTTATCATTACAGTATTTAAATCCAATATAAATAAATAAAATTAAAATGTATTTATACTTTTCAACTTAGACTGGAATTTTACCTATCTTATGGCAACCCTCATTCAACAATATTGTTGCTGGTCAATATCTTGAAAGGTCAATACCAGGTCAAGGTCAAAACCTCCCAAGGACATAAATAACTTCATTAGCTTGATCTATTGTTTGTGCACGATTACATCTGCAGGAGAACTATATAGTTGACTTGTGGAGGTGAAGTCAGTGTGAGGCAAATGTTATTTCATTTCATTTCATTTCGTTCCATTTCGTTTCATTTCGTTTCATTTCGTTTCATTTCGTTTCATTTTGTTTCATTCGGTTTCATTTCGTTTCATTTTGTTTCATTCCGTTTCATTTCGTTTCATTTCGTTTCATTTCGTTTCATTTCGTTTCATTTCGTTCATTGCGTTCATTTCGTTTCATTTCGTTTCATTTCGTTTCATTTCGTTCCATTTCGTTTCATTTCGTTCATTTCGTTCATTTCGTTCATTTCGTTCATTTAATTCATTTCGAACATTTCGTTCATTTAGAACATTTCGTTCATTTCGTACATTTCATTCATTTCGTTCATTTCGTTCATTTCGTTCATTTCGTTTCATTTCGTTTCTTTTCGTTTCATTTCGTTTCATTTCGTTTCATTTCGTTTCATTTCATTCATTTCATTCGGGTTTAGCCATAGACGAAAGATATACGACAAGACATGTCACGTAATATTGAAATAAAATTGACTCCCTTTTTACCCCCACTACTTTATCATCACTCTCTTCTAACTCCCAGGTTATGTGTTATGTACATGCAATGACAATTGATTTTCAATTGATTTAATTTTTAACCAAGTATGAGCCATGAGCACATGTAATAAATAAGTGATAGGAAGGCTCATAATTGGGGTACCTGAGGAGCATATACCGGAATAAAGTCGACTCGATTGTGTGACATGGGTTTGGGTGTCCAACCTTAACTGAACCTTAACCACATGCCATTGAAAAGTACCCCGGAGCCCATGTCACACGACCGAGTCGACTTTATTCCGGTATACGCTCTTCAGTGACCCTGCTTAATTGGCAAAAACATGGCCGTCGTAACCCTCATGACCGCTCTCTTAGGCTATCTTGAATTGTGTGAGAGTAAATCAAAACCAAGGTGTGTAGATGTCGATTGCTTTACATACGAGAGTCGATAAAGTGGCAAGGTAGGACTGCTTTATCGATTCCGATACACCTCATCGGCACATGTAGCGCAGTGGTTAACGCGTTCGCTTCATGTGATCCGGGAGGTGAGGGGTTTTCAGACCTGGTTCGATCCCCGCCGCCGACCGTCTTTACAGGATTTTTCGTGGTTTCCCTCTGTAGTCTATAGGCTAATGCCGGGATGGTTCCCACAGTATAGGACGACCGCTTCCTTCCCACTATTTTTCCCATTAACCAAGAAACCTTCATCTTATCATCCCATCATCTCATTATACGAGCTTTAGCGAGGATTCAATTTGACATACTGAAAAAAATTGGTGTTCGTTTTTAATTTATTTATTTATTTATTTTTTTTTTCTTACGGTTCTCCACAGGTCAAACGACTACAGCTATCAACTTCAAACTTTTTTCAATGTGTTTCCTCATCTAACTTAGATCTGTATAGTTTTGTGGCATTATCAGGTGGTAACTTTTATTCATGAATGTTGGAAATTTCAAAAATACCCTTTAGAATAACACAGCGGAAAAAAAAGAAAATATTTTTTTTTCCCAAAAAAATATATTTTGTGTGAAGTTGAATTACATTTTGATACACATTTCTGGAAATTTTCGGCTTGATCGGGTCAGCCATTTTGAAGAAAAAACATAAAATGTGCTAAATTGGTACCTCTCGAAGCAGTTTTTACCCATTTTTACCCATACTTTTACTATCCGCTCGTCTTGTACCAACCCACTCCGCCCGAAAACAAATCATATTTAGAGTAACTGCCAGTAGAATTGACATCCACAAATTTTCATGTATTAACCGTCTTCAACGAACTTTTAACGAGTTTTTCTCACTCAATGCTGACCTTGACTTAAATTTCAACAACCTAAATCACTTCAAGGCAACTCTTAATCACATTATTACCAACCTCACCTAGCCTCACCATGCCGTTTCCGACATGGAAAGTGATTTTCCGAATTATATTTTAGATCTATGTTATTATGTTTTACATTTGTGTATTAACTTTGTTGATGTTCTGTCATTATATGTATGTGTTATTCAATGTGTGTGTGTGTGCTGTTCATTTATGTTTTACGTTATATATTATATTTACACACTGTGGAATGTAAAATTCTGTTGTAAATAAAGGCTAAATCAAATCATAAATCAAATCAAGTCTAACAACGCATATATGGCGTTTTCCTAGTTCCGATGCCGATCCGATGTCATTAGATCTTTGCTATCATTACAAAGCTTAATATAAAAAAAAAAGAAAATAAAGAAAAAAATACACTTCACGCACTTTCATGCGATGCGTTTTGCCTAGTTTACAAATACTCATTTCCTTAGACTTGTGTCTCGCGATGGTGAATCGAAACTACCGAACACCGATGCTTGTGTATACAAGAGACGGTCGGTCGGGACCGCCAATAATACGCATTGCTTAAAGAACTCGCCCAACAATGAAATACATGAATTATTGAAGATTTCTTTGAATGAAAGATTAGATTCAATTTCTCGGTAAGGAAGTTTTGAAGACGCCCTGTTGTAATGTGGCGATCGCACCATGTAGGTATCAAGGAGGTTAGACTAGGAAAACGCCATATATGCGTTGTTATACGAGCGGATAGTAATAGTAAGGGTAAAAATGGGTAAAAACTGCTTCGAGTGGTACCAGTTTGGTACATTTTATGTTTTTTCTTCAAAATGGCTGACCCAATCAAGCTGAAATTTTTAGAAATGTGTACCAAAATGTAATTCAACTTCACGCGAAATTTCATTTTTTTGGAAAATAAAAATATTTTCTTTTTTTTCCGCCATGTTATTCTAATGGGAATTTTTGAAATTTCTTAAATTCATAAAAAAAAAGTTACTCCCCGATAATGCCACAAAACTATAGGCATACAGATACAGAAGTTAGATGAGGAACCATATTGAAAAAAAGTTTGAGGTTGATAGATGTAGCCGTTTGACATGTGGAGAACCGACAAAAAAACATAAAAAAAAAAAACATAAAAACGAACACCAATTTTTTTCAGTATGTCAAATTGAATCCTCGCTAAAGCTCGTCTAATTACTAATAAGCTGGAGAGGGCTTCAATTGTTGGAGAGTGACGCTAAAAAATCTAGGTGGCTTATGAGTTTGAATTGTTGGCGGCCATCTTACGAGTGTGAATTCTAACTCCAAAAAAAATATATTGTATCAAAATATTGTATATTTCACATAAAAAGACCTTGCTAAAGACAGTCACAATATGGCCGCCAGGAAATAAATTGGCTTCACTTTCAACAATACAGAAATAGTCCTCTCCAGCCTATCAGTAATCTAACCTCCTTGGTAGGTCTACACATGTATGGTAAACTGAAAGAAGGTGACTGAGACGAGTGGTCGAGTGGCTAGTATACTGAACCATCATTGTCGACATCTCTCGTTGCACAAGTTGGGTGTCAACTATCGCTAGCAGTAGAAACTGAAGTCAATTCGGGCGTGGATTCGAGTACTGCTTAAGGCATGGATTTTTGTGAACGTCCTTTCACTTATCATCACTTCATCGTTTCATTATCACCAGCTCATTCGTACCCCCGTATAACCTAGCTGTTGATGGGGTCGTTAAACAACAAGAAAAAGTCGCTAGCACATTGAACCATAATTCAGGAGACCGGCGTTCGATTCCCGCCATGGTCGACCATCCTGACGAGGGTTTTTCGTGGTTTCCCTCTGTCGCTCAGGTCAATACTGGGATGGTTCCTTAACAACAGGCCACGACCGACTCCTTGCCAATATCCGGACGAAGTAAATTGAGGTGGTAATCGAACATTTCAGGGAACATGCGGAAGTAGCGGTGGTGGGACTCGAAGTCCGTCTCTCTCATCTCATGAACAAGTGTGTACCAGTTACCAAAATCCTCTCTAGATTGGAAGATTGGTCTCACCCACCATCGCGGAGTATTTCCTCTCTCCTCCTCCTTCTCAAAATCAAAATTAATACAGCAATCTCTTGAGGCGTCATTTTATATCACAATTGCGAGAAATCAAGAAAAATGCGCCAATTTGAAATCTGACAGCTCAATTCCTAACATTCAAAGAAGCCTGTGCATATAGAGGTAATGAAGGCTATGGCTATGACGTCACGAAAACGTTACGGTAAAGGCGAAGTGGAAACACGCCTGTAAAATATCGTACCGATATCGTGTCGGACGACAAAAAAAAATCGTAACTGGAAACCATGCTTAATGCGTCGCATTGTGAACGATATGCATGAGTGCCATAAGACAAATATTGCTGCTAATGCCAATGTTACTTCTAATTTCGGTTGTGAATGGGCCTTTAGTCTCTATTTCCTGTAAGGTATTTATCTGTATATACAAATAATACAATAAAGTGGACAGACAGGTAAAATAGACTGTCATCAGTCGCCATTTTAAACCTTCATCAATCATCACTTCTTGAAAACTGTCGTCTTCACTTATTGTCGTCTCATTTCCATTCGTGTAGCCGGGTCGAGACGGGCGACCGTTATTACTAATGTGTGGGAGAGACTGTCGATCGGAGCCAGCTAGTAAGTAGCAAGACGAGATTACTGATAATGTGTTATTGATGGTTCTTCTAAAAAGAGCTCAGACAAAGTGAAAAGAGGTAGTATTCTAGAAATCAACTTGAATAAGTTTCTGGTGAAATTTCGGTGGTTTTAGATGAGCTTTTTATGTGGGAATTAGAGGGTGCGGGTTCGAATCCCACGAAATATGTCACTCTTTGTGAAGAACGTAATTGTTGTAATATTCGTATGAAATAATTTTTTCGAGGAATTTTTTTTTCTCAGTTTTAGAAGAAATTCTGAAATTAGAGGGAGCTGGTTCGGATCCCACGAAATGTGTCACCTTTTGTAAAGAAACTGTTGTAATATTGGTATGAAATAATTTTTTCGAGTAGTAGGCCCTACGTTTTCCTGATTTTTAGTTACATTTTTAGAAGAAATTCTGCTTTGTTATATTTTTAACATTATAACAATCGACCAGTGGGTTATAAAGCATCCCCCATGGCTTCTTTCAAGCGACGTCACTCATCCGAACGATCCTACCTTGCTATCCTGAGCCTTGGGAGGGGAACAATCACTTTATATCAATATTTCGAGGTTACCCTTTTTAAAAATGTTCTACATAATCATATGTAATCAATTCTTCTAATAGTGATATCAATAGTAATTGTATCTGTTGTTATTGGAAGAGGTGAACATTGGCTGAGAGACTTGGAAGATATCAACATTCGTGTGTTTTGTTTACTCTCAATACCAATGCTGGTAATGTCCGGATATATCACAAAAACGGTTTATACTTATAATATGTTCCGGACTTTTGAAAACTTAATGACTTTTATTTGTGGCGAAAAAGTATGGTCACAGACAGCGCATAGTCCTAAAAAATCAAAGGTAATTATTTTGATTCAAAATAATTAAAATGGGCTGGTAAGATCAACCAATTGTGGTGCCCCGTTTAAACAATCCTACTTTTATCCATATAGCCTCAATTGCGTGGGTAACAATGATTTTGTATCAAGTTTCGATGTTGTAAAAAAAAAAGAAATAACGCTGATAAAAGCGTAGTTAGTGTTAGGTCATTTAGCGCCTATGTTCATGTCCGTGTACTTTGCCATAGTTGTCAACGTTTGTGGATGTTCCAAGGATATGGAGGGAGCGGGATAGAAAGAACTAGACAATTAAGATAAGATGATAATAATAATCATCTATTTCAGATTCCAAATGATGGTTCAGAGGTGGAATAAATTACACCGAAACACTAGGACCCTGGATCTCCAGGAAACAAACCTTTTTTCTGTAATGCTGCTTAACGACCCCACCAACAGCTAGGTTATACGGGGGTACGAATGAGCAGTTGATAATGAAACGATGAAGTGATGATAGATGAAAGGACGTTTACAAAAACCCATGCCTTATGCGGGACTCGAACCCACGCCCAACATCGACTTCAGTTACTATACCACTAGCGATAATTGACTGAGCCACCGGGGCGGTTACAAGTTGGCCAGGACCCCTATTCCTGAGATAAATGAGATGTGAGAAAATAAAAATGAGCGAGAAAACGAGTATCTCACATAAAATATGAGATGAAATATGTCATTATTATATGAGATAGTTTTCTCACTGATTTTTCTCACATCTCATCTATCTCAGGAATAGGGGTCCAGGCCTGTTTCATCCTCTTCTTTATTTTCATCCTAGCTGATGATATAAAATAAAATAAAATAAAAACTTTGACAAGATGAATTAAAAAGCTACATTTCATCTCTACTTTTATTGTTGCTAGGATAACCCACACTTATTATTACTTGATATACCTATGACTCATAATAAACTTCCATAACACTTCGATCTACAGGCTCAAAACCCCCGACCGCTAATACTATTAAACACAAGAGACGGTCGATCGGAACCCTAACAAAACTTCAATACATCTAACTATATGC
Organism: Brachyptera putata; assembly: GCA_907164805.1. Lineage (NCBI taxonomy): Eukaryota > Metazoa > Arthropoda > Insecta > Plecoptera > Taeniopterygidae > Brachyptera > Brachyptera putata. The sequence goes on along the minus strand of OU015473.1, from coordinate 11,883,844 downwards.
AATTGTCGTGTATTGTTTTCCCCGGATAGATCGTGACAAAAAGAAGGCGGTGGAATCTTCGGGTGAGGTCGTGTTGGTCCTTGACCTCACTGTCTGTACCGAGGTCAAAGGTCAAGACAAGACCGATCGTCTGTCTCCCCTATACTATAGCTATAACGATCGGTTGTTCCGAGGATTAACACCTGTAAGATCACGTGTGATCTTGTAGTCATTGTTGTTATGGTTATTAATGAATATGGTGTACGAGAGATGAAGGTTCCGAGCGACCGTCTCGCGTATCCTAGATCAGTAACGAACGGGTGGTTCAAGCCTTCATCCCTTGTCGATACTAGGATGTCTTGTAGCTACGAGAGGTGAAGGCGCGAAACACCCGTGCGATAGTGATGTGGGATAGAAGAGACGGTCGTTCGGAATCTTCATAACTCGTCAATACACGTGATGTCACTATAAGCAAGCACTTTCATGACGTCATATTTACAAGGGAAACGCAGTTTGTTTGAACGTTGATGGATGAATGTGGTGATTATATACTTGGACTCGTGTTTCCAAGTCTAGTTAGCCTTATTTTGAGAGTTATTGAAACCCTAGATAGCATTGATAACCAGTTTTAACTCTCAGTTAGCGCTAGTCATATGTTGATAATTCAAGCACTTTTTCGATGAGCGACGCGATGACTCAATTTTACCGTTCTGGAAGATAGCGACTTGTTATTTGTTGTCTGCGCTCTGTATGTGGAAAGAAAGAAAAGTGTTGGTGAAACTTTACATGCACTTATGAAATCATGTAGTTCGATACTGTCTAGCTCTGAGCCGCTTTCGGTTGATCCACATTTGAGAAAAATGATTTCGCCTTTTGAAAATGTCGATTATATAATGACAGATAATATATATATATATATATATATATATATTTAACGACCCCACCAACAGCTAGGTTATACGGGGGTACGAATGAGCGGATGATGATGAAACGATGAAGTGATGATAGATGAAAGGACGTTTACAAAAACCCGTGCTTTATGCGGGACTCGACCCCACGCCCAACATTGACTTCAGTTTCTATACCACTAGCGATAATTGACTGAGCCACCGGGGCGGCTACAAGCTGGCCGGTATACCGGTATATATATATATATATATATATATATATATATATATATATATATATATATATATATATATATATGCATGTGAGTGTGATATTATGTCTTTGACGGTTCATTTGCCTCTTCTGGGATTGATATGCGGTCCAGTGGACCTACCATATCGCGACGTTTCCGATACATTTTACCATATCCATCTTCAAACGACGTCCTGTATTTTGTGATTTGGTCATCACAAGGGTGACACGAATCGTTGGCAACACTGGCAACATGTTCAGTTGACAGAGAAAAATACAATTCCGAATAAAAAAACACCTGTGATATTTTTAGGGTATAACAATTTTTTTTTTTTTATGTTGCTTAACGACCCCACCAACAGCTAGGTTATACGGGGGTACGAATGAGCGGGTGATAATGAAACGATGAAGAGATGATAGATGAAAGAACGTTTACAAAATCCCATGCCTTATGCGAGACTCGAACCCACGCCCAACGGTGACTTCAGTTACTACCTCTAGCGATAATTGATTTAGCCACCGGGGCGACTGTATAACAAATGCAACTACATCTTTCAAAAGCGTTAAATCCATGAAGTGGCTGGTAGATAATGCAGTCTCCAAATATTTGGTCGGTAGACTATTCTTTCTTCCGTGGATACATCTATAGTAATTATATTGATACGTAATTTTGTTTTCGTCATTTTTTCTTTTGAAATAACTGTGCCAATTTCTGCGGTTATGAGTGCTTTGGTTGCGGTCATATAAAGAGGTCAATCAAGTTACATTAAAATGTATCCTGAAGAAAATATACTGATATTATACGCACGAAAATCTTTTCGGATTAATTATATCTAAACTTGATACAAAATCATTGCACCACATTAAGGCAGTTCTACACGGTGCTTATAAAAATAGAGAAATTCATCTTTAGGCCCCTACTATTTTTTTTCTATATCACGATCAAGTGTAATTGAATGAAAAGTATATCAAATCCACGATAATTTTATGCTTTTCAATTATCAAGACATCCTATTTTTGTCAAGACTGTGATAAAATGTGTTGATGTATCATCTTAAAACTGATTGAATTCATATAAATAGAATGTCATGTCATAATAATTAAAGAGCATAAAATTATCTTGGGTTTGATATACTTTTTATTCAAATACACTTGTTCGTGATGAAGAAAAAAATAGATCTCTATTCTCATAAGCACCGCACATGCACCGCCTTAACGAGGTGCATGCACGCTACTTATTACAAATAGAGAAATTCATCTTGCCTACTTTTTTCTATGATCACGATCAAGTGTAATTGAATGAAAAGTATAGGCCTATCAACCTCAACATAATGTTATGCTCTTTAATTAATACTAGGAAAACGCCATATGCGTTGTTAGACGAGCGAATAGTAATAGTATGAGTGAAAATGGGTAAAAACTGCTTCGAGTGGTACCAATTTAGCACATTCACTGTTTTAACTTCAAAATGGCTGACCCGATCAAGCTGAAATTTTTTAGAAATGTGTATCAAAATGTAATTCAACTTCCCGCAAAATTTTATTTTTTTGGGATTTTTTTTTTTTTTTTTTTTTTTTCCGCCATGTTATTCTTTTTTAAGTTCCTAAATTCATAAAGAAACAAGTTACCGCCCGATAATGCCACAAAACTATACAGATCTAAGTTAGATGAGGAACCATATTGAAAAAACGTTTGGAGATGATAGCTGTAGCCGTTTGACCTGTGGAGAACCGACAAAAAACATGAAAAAAAAAAATGAAAACGAACACCAATTTTTTTCAGTATCTCAAATTGAATCCTCGCTAAAGCTCGTCTAATGACATTCTATATTTCGGTGTATTCAAACATTTTTGAAGTAATACTTCCATGAACTTCATCACATTCTTGGTATTCATTGACGTATTATCTTAAAACTGATTGAATTAACAAAAATAGAATGTCATATATTAATTAAAGAGCATGAAATTATCTTGAGGCTTATTTACTTTTTATCCAGTTACACTGGTTCTTGAACATAGAAAAAAATAGTGAAGATGAATTTCTCTATTTTTATAAGCACTTCCACCACTGAAGATGAAAGTGAGAATGTTTGGAAGGTGCACCACAAGGGCGATCTTACCAATACATTTTAATTATTATAAATGGAAAACAATCAACTTTGACACTAGGACTGGGCTATCTGTGATCATACTTTTTCGCCACAGATGAAAATCTTTCATTTACCAATACTAAAACTTGACTAAAACTATAGAAGACAATGTACGCTTGGTCTCTAAAAAAAGAACTTTAATAGGCCTATGCGTATAGATATTATTTAACTTTCGGTTGAATGTGGGACACATCGATACCATACGTGATAAAATACCTCAAGAAGTATAATCAAGTATAATCAGTATAATGGTGTTTGTAACGCGAGATGCATGTTTTGTGACCATTTTCAGTGTCAACTAAAGCATAAACAATCGTTGTGGCTTTCCGGATGAACGTTTAGTCGTGAAACTGCTGCACACCATTCAGAGTTCCAACGCTTAAGTCTCTAGAAAAAGAGGAAGTTAAAAAGGCGTATAGATATTATTTGAATTTGGATTATGATTTATTATCCCACAGATAAGCCTATCATAGGCTATGTAGATCTTTTTGAGAATTGTGTATGTATCTACTATTCTTTTTCCTGGGACAAAAAAATAAAAAATGAAAAATGTAATTCAATTTATATCTAGAAAAAAACTATTTTATTTGACCACAAGTTTACATCTGCCTACTTCGGGCGAGAACCAGTAAAGTCACTGTGAGTCAATGTCGCTGTTTTATCTGCATGCTGAGGTTGTACCAGGAAATCAGGAAGTAGGCGGAAAATGAGTTATAACTTATAACTCCTACTCCAATCTTCGCATGGTTTTTACGTCATGAAATTACAACTGGGCTTGGGCCATTTTCATTAAACAATATCTAATAATAGTGACGCTTCATCGAATAGATATGAACTAGTAAGGACTATCAGGAAATCAGGAAGTAGGAGGAAAATAAGTTCTATCTCGATCCCACTTCAATCTTCTTATGGTTTTTACGTCATGAAATTACAACTGGGCTTGGATCATAATTATTTCATTAACCGCTATCTAATAATAGTGACGATTCATCGTAGATATGTAAACTTGTATCAGGAAATCAGGATATATAGAAGAAAAAATGCAAGTTCATGATGACACCGACTTCATTCGAATCCTTTCAAACAATTAAAGGACATCACAACCCAGAAACTAGATTTTAATGAATTATGACAATTTTAATTTTCCCAATTGTATAGAAAACAAGAAATCATCATCTCAATTTCAGAAATTGAAATAATACTTTTTTTATCCTCCAGAGGCCATGAGTCATGACATAGGCATTACCAATTCTATATAGAAACATCCAGAATCGAGTATGTCTACGTCATGACCCAGACAATGAACCGAGTCCTGGAGGACAATCCACGACCGCTTCCTTCTCATCACCTATAAGAAGCCGTCGTCTCAATAATCATTCATCCGACGCCAATAGATTCTTGGATGTAGAATATTTATTGTCATTCAAAATCCACGTAACAAAACTACAGGGTAAATTATACGACAATGAAGAATTGAAAACTAAAAACTATCAAATATACGTCTAGTATATTTAAAGTATATAATAAAGTCGAAATATAAATAGTTCGAAATAATTATGAAATATCAAATCAGAATGAAACTTCCAACTTTTAGATAACTTTCGAAATGACATTTCAATTCGGACGAAATTAATTAGGCCTATTACAAATGTTGACAATATCATCTATAAAGATGAATTTATGAGAACTCAAGTGATAATTTTATAAAATTACAGCGCGTCGTTAAACCCAATATAATGACTTAATTAATGAATAATAAGTAATCTAATTACTACATAGTATGTGCCATATGATCAGGAAGTACGCCAGGAAAACCACAACACAACTACCTTGCAGTATACACGTCCTCGGACGTGACGTAGAGAACACTTGAATGAAGTCGACGGCGGAATACTCGGGGAATATTTCTATTCTGCACAATTGTATTCAATCGTATAGGGCCTTTTATGTATTTCTGTATTATTTATTAGTGTGCCCTTTTCAATAGTTCGTTGATAAGGTTATCAACTGTTAGCTTATTATGGGTGCATTCCGAAACCTACTGGCCTTACTTGTAGTACAGTACTTGCCAGTAGAATTATTCGTATCCAGTAGGCCCCAGTAACGGAACGCACCCAGTACAATTCGAAAGTAAAAAGATGGATGACATTATTATTTTTCAATAAAATGTTGGGTTATGAAACAACGTGTGAAACAATCATATCCAAATCAACCTCAAATACATTTCAAATCAACTAGCATCCATCCAGATGAAGTTTCTCAGCCTTATTTACAACAATATGTACACTTGGATTTGTCAGTGAACTAACTAATGTAATCTAGCATCATTCATTGGAGGGCGCCATTACTTGACTGGGTTTACTGGGACAAATAGTTCCAGTGTTTCCAGTACGCAGAATTTACTGGCGCGGTGTGTTTCGGAACGTTCTGTAAATTACTCGGAGTAGGTCTCGGAATGCATCCAGTACACTGGCATTAGATTCTGGAGGTTTCGGAACGCAGCCGTCTCCTTGGTTACCTTCTTTTTTTTGGGGGGGGGGGGGGGGTGACACCGGACTGCATGGACATTTCATCACCCGTGTCTCCTTCATCATTTGATTGACTATATGGACTCCCACACAAGCTATTGAAACCCAAGCATTGAGTGATTTTCAAATTTGATTCTGAAGTACTATGAAGTATGTATTTAATAATAAAAATAATATATATAAACAATAAAAATATATATATAAATATATATATATATATATATATATATATATATATATATATATATATATATATATATATATATATATATATATATATATATATGTATATAGGTCCTGGGTTCAAGTCCCAGATTGGTCACATTTTTATGATTTGACAAAAAACGTACATATATATATATATATATATATATATATATATATATATATATATATATATATATATATATATATATATATATATATATATATTAATTATATATGTATGTGTGTGTGTGTGTGTGTATATGCAATGCAAGCTATCAATAATTGCAATCAACTTGACCAAAGCTGTAAGTCGAACCTGAACCTGACCATTTATGTTTTTACTTTTTACAGAATGTCCATGCCTGAAGCCAGCTGTTCCTCCAACAAGATCGAGAGAGAGAGAGAGAGAGAGAGAGTGTGTGTTTGTCAGAGAGCGAGAGAGTGAGAGAGAAAGAAAGAGAGAGAGAGATCACCATTGCAGCAAGCTACCCGCAGCCCAGTCTTGATCGAGTGCTCGCGAGGTAAAGACGTATCCCATCACGACGTCGATAATATTCGCACAACAATAACAACAACAACAGCGTATCGTGGATCGGTGATAATAATAATTGCGAGTGAATTTAGTGAGTGTTTTTGGTTTTTGGAAACTGTTTGGTTTATATATATCATGTTGTGACGTATTTGATGTTGACATTGTCGTTTAGCCAAGGATACTATATGGTAATCTGAGTCCTCGTCAGCTCCTAAAAGAAGCAATCATGTCTGCAAATAGTTTTCTTCGTTTCTCGTGTCTTTTAGTTGTATTTATTGTGAGTATATATATTTTATTTACTATTTTAATTATTATTATATATATAGGATGTGTTAGTCATGTCATAAAAGATATGCCAAGACTGACATTTCTATGACATGACTATCAACTATTGAATTTGTGCTATAACTTCCCAAATATCTCGTACCCATAACCACCGACCATAAGCCTGTATATCGAGGGGCTTACAACTCGCAAATTTGGTGTACACCTGATTTCAGGTGATTCCAAGAGATTTCAGGGGATTTCAGGTGATTTCAAGAGATTTCAGGTGATTTCAAGAGATTTCAGGGGATTTCAGGTGATTTCAAGAGATTTCAGGTGATTTCAAGAGATTTCAGGTGATTTCAAGAGATTTCAGGTGATTTCAGGTGATTTCAAGAGATTTCAGGTGATTTCAAGAGATTTCAGGTGATTTCAAGAGATTTCAAGGCATTTCAAGAGATTCCAGGGGATTTCAGGTTATTTCAAGATATTTCATACGGATTTCAAGAGGATTTCAATGGGATTTCATGGCAAGTGTACACCGGATTTCAGGAGTTGTTAACCCCTCGCTGTATATATAATTATAAAAATGTCAAAATACAGGCGTCAATCCAGAAACCATCTTAGTAAAGTGAGTTTCAAACCTATAAAAACCAACCATTCTTACCGTGCCGTAACCTTTTCTGATGTATATAAACAAGATCCATCAGAAAACACAAAACAAATCGAAAATCTAACATCAATTGGCGAAGATAAGCGTAAACGGCTTGATAACCCAACAAACGATTCAGTTTTTACGACACAATATTTTCGATTATTAAAATGGTTTTAATTTTTTCAAAACATTCCTCTTTTTGTTTACATGCGCGACGAATATTATTATTACCTTCAACGAATAATGCAATCGAATTGTCAGAATATAAATTGAAATTCCAATAATATGATACGACGTTTGACATTCGAAACGGTTATCGAAAAGGAGAAAAATAGCGATATAATACGATTAATTATCATCGACTTGATTTGAATGATAATCGATATAAGTTTTCACATCAAGGAACAACCCTAGTTCGAATATTTTCAAAAGCGGTTCATATTATTGTTGACAACTTTAACATTCAATTTGAACATCAGGAACAGTATCAACTATTCAATTTCAATAGGCGTACTATAATCAAAGATCGAAATATCTTATTAAGAGAAAGGCGAATGATTTCATAACTTCAAAAATCGAGAATTATTTCGTTCAAAACGATTACATATCATTTTTTGTTTATATCAGGTTCAATGACTCTGTCATGATGACTATCTACTGATGACGATGAATGATGAATGAGATGATGGAATGAGATAAAAGGTTATTTCATCAGATGTTTTTGGGCAGTAAGAAGGAATGGTCAAGGCCTGTTGTTCAGGAACTATCCTAGCACGGTGCTTATAAAACTGGAGAAAGCCATCTTCTATATTTATTCCTATGTTTACGAATAAATATTATTGAACAAAAAGTATATCAACTCAAACATAATTTCAAGCTGTACAATTATTATGACATTCTATTTCAGTGAATTCATTCAGTTTTAAAATAATACGTCAAAGAACATTAAGAATGTGATGAATTCATTCAGTAATTATTTTGAAACTGATTGAATTCACAAAAATAGAATATCATATTAATTAAAGAGCCTACAATTATCTTAGTCTTCCACGTCAAATCGTAATAACCAGGGTCTGTTTGGGCTATGACCTTCAACACTAAACCAAAGTCTTCAGTTTTGATCCGTCATTCAGTAGACCGTGGTTCGATTCCCGTCACAGATATTCTATGATTTCCCTCTGTCGTTAAAGTAAATGATGGGCTCCCCCTGTAATTTGTTGCCGATATTTATTTTCATAATTTTAGATCAAACTAGAAATCATCGTCTCAAATTCAGGTTTATTTTTCCTCCAGATACCTCAAGGCATGACGTCATTCTGTATAGAAACGTAAACAGAATCGAGTAATGTATCCATCACGACTAAGAAAAAGGCCGGGTTAAATTAATGTCTGAAATTGAGATGATTTTTTCTAGTAATCTTTTGTACTTGTATTTCATTATTGTCCCGTGGACCAGTAGGCCTATATGGTACAAAGTATGGGTATGGTCAGGTATAAAATAGTAGCATGAATTTAGAATATAATAGTCAAGATATTAGTTACAATAGATATTGTAATGATTAAATACTAGGAAAACGCCATATATGCGTTGTTAGAGGAGCGAATAGTAATAGTATGGGTAAAAATGGATAAAAACTGCTTTGAGTGGAAACAATTTAGAACATTTTATGTTATTTCTTCAAAATGGCTAACCTGATCATGCTGAAAATTTTTAGAAATGTGTATCAAAATGTAATTCAACTTCACGCAAAATTTCATTTTTTGGGAAAATATTTTTTTTTCCCGTCATGTTATTCTAATGGGTATTTTTGAAATTTCTAAAATTCATAAAAAAAAAGTTACCCCCCGATAATGCCATAAAACTATACAGATCTAAGTTAGATGAGGAACCATATTGAAAACAAGTTTGCCGGTTGACCTGTGGAGAACCGACAAAAAAACATGAAAAAAAAAACAGAAAAAAATACATAAAAACGAACACCAATTTTTTCAGTATGTCAAATTGAATCCTCGCTAAAGCTCGCCTAAAAATAAAATATAATGTAATTCAATTTATTTTAGTTTGTGTGCGTCGACAGCGAGGTCATTTTGCTCTGATATTCTTTAAAATTCGAGAAATATATTTTCCCATTATTCGTTGAAATCTAGTTTCAGGGTTGTGATGAGCTTTAATAACTGGCTGGGACCGCTTTTTAGCCACCACCCAAAACACGTCCCAATAAAATAGCATTCCAACTCATCTTTCCTCATACATCATTTACGAACGCCAATACATATTATTTTTTTACAATTGGTCAAAAACTCTGATACAGAAAGAAAATTACAATAAACTAGGAAAACGCCATATATGCGTTGTTAGACGAGCGAATAGTAATAGTATGGGTAGTAATGGTTAAGAACTGCTTCGAGTGGTACAAATTTAGCACATTTTTTTTCTTCAAAATGGCTGACCCGATCAAGCTGAAATTTTAGAAATGTGTATCAAAATGTAATTCAACTTCACGCAAAATTTCATTTTTTGGGGATTTTTTTTTCTTTTTTTTTCCGCCATGTCATTCTAACGGGTATTTTTGAAATTTCTAAAATTCATAAAAAAAAAGTTACCCCCCGATAATGCCACAAAACTATACAGATCTAAGTTAGATGAGGAACCATATTGAAAAAAAGTTTGAAGTTGATTAGCTGTAGCCGTTTGACCTGTGGAGAACCGACAAAAAAACAGAAAAACGAACACAATTTTTTTTCAGTAGGCCTATGTCAAATTGAATCCTCGCTAAAGCTCGTCTAAAAAATAAAGCATTGAATGGTTTGTTACACATACTTACAAATTGTAATGAATTTAATAATCATTCTTATAAAAAAAAACTTCTAATATTGTTTCATCTCTCAGAATATACTTATAATAATTATACTACACTTGTTTGTAAAATTGATATTTTTTCAATGACATTGAATCTGTGTCTTTAAAATATGCTCATATTGTGCATTGATTACTAAATGATTCCGAAGAAGAAGCTATATTCTAAGATGTAGACTAAATATCTCGATTGGAGACCGGTTTCTAATTAAACGTGTATCTGCACTTCAATAATACATCTTGGTTGTCAACCCACATAATCTATGTTGGGAGTCACATTATTAAGAGTCCTTGGGAGTTGGTTTGACGGAATATCAGTTTTTTGGTGATAACTTTTGAATGGTAGAAGGTATCGAAATTTTAATGATAAGGAAACACAGATATTTTCAATACCTTCAAGATGGTGGAAGTAGAAACTATTTATTTCATAGCGCCCAATTGTGGTTAACTAGGAAAACGCCATATATGCGTTGTTAGACGAGCGGATAGTGATAGTATTGGTAAAAATGGGCAAAAACTACTTCGAGTGGTAACAATTTAGCACATTTTATGTTTTTTCTTCAAAATGGCTGACCCGATCAAGCTGAAATTGTTTAGAAATGTGTATCAAAATGTAATTCAACTTCACGCAAAATTTCATTTTTTTTGGAAAATAAAAATATTTTCTTTTGTTTTCGCCATGTTATTCTAATGGGAATTTTTGAAATTTCTTATATTCATAAAAAACAAAGTTACTCCCCGATAATGCCACAAAACTAAACAGATCTAAGTTAGATGAGGAACCATATTGAAAAAAAGTTTGAAGTTGATAGCTGTAGCCGTTTGACCTGTGGAGAACCGACAAAAAAAACATGAAAAAAAAAAAAAAAAAAAAAAATGAAAACGAACACCAATTTTTTCAGTATGTCAATTTGAATCCTCGCTAAAGCTCGTCTAAAAAATGTGTTTTTTACTCGTATACGCATGGCACATAGGCGATATGAGATAAATAATCACTACTTACACCATCTTGAATGTATTGATAATATATTTGTTTCCTCTTCATCAAAATTTCGATATCTCTAACATTTCAAAAGTTATCGCTCCCCCCAAAAAAATCCGCTAAATCGACTCCCATGGACTCTTAAGAGACTTTGAACCTCATCTTGTGACCTTGATTCAGGACCAGAAACGCAATTTTAAAACTATTATGTCAATAAAAAATTTGTGCTGAAACTTTAGTAACTTTATATTGGAATCGTAAATGGCCTAATGTAGTGATAGATTTAGGTCAGGTTTTTGAAACTAGTAGTTAGTGGATTAAACGATAGTTAGCAGATTAACTTGTTATCACCCTTGGTTACTTATGTTATTGAAGTACCTTAACTAATAGTTAGGTGATCAGTGCTTGAGTAAGAGTTCGTAAAACTGGCCCCCAGATCCATAATTTCAAATTTGACAATTTCAAAAGGCAAATTTTTACTACTTCAAGTCGCGTATTTCTAGCGGAAAAATTATTTTGTAGGCCAATGTAGTGGTTGTGCACACGAATTTCCGTGTTGGAAAATCTTGAAATCCGTGGATCCAAGCTAAAAAAAGAAATTACACGAATTTTCGTTTGGAAAATCTTTAAATTTGTGAATCCTAGATAAAAAAAAAAGCTATATATATACACACGAATTTACGTGTTAGATAATCTTGAAATTAGCGGATCCTAGGTAAAAATGACTAGGTATACGATTTTTTTCGTGTTAGAATATCTTGAAATTCGTGGATCCTAGGTAAAAAAAAAACTATACACACGAATTTTTTCGCGTTGGAAAATCTTTAAATTCGTGGATTCTAGGTAAAAATAACTATACACACGAATTATTTCGTGTTAGAATATCTTGACATTCGTGGATCCTAGCAAAAAAAAACTATAAACACGAATTTTTTCGTTTCTGAAAATCTTTAAATTCGTGGATCCTATGTAAAAATAACTATACACACGAATTATTTCGTGTTAGAATATCTTGAAATTCGTGGATCCTAGCAAAAAAAACTATAAACACGAATTTTCGTGTGAAGTTTGCGTCAGTCTGTTAATATTGGACCGATTATATTCGGGCAGACGCATAAATATTCGTGTCTTGATTGACATCATCAGTCGAATAAACACTAAACGCTGCTAATCGATACATGCGTGATGTTTTTACAGAGAAAGTAGGGTAAGCCTATAGGGCATTACGATCGGTCGTCTCCCCTATCCACAAGCATTAGCGGTCGGGTGTTCCTATTTACTCGGAGACTATTTGTGTTCACGAAGAAGTGTGACATGTGTCTGCCAACTGAGACGAGTGGTCGAGTGGCTAGCACGCTGAACCGTCATTCAAGGGACCGGGGCTCGATTCCTGCAGTGGTCGATCATCCTGATCGATGAGTTTCGTTGTCTGTCGTTTTATGGACCGACTCCTTTCCATTATCCAGAAATGCATATAAAATAATCTTCCATCTCATCTTCTCGTGGAGAGACCGGGGTTCGATTCCCGCCATGGTAGACCATCCTGACAGGGGCTTTTCGTGGTTTCCCTCTGTAGTCTAGGCTAGTTCTGAGATCTTTCCTAAACAACAGGTCACGACCGACTCCTTCCCACTATCCCATCCCAGTCCCAATATCCACTATTAAATACCTAATAGAATAACCTCTCATAGCATCACCTGATTCATCTCATGTATCATTCACCGACGCCAATAGATCTTGAACATTAGTACGTTGGGTCGTTAAACCCAATATGAATAAAATCATCTTCCCATCATCTCGTTCATCATACACGAACGCCACTGGATCTTAGTCATTAATACAGTCCGTCGTTAAACACAATATAAATTATAGCATTACCGGAAATGCAATGCAGTAGTTAACGCGCTCGTTTATGTGCTCCGGGAGGTGAGGGAATTTATCGGACCAGGTTCGATCCCCGTCACTGTCCACCGTCCAAGTGCTTTTCGTGGTTTCCCTCTGTAGTCTGGGCTAGTGCTGGGATGTTTCCTACAAAATAGGCCACGACCGCTTCCTTTCTGCTATCCTTCCCGCTACCCTCGTTAGCTCAGTCAGCTGAGGCACGCTTCAGACACTGAAGTCTCCGTTGGGCGTGGATTCGAGTCCCGCATAAGGCATGGGTTTTTGGAAACGTCCTTTCACCTATCATCACTTCATCGTTTCATTATCACCCGCTCATTTATCCCCCTGTATAACCTAGCTGTTGGTGGGGTCGTTAAGCAGCATAATAATAATAATAATAAAAACTATCCTTCCCATTACCTAAGAAACCATCATCCCATTAATCATTCAACCGACGCCAATAGATCTTAGGCATCAGTACAATGCGTCGTTAAACGCGATATAAATTGGCGTTGAGCTGATTTAGACGTGTTGTTGAAATGGTATATGGTGTTATTATATATATATATATATATATATACCGGCACATGTAGCGCAGTGGTTAACGCGCTCGCTTCATGTGTTCCGGCAGGCGAAGGGAATTCCGAACCCAGTTCGATCCCCGCCGCCGACCATCTTTACAGGGGTTTTCATGGTTTCCCTCTGTAGTCTATAGGCTAATGCTGTGACGGTTCCTATAATAAGTCGGCCATGACCGCTTCCTTCCCACTATCCTTCCACTTACCCAAGAACCTTCATCTCATCATCCCATCATCTCATTAATCATCCATCCGACGCCATCTGAGCTATCATAACAATGCGTCGTTAAACCCGATATAAATTGGCGTTGAGCTGATTTAGACGTGTTGTTGAAATGGTATATGGTGTTATTATATCGGTGTGTACTCCCGGAAAGGGAAAGTGAAGCGAGTGGTGGGTCAATGTCAATGATAGTACCGGGTTTGGTAACACTGGTTTCAGCTGGTGAAAGATCTCGATCGATTAGGAAGTGGAGTGCATAATAACTCCGTTCGCATGTTTAATTAATTCGCCGTATTTAGATTTGATATGAACCAATTAGAAACTGAAAGTCACCGTTGGGCATGGGTTCGAGTCCCGCTAAGGCATTGTTTTTTGTCAACATTATTCAACCAACATCTGCATGTTTGTATCCTTGAATAATCTAGCTGTTGCCGCCCCGATGGCTCAGTCAACTAAATAGCCAGTTACAATCTCCGACAGTTGTATACACCTGATTCAGGGCTAAGGGTTTCAGGATAAGCTGGGTTTGGTGAATTACCAAATGATGTTTCAAGATGTCAGGGCTTCGGCAGTGTACTGTCAGGATGAATCACCGCAATTGGCTAATTGTCAATTAGCGGTGGAAACTGGTCACCGATGGGCGTGGGTTCGAGTCCCGCATAAGGTATTGGTATTTGTGAACGTCCTTTCACCTATCATCACTTCATAGTTTCATAATCATCTGCTCATTCGTACCTCCGTATAACCTAGCTGTTGCACCAATGTGACGATGAAGTGATGATAGGTGAAAGGACGTTCACAAAAAGTCATGCTTTATGCGGGACTCGAACCCACGCCCATCGGTGACCAGTTTCCTCCGCTAATTGGGAGTCGATAAGGCGTCCCCAGCTACCATAGGGTTAAAAGTTCCCCAAGGGTGATTTTACAGATATATATGATCATAACACTTGAAACGTGTAAGATACAAAATTAACAAATACATCAACTGATGCAGATAATGTTTGTCGAAAAATGGTAATGAGTCAGATTTTATAATAACAAAGGTGGAAAGATCAGTTGTATGTAACAGTAACACTCGATATTTTTGCCTTCGATTTCTACCTCACAGGGTACCGTTACATACAAATAACACGTAACATATTGTGAATGTTTGTTATGGATCGACAATATTCTAGAAGATACTTCTCTGCATGGTGTGAAGCAATTTCACTTCTCTCTCTCTCTCTCTCTCTCTCTCTATATATATATATATATATATATATATATATATATATATATATATATATATATATATATATATATATATATATATATATATTAGCGATCGCATTGACTTTCAAGATGAATATATATATATATATATATATTCATCTTGAAAGTCAATGCGATCGCTTATATGTTATGTTGACACTGAAAATGTTCCGCTGTGGGTGTGTCCCAAAGACATTTTAATATTCCATGTCATTTTTAAGAATTAAAGCTGCCGCCCTCGGTAGCTCAGTCAGCTGAGGTACCACTTCAGTAACTGAAGTCACCGTTAGGCGTGGGTTCGAGTCCCGCATAGGGCATGGGTTTTTGTAAACGTCCTTTCACTTATCATCAGTTCATAGTGACAAAATCATCTGCTCATTCGTACCCCCGTATAACCTAGCTGTTGGTGGGCAATGTTGTGTCCCCCTTAAGGGGCAACCAACCCTGAATCTAGATGAATATTGAAGATATTATTTTCTTAATTTTAGAGAAAACTAAAAACCATCGTCTCAATATCAGAAATTTTAATTAATTAATTTGTCCGCCAGCACCCGTCCCTTTATTCTTAGTCGTGACGTAGACATTACTCGATTCTGTTTATGTTTCTATACAGAATCGGTAATGCCTACGTCATGACTCATGGTTGGAGGACAAAATATTGATTATCAATTCTGTAATTAAGATGCTGTTTTCTGGTTTTCTTTCAAATTGAACAAATCAATATCGTCATTATTCGTTAGAATCTAGTTTCAGGGTTGTGATGGCCTTTAACCATTAAACAATACAACATGTCCCTTTTAATATAGCCACCACGTAAATCATCAGCTTCCGTTTTCTCCCAACTACTCTAGCTGTTGGTGGGGTCAATAACAATTATATTACTTCCTGGGTTCGAATCCTCGACATCTTACAACAACATCCGGGATCGTATCATTATATAAGACGTAATTTATAATAATTCTATACAATGCTCGAAACACCCGTGCGTTAGTGGTGTGGGATAGGGGAGACGGTCGATCGGAACCCTCTCCGTGGTCATGAGTAAATTGACTTCGAAACCCATTAATGTGTACTTGTATTCAAGAAAGTAGAAAATAGTCTACCAACTAAAATAATTCTGAAAACTTTAATGATTATATAATCGAATTCTCGGTTACATCAACGCTTTTGAAAGATGTAATTGCTTTTTTTATAGTAAATCCCGCCATGAAAATTCATAATTCCTTTAAAATACAACAGGCTATCAAATTGAACCGTTATATTTGTATTTATATTGTTGGCGGACTACATTCTTCTTACGTGGACACAAGTATATAAAGATAACAATTGTTTTTTTTTCCAAGGCTATTGTTGGTAATGAGTCTAATTACACATTAATTATATTAATGCAGTGTATTATGGTTATATGATTCGCGTGAAGCGAATGAGGTTTGATATCACTTGGTTTGCAAGCCAAGAAACTTGATATCCTAGCAATATGCCATCTGAGCTTCGTGAGCTTTGTGGACATTGCAAGATGCCGCCCTCGGTAGCTCAGTCAGCTGAGGCACCGCTTCAGTAACTGAAGTCACCGTTGGGCGTGGGTTCGAGTCCCGCATAAGGCATGGGTTTTTGTAAACGTCCTTTCACCAATCATCACTTCATAGTTTTATATACACCTGCTCATTCGTATCCCCGTATAATCTAGTTGTTGGTGGGGTCGTTAGGAAAACAATAATCATCGTCACTAATCAATAGTTAGTGGATTGAACTTGACATAAAACTCGTAAAATTGGCTCTTGGAAGATTTTTTTTTTTAAATTATTGAATTTCTTTTCCACAAAGCCTAGAAAGGCTTATCTGTGGGTTAAAATAACGGAGAAAAGATGTAAACATGCAGCGTTCAATTGGATGTGAGTAAGAAATGAGTAATATCAAAAGTACGAAATTTAGAACTTTTGTGATACTAGCAGAATATTTTACCAACAGAATAATAATAATAATATAATAATAATAATAATAATAATAATAATAATTGGTATCCATCCCTGCACATACATCGAAATGCAGAAGGCTGTCATTCTGAACACATGCAGAATTGTACGGAAGTTCATCAGCGCTGACCAATAGCACGAGAAAGCAAATAGCCGAGTTTTATTAATTTATTTTATTCTAGTTTCAGTTTTATTAGTTTTATTAGTTTCATAGAAAATGATTTTTTTTGTAATAATTTAATATCATTAATTTTAATGTTATTTGAAGTACTAAACATAAGTGAAATACATTGAAGTACTTGATATATATCCGTACGATATGTTGTAACCGGTTTTGACCGTGATTGTATTCAATGCATGAAATAAAATAATAATAATAATAATATATTTTTTTTAAGCTGTTTTATTTTTTCACAAGTAGACAATTTATACACATTTTTTAGACCCACAAAGATGACTTGTCTGTGGGTCTAATAACATACATGTTTACACTATCAATGTATTTAGTTCAATAATGTGTAGTCTCACAGGGCACAAGTGAGATAATCGTTGTATAATGAACAATTTAAATAAATGGATATCTATCCATACAAAAATATATTTATAAGTTATAACTGGACATTGCCATCAGAGTGGATCGATATTTTCAAGTCTTTTTCCAGAAGAGAAATTGAAGGTATATTTTGCAATTCTAATGGAAGTTTATTAAAGAATCTAGGTATCAAAGGTATCAATCTGGGTATAATAATAATAATTAGACGAGCTTCAGCGAGGATTCAATCTGACATACTGAAAAAATTGGTTTTAGTTTTTATGTTTTTTTTTTTTTTTTTTTTTTATGTTTTTTTGTCGGTTCTCCACAGGTCAAACGGCTACATCTATCAACCTCAAACCTTTTCTATCTTAGATCTGTATAGTTTTGTGGCATTATCGGGGAGTAACTTTTATTTTTATGAATTTAAGAAATTTCAAAAATTCCCTTTAGAATAACATGACGGAAAAAAAAGAAAATATTTTCATTTTCCAAAAAAATGAAATTTTGCGTGAAGTTGAATTACATTTTGGTACACATTTCTCAAAATGTTCAGCTTGATCAGGTCAGCCATTTTGAAGGAAAAACATAAAATGTGCTAAATTGGTACCACTCGAAGCAGTTTTTACCCATTTTTACCAATACTATTACTATCCGCTCGTCTTACAACGCATTCATGGCATTTTCCTAGTTAGAATAATAATAATAATAATAATAATAATAATAATAATAATGTGTAAGAAAAGCAACTAACTAAAACAGTTATGATGTATCTAACAAGTAAGTATGTAGATGTGCAAACAAATAACAGCGTGTGACTGCATAATTAACGCCGGATTAGCATAATGTAACCGGTAAGGCAGTCGACTGTCCTAACGGTGATCCAGTCCATGGCGTCTACACAGGAGCGTTCAATGGACAAGGAAAAGTTGAAACAGACTTTCAAGACATCCCAACTCTAAAACTGGTCGACCATGGCCGGAATCGAACCCCGGTCTCCTGAATGACGGTCCACTATGCTGACCACTAGTCTCAGTCCTTCTTTCCTTACCAGAATCACACTAGTTAATGGTCGACCATGGCCGGAATCGAACCCCGGTCTTCTGAATGACGGTTCACTATGCTAACCACTAGTCTCAATCCTTCTTTCGTAGATATATCACATCAGTGAATGGTCGACCATGGCCGGAATCAAACTCCTGTGTCCTGAATGACGGTTCACTATGCTGACCACTAGTCTCAGTCCTTCTTTCCTTGCCAGAATCACACCAGTGAATGGTCGACCAAGGCCGGAATCGAACCCCGGTCTCCTGAATGACGGTTCACTATGCTAGCCACTAGACTCACACCACAATCACATCGGTGAATGGTCGACCATGGTCGGAATCGAACCCCGTTCTCCTGAATGACGGTTCAGTCTGCTAGCCACTAGACTTACACCACAATCACATCAGTGAATGGTCGACCAAGGCCGGAATCGAACCCCGGTCTCCTGAATGACGGTTCAGTCTGCTAGCCACTAGACTCACACCACAATCACATCAGTGAATGGTCGACCATGGCCGGAATCGAACCCCGGTCTCCTGAATGACGGTTCACCATGCTATCCACTAGTCTCAATCCTTCTTTCGTTGCCAGAATCACATCAGTGAATGTTCTACCATGGCCGGAATCAAACCCCGGTCTGCCGAATGACGGTTGAGTATGCTAACCACTCGACCACTCATCTCAGTCCTTTCGTAGATACAATGTGACAGTTGACACTAACATTGCTATCTAGTCTTCAGCTCTCGCTATTTTACTGACCATTGTTTGATGTAACCACCGTGTACATAACTCATTACTACAGCGTACTTGTGTCTAGGTGGCTGCGATCGACCGTCTCCGCTATGCAATATCACTGACGGTCGGTAGACTCGAACCAGCAGGGCTCAAATCTCGAGACTAGAAACAAAAGTTGTCTGACTGTTTAGTGATTGTTGTTGGGGCGCTATTCGGCTAGAAATGTCTAGACACTGTCAATTGACATCTTGTACTGAGCTTGTATTGTAACTTGTAAAAGAGTGTAGGTAGAGGCGGGGGGGGGGGGGGGGGGGGGGAAAGGATGAGTTGTTCTAGGAAGGTGTAAATGATGGATGACATTGTTTTCGTTTTTTAAGAGGCCACATGTGTCTGACAGCCCTATGACAGTCCATGGAGTCAATTTAGCGGAATATCAGATTATTTTGTGATAACTTTTGAACGCTATGAGTTATCGAAATTCTGATAATGAGGGAACAGAGATATTTTCAATACCTTTTAGAACGGTGTAAGTTATAACTATCTACCTCCTAACGCATAATTGTCACGCGTATACACTTAAAAAATGTGTTTTTAACAATATCTTTTGTGGGACTCAATAGGGACTCCCGAATTGGCTTCAGTTTCTAGATCATGCCGTCCTTTGGTGAATGAGCCACGGGGGGGGGGGGGGGGGGGGGAATAGTCCTTCAATTTCATATGCTTACTTGTTTTAGCAATTATAATATTCGTCATAATTTTATAATTTTCGTTCTGTTATCCTTCTTTTCCATCGATGTATTCAAAAAAACATTATATTATCTTTAAATACCTTTCAAATAATGTTGGTATAATACAACATTAAGACAGTAGTAATTAAGATTTACATTTTTCTTTCACAAAAATTGTCACCAAAATCAATTTATTTCATTCCTCCAACTAATGACAGTAATCAATAGAACCTATCCCTCGAATAACAGATATGCCTTGCAGCCTCGAAACAGCCGGTGGTTAGTGCTACTAGATAGGGGAGACGGTCGAGCGTTAGACCAATATACTAGGAGATGTGAATGATAATGACCTTGCGATGTTCTTGTGTAAATAATCAGATAGAATAGAAGTTCACGACTAAAACATACATCATCTTAAACTTAGCCAAGTTCTATTTCCGGTTGAGTGCCTACAAATTTATCTTTACTATTTTTTTTTTCATTTTCAAAAACCAGTGTGTGGCTGTCCATAAATGATGTCACACAATTTTAGGGTATATCGAACCCCCCCTCCCCCCCTAGTCCGAGTATGTCACAGAGATGATGACCCCCCCCCCTTTAATGATGTCACAATCCAGCCAATATTTACCCCCCCCCTGAAATTATTCATGCGAATTTGGAAAAACTAGGATAGGGATATTGAAAACAAGTTTTCCTCGATTTTTTAGTCTCCCAAATCCCACCGCCCTGGTACTTTTATTTTTACGAATACACCACTGAATATCAGTTTTTTCGGAATTACTTTTGAACGGAATGCGTTGTAGAAATGATATCGTTTATAAGTTGAATTGACATTACAAATGTTACGCTTGGTTGGGTCCCCATTAACAATTTATAGAACAATAATTTTAGGGATATATATATATATATATATATATATATATATATATATATATATATATATATATATATATATATATATATATATATATATATATATATATATATATATATATATATACATATACTATATCATAAACATTATATAGATGAATATAAATATAAAAGATGAACTGTATAAAATACATGGAACACTTCCTCCTTGTTTCCTTGAATTCAGTCGTTGTTGATATTGTTGTTTGACATTTTCCTACATTGTCACTCATCTGTCATTTATAATATACGATTGATTCAATTATACTAATTAAATGTTACATTTTATGATTGATAACCGTTGTGTAATTAAATTATTCAAATTTTATGAATTGTTTGTTTCAGGAATTTTCCTTTTATTTTCAATTTATTTATGTTGATATTTATTGTTATGTGAATATTCCGAATGTACAGAATCTTGATTGAATATGAATTCAATGTCTTGATTTAAATTACTTAATTTATCATTAATTAGCATTTTTGTGAGATTCATTGGAATTTTTACATTTATGTATACATACATGATATAATTTTTAAAAATTGTTTGTATGAAATTTCCGATAACTGTAGTATGCTATATTCAATTATTTATTATTCACTTTCAATCTTTTTTATAATATTTACTCACTTTGTATTGTACATGCCCTTCGTCATTACTCTGTATGGGATTGATTCATTATTATTTACACAATATTCTTATCCTTGTTACATTTTAGTATATTTATTCCGCAGTTCTCTTTCACTTCTTTGTGCACATCAAGGTTTGTGAGCATCATATCATTTCTGTATACATGGGCGTCGGCAGCGTGGGGTAAGGGGGGGGGGGGCAAGGGGGTGCACTTGCCCCCCCCCCCGAGACCAGGCAGAAATTTATTTGAAAAAAAAAAATCAGACGAGCTTGAGCGAGGATTCAATTTGACATACTGAAAAAAATTGGTGTTCGTTTTTATGTTTTTTTTTTTCTTTTTTTTTCTGTCGGTTCTCCACAGCTCAAACAGCTATAGCTATCAACTTCAATTTTTTTCTCATTATGGTTCCTCATCTAACTTAGATCTGTATAGTTTTGTGGCATTATCGGGTGGTAACCTTTTTTTTATGAATTTTAGAAATTTCAAAAATACCCATATACGGTGTGTTACAATAACACAGCGGAAAAAAAGAAAATATTTCTATTTTCCATAAAAATGAAATTTTGCGTGAAGTTGAATTACATTTTGATACACATTTCTAGAAGTTTTCAGCTTGATCGGGTCAGCCATTTTGAAGAAAAAACATAAAATGTGCTAAATCCACTCGCAGTTTTTACCCATTTTTACCCATACTATTACTATTCAGTCGTCTAACAACGCATATATGGCGTTTTCCTAGTTTTAAACAATGATGTTTTTCGAAACCTTGTAAGTACCGACTGTACCGGTGACATATTGTAACATGTCTTGTTACGCGGGTGGTCATGAGTCTGATGTGACTGGGGTGGGTAGGCAAGGCTATGCCTTCGCCGACTGACGAATATGATTTATTGGGCTATCCTTATTTCCTGGAAGTTTTGATATTGGGTATCATACAGACCAATCAGATTCCAATAACTCTTTTTGGCTATTTTGTATGATGAAATATTTAAAAAGATGAATAGGATCAACTACTTGCATAGAATTCAACCAATTCAACATTATTTGTCTTCTTTCTCTATAAAAATCAAAAGCTAATTCAATAGTCACAAAACCTCCCAAAACAACATGAAACGATGGAATTCCAAAAATCCCCTTGCTGGGGAGTCATCTCCCCCACTCCCATTGGGACTTGTGCATTTTCGAATTTGGGATACTTTTCCCCCCTTAAATTTCTTCCTGCCGACGCCCATGTCTGTAGGTTATAGTTTTTATTGGTTTTATAATAATGAAAGGACCCTTAGTGTAGCTACTTTTTGGTAGTTTAGGTCTATGTGTAGAGAATGCCGGATTGTAGTACTCGACAGATGTATGTAACTCAAATTAATTTTGAGACTATCAAGTCCATGCAGCCTTAATTATGCAGCTAACTTTTGATCATCCATAACAAATTTAAACTAATTTCAAATTCAGTTTCGAATTCAATTTCAAATTCATGTTCAATTGAAGAGATGTATTCATCATTTTTTCATTAGAATGATTTATTTTCTCAAAAGACACAAGATCTGATTTCTCTAAACTTACTGAAAACGTGTACCGGTATTAGAACAATTTAATGAGATTCAGTGAATATTTCATTCCAATCGGGTAAAATTTGACCCAATGCTCTTCTTAAACAAGGATTTCAAAATGTCCAAGGTAATTTGAAGAAAAAAGTGTCCAACCGATTTTGCTCGAAAATAATCCAAATCGATTCTTGTATTCCACCAATGTCCAGCAAAAGTTTCAAGTTTTGTTTATTTACTTTGTCTGAACTCTATTCCAGTCACATAAAAACATAACTCCAATTCCATTTTCTTGTATCTGAAATAGAATCTCCGATGCGCTTATCAATAATAATAATAAAATAATTATAAATATTTATTCTTCTTTCAGATCTGTCATTGTAATGCTTACCCCCAAGACCCAGGCAACACGCAGTACAGACGTGTCAACCAGGCTGCAGCAAACCAGGACAGTTCAATACAAGAAGATATAAACAGCGATCGAGGTAAAATTATTAATTAGTATGTTCGATTCCTGTCATGGTCGACCATCCAGTCCATCCTAACTGAGGTTTATCGTGGTTTCCCTCAGTCATTGAAGTAAATACCTAGAAGGTTACTGTAGGTTGAAGATGAGTGGAAGTGTTTTCTTGCCACTGTCTAACACAGCTCCCCATCATCTGACCATTTCATTCATCATTCACCGTCGCCAATTGTTTCTTAGGTGTCATTCTAGTGCGTCATTAAACACATTTTAAATACTGTTAATTGGAGCAAGGGGTAGGATCACCTCATTTTTTGTAAACTTTTGTAAAGAATTTTCAATTGGAAAAGATATAATAGAACATAGGCCCTATAAGTTTTTTGGCTTTGAGAGGATCAATTGCCATATTACGAAACCATTTATACGGCCAACATATCATTTAATTTTCTATTCATACTTTAGTGTTATCAATTTATATTCGCGTTTGTTCTTTTGTTTTACCCTCATTACTTTTACATTATCAATTCTTTCTCTAATTTTCTTTGAAATAATGCATTGTTTTTATACATTTTGTTATACTATGTCCGTGTGGCAACCGTTTTGGCGGCAGTGTTTAAATAAATACAAACTTTCTCTCACACCCCTATGTTGCTTGGTCAGAACCCTGTTTATAACTGAAATCACCGTTGGTACCAAGTTACACATAGGGTTTTTGTAAAGTCCTTTCACTCACCATCACTCCATAGTTTCATTATCACATTCTTATTGCACTCCAAAATAACCTGGTTGTTGGTGGGGTCATGAAGCAATCAATTAAAAAATTCATTGAAAATACAATTTAAAAAATCATTTCATGAATCAATACATCAATTTGAAATATACAGATAAAAAATTCGTACTGGCACATGCAGCGCAGTGGTTAACGCACTCGCTTCATGTGATCCGGGAGGCGAGGGGTTCTCGAACCCGGTTCGATCTCCGCTGCCGACCATCTTTACAGCGGTTTTTTATGGTTTCCCTCTGTAGTCTAGGCTAATGCCGGGATGGTTCCTACATTAAAGACCACAGCCACTTCCTCCCCACTACCTAACACACCTTCATCTCATCATCCCATCATCTCATTAATCATTCATCCCGTGCCAATAGATCTTTGCTATCATTACAGTGCGTTGTTAAAACCCAATATAGAAAAAAGAAAAAAAAATCCTTTTTCATTATACAGTCTCGAGTCTTTCTCGAAGTCTTAAATGTGGATTTTGTGACTGTATTAAGTGTGTAATCCATGTACAAAATTGTTAATAATAACACCTCTGTTAGGAATATCGACCACGGCGGAAATCGATCCCCGGTCTTCTGAATGAGTTCAGTGTCAATGGTTCATTTTTGGCTATGCCCAACTGCCCAAGTTAGGAATGAGCCGGGCTTACCCCCCTATTTCTAGATCTGGTGTGATGTAAAATCCACATTTAACAAAGTAAAGTCCAAATATTTTCACAATTCCCTGATACTGATTACTGCCAGACATTCCTAGATGGTAAATATGGCGCACACACAAGAGTGGCTTTGTTATAAAAGAGGTTCTCCAAAACATGTAAAATGCTCCAAATCTGACCACAATTTTTTTTTTCTGAGGCTATGCGCCCCGGACCCGCATGAACTTGGGGGCCACTCTCCAGAACCCCCATTGTAATGAGCGTTTTAAGTACGGCGTAGGCGCGTCAAAATAAGTTAGACTATTGTTTAGGAGGGCTTACTCACAGTTTTCTTTACAAACTAGGAAAACGTCATATATGCGTTGTTAGACGAGCGGATAGTAATAGTATGGGTAAAAATGGGTAAAAACTTCTTCGAGTGGTACCAATTTAGCACATTTTATGTTTTTTCTTCAAAATGGCTAACTCGATCAAGCTGAAAGTTTCCAGAAATGTGTATCAAAATGTAATTCAACTTCACGCAAAATTTCATTCATATGGAAAATGAATTTTTTTTTCTGCTGTGCTATTCTAATGAGTATTTTTGAAATTTCTAAAATTCATAAAAATAAAAGTTACCACCCAATAATGCCACAAAACTATACAGATCTAAGTTAGATGAGGAACCATAGTGAAAAAAGTTTGAAGTTGAAAGCTGTAGCCGTTTGACCTGTGGAGAACCGACAAAAAAACATGAAAAAAATATATGAATGAAAAATGAAAACGAACACCAATTTTTTCAGTACGTCAAATTGAATCCTCGCTAAAGCTCGTCTAATTATCCACTGTACAGCGTGCTAACCACTCAACCACTTGTATCTGTTTGGTATAGTGTATGTGGTAAACCGTAACTCCGTTCGTTTCAGTCAACGAACAACAAACATCTCGACAAAGTCCCATGCACACGATCACCTCGCCTCAACAACGCCGCGTGTTCCAACGCAGACACAGCAGCAGTGCCGGCCAATCGCAGCAGACGCAGCTCAACGGCTCTCAGTCGTTGGTCAGCCTCGCGCCCAAGACGGTACCGCGGTCGACCGTGCGACTCACTTCCAACACGCTGCGTGTCCTGGATCAAGGGCGAGCGGTGCCGGTCGGCGGCGAACAAGGGCGAGGTGTGCCCGTGAACCGCGAGCAAGGGCGCACGGTAACCAGCGAGAGGATGACGGATCACGGCCGGGGTTTACCGGGCAACGAAACGAGACTCGTAAATTTGACAAGGTAGAGTATTTTTAGTTTTTCTTTTTGAACTCTTTATTATTGGTCTCTCTCTAACTCTACCTCTCTCTAACTCTCCCTCTCTCTTTCACTCATCTCTTGTTCTTCTCTTTCTTTCTCTCTGTCTATCTCTCTATCTCTCTCTCTCTCTCTCTCTCGCACTCTCTCTCTCTCTCTCTCTCTTGCTTTTCCTCTCTCTCTCTCTCTCTTGCTTTTCCTCTCTCTCTCTCTCTCTCTCTCTCTCTCTCCGCGGTTCTGCTCCAATGCAGCGTGATCGATGCTTTGACAAAACTGTCTGTTTATTACTTATTCTTTTCTTGTTATTTTGTGCATAACATGAATTTCAAAGTTTCTGTGAATCAATACGACATTTTGAAGGATTATTATTTCCTAAATTTGCTCCTAGATGGTACCCATTGTTGTTGATCTAGAGTTTGCAGCTCCTATTCGATTCAGTAGTTTGCTACAAAATGCTACACTTCACATAGAAATAAACTACCAAAACTTGATGTGAATCTATATTCCCACGACTCTAAACAACGTTCACGACGTTTCCAGACTAGAGACGGATACGCCGTCCAATCACACTCGAGTCTCCGACGTTCCGAGCAGATCCGAGCATGAACCCGGCGCGATAACGAGATCCGACGCCGACAGACCGTCCAGCCGACGCGTGGGTGGCGCGGCAGGTCGCGTCAGCGCCACCGACAATTCCGACGTGGGGCGTTGGAACACGGATAAACCAACGCAGGATAAGCAGCATAGGGCTGGGTGAGTGTTGAACCAGCAGCTTACCTTGACGGGAAAATACAAGTCTTTCTTCAAATTCTTCAATTTTCTTTGCTTTTCTTCCCTTTTCCTCGAGCTCTTTCCAGACCCTTAGTTCTCTGGTTGAATCCATTCTGACTCACTTTTATCCTATACCTCTTGTGTTGACTCTCCCACTTCCAATCGATCTCCTCCCCTCGTACCTCTCTGCAATCCCTTACCAACTCTATTGCTCAGTTTCTCACACCCAGTCAAGTTTTTCTTTGCTTAAAAGAAATGTTAAAGCCTACCCTTCCTCTTTCTTCCCTCCAGAGTCTCCCTATAGTACATACGGTATGTAAAAGTTAATTATCGTGGAATTTTATTCTTCATCAGTCAAAAAGTTATTTTCAGAATAAAAACATTTTTGTATTACCGGGTAGATATAATTTGAGAGCTAACTTAAATTTTGGCCCTAATTGACTTTTGATATTAAGAGGTAATTCATTGAAAACTTTTATCCCAGCATGCGTAGGACCCTTTGTGCTGTCATTGTGTTTTATAACCTTATCCATGGCTACTGCTGTGTGACCTTCGGCGAGTTTAAAGAGGCCATTTTGTCATACCCGTGTGAATTGTTTCATCTGTTCAGAACGCCTGAATGTGAACGCAGAATGCGTGGACAGGCGTTCTGAACAGATGACACACTCACATACATAGAACCGTGTGATTCTATGTATAATTGTTCGTAGATCTCGCATCAAGCTGCCCAACGAAGGCGGCATCGTGTTCCCCGGCCAGGACAAGGGCAGTATCATGAACCGTCCGAGCTACGTGCCTCGACTCAGCGCAGACGAAGCGCCGCACTGCGCCAACGGCATGACGTTCTGCGAAACGGCAGCCGAGGGTTATCCGGTCGTTCACCTGAGCCGCGTTCTACAGACCGACGCGATCGTATTCAGACAGCTGTTCGGTAACGACGAGGTGAGAATAAGGGTTGCCATCATTGAAAGAATATATTTTTGTGATGGACGATATGAGAGATGGATGATAGATGATGATACATTGTAGGAGAAGCTAGTGATATGAGAAATGATGAGGTGGGTACAGGTTGGAAGAAAAACACAAGACAGAGCACAAAAACACACACACAAAATGGTGGACATGAGTGCTGGGAGGTAGATTTCACAAGAGTCAACTAACTCAAGTTTCCCGCTACCTTTTCCACGGACTCTGAAGGAAATAACCACCAGGCAGAAATCATAGGAACATCATTAATGAATTGAAATTTGATACTATCAAATGGATAAATTAAGGGGATGCATGCACTGTGCTTATAAAAATGGAGAATGCATCTTCACCAGTTTTTCCATGTTCACGAACCAGAGTCATTGAATACAAAATGTATCAATTCCAAGAAGATTTTATGTTCGTCAATCAACATAATATTCTATTTTCGTGAATTCGATCAGTTTCATGATAATACGTCAATGAATACCAAGAATGTGATAAAATTAAATGACGTTTTATCTTAGCACTGATTGAATTCACAAAAATAGAATGACATATCAATTGAAGAGTACACAATTATCTTTGAGCTGTAGCCTTTTTATCCAATTACACTGGTTTGGGAACATGGAAAATTCTCCATTTGTAAGCACCGTGCAAGCACACCTTCAAGAAAGTGATGTGATGTAATCTTATCGCGTCGATCTCGTCCCGTGTTTCAGGTAACGTTGACCAACATAACGCAACGTATCGACTCGTCGGAAGAAACTCCGCTGTGTATTGCTATCGAGGAGATCGTTTACCCGAAAGTCGCGCTGAGTAAAGAAGACAAGTGGCTGTATATCGTCAACCAGGACCAATACAAGCAAGGCGTGCGTATCGAAAGATGCAGGTAATTATTTCTCTTACGTCGGTATTTTCTCACAACGACCGTCAGGTTATCGGACTGATTTTGGCTATCGACCACAGTCACATTCGAGAATACGACTGTTAGAAAGTCAGGATCTTCGTATTGTTTTATCATCGGTGGAGCCGCCCCGGTGGCTAAGTCAATTATCGCTAGCGGTAGTAACTGAAGTCACCGTTGGGTGTGGGTTCGAGTCCCGCATAAGGCATGGGTTTTTATGAACGTCCTTTCATATATCATCACTTCATCGTTTCATTATCATCCGCTCATTTGTACCCCCGTATAACCTAGCTGTTGGTGGGGTCGTTAAGCAGCATTGAAAAAAAAAAATCATCGGTGGATTTCGTTCGAAGTCGTGATGTTGGTCAAATCTAACAATAGTTCACGCACTGTCTCGTGTAATTTCATTTTTATATATATCGGGGAGATCCGAAGACTATACATGAAGAATCAGATGAGCCAAGACAATCAACGACTACTGTTCAGGAATAGGCTAATCTATTGTTATATTACAATGAGGAAATTATTTATATTTCACTGTTGAACCATATGGACATATTTCATTTTATACTAGGAAAACGCCATATATGCGTTGTTAGACGAGCGGATAGTAATAGTATTGGTAAAAATGGGTAAAAACTGCTTCGAGTGGTACCAATTAGTACATTTTATGTTTTTTCTTCAAAATGGCTGACCCGATCAAGCTGAAAATTTTTAGAAATGTGTACCAAAATGTAATTCAACTTCATGCAAAATTTAATTTTTTGGAAAATGAAAATATTTTCTTTTTTTTCCGCCATGTTATTCTAATGGGAATTTTTGAAATTTCTTGAATTCATAAAAAAAAAAATACTCCCCGATAATAGTGAAGCGGCTAAGATCAAATTATCATAACAATCGCGCATTTAGTGATTAAAGCGTGAAATTTGGTAGAGATGTACATTTAATTATTTAAAAATTATTTGGCTATGATATCAAGCGAGATTTTGCCCCTGAGGGCTGAAATATCCAGTGGCGTTGAAAAAAAGAAAATATGGGGGGAGGGGTAATTGTTATCTTTTTTTTTCACTTTTTTGTATCTTATTCAGTAACTCACTAATACGTAGACAATATTATGTGGAAATTTTTTGAAAAAATTATGTATATTTGATAAAATACGTCAAATTAAGGTCAAAAATGTGAAAAATACGTTTTTTTTTTTTTTTTTTTTTTAATCATTAGTTTTCGAGGGAAAATGATATACATGCTCCTAAACGTTCAACTAATGACATAATGAAGCGATATTAATATATTATTTGCTTCGTGGGGTCAACCGTATGAATATAAAATCAATTTTTGGACTCAATAAAATATTTTTTTTTAGTCCAATTGAAAATAGCTATCCACTTGCTTTGTGAAAACTAAAATATGTTTATATTATATTTAATGATAGAACAAAAGAGGACACAAGTTATTTCGAGGTCATTCAAGGTCACCAAAGGTCATCAGATTATGTAATATAATTAGTTTTACAATATTTTGCAGCGTTTAGCAAGTTGGTTTTCATTTGATGAAAATAAAAACTCACAACCAGTTTCCAGGTCTCACCATGAGGAGATAGCTGCATACAGAGACCCACCCTGACCTACCCTAACCACCCAAAAATAATAATTGATCAAGATAACTTTATAGTAGGCCTATCTAGTGTTCACAGCCATCAAATAAGCACAATGCTGTGCAGGTAATCCTGCAGTGTAGTAAGAGCAGCTACCACTACATCCTTTTTTGCACTTGCATGAGATTAGCTCGTAGCACGACTTGGAAGTATCTGGGATAGACTACCACGATAGAAATTCCATTCACCATTTTCATTCAACGTCCATCCCCATTCGCTAGGCGAAGGCAACTCAGGACTTGCAGTGAGCGAATTCGACCATATGTACACTTGGTACATGGCTCGCCTTACATGCTACGTTAGTGCAGCCTTAGTCGGTGGGATTCTATCCATGGGTTTTGATCTCGAAATTCGTCTCGGAATCTTGTCCGTGCTCATTCTTTCGATGTGCCCGAACCACCTCAGACGTTCTCTTCCAATCTTAAATGTTTGTCTTTCCACTTCCAATGCCTTCCTTATATCTGTGCTTCTCAGCTTGTCTAGTTTTGTTACTCCTCTAATACTTCTAAGGAATTCCATTCTACTGCTTGTACCATACTCTCTTCCTTTCTTCCTATGGCCCATGTCACTGCCCCGTACGTTGAAATGGGCACAAAAATACGGCTTGTATATTGCAGGTTTACGTCAATTGGGAAACTCCCTGTTCCATAGTAACTTTCTCACCGATTGGTAGAAACCGTCGGCTATGCTTACTCTGGTCTCTACTTTTCGGTTTACCTTTACATCCTCCGCCAGGATGCTTCCCAAGTATTTGAATTCCAACTTTTCTTCAAGTTCTTTGTGTTTCAGATGATTAAAAAAAGGTCAATGAACTTATCACATTCTTCTGATACCTCAAGAATATCAGATTACAATTGCTTGAAAGTATTGTTCACTTTAGGATGAACCGTCCAAAAATCCCAGAATTGCTTTTTTCCATGGTTGGTGAAAGAAGAAACCGTGTCGCATCCCGAAAATGAGTGGAACAACAGCAAGCCTCTAGACTTCGTTGTACCTAATCTATTGGCAATGTCATGGACCGGTATATACCTTGAACAGTCTCCTGTTCCAAATGGAAAATGAAATGTACAGCTCATCAAATACTGATTTGTGAAACAATGGTATAGCAATAACAACTACATTCGTATCAACTGTTTTTATCAAAATAGTTCTACTTCCTCTTTGCACAGCATCTAGTTTGTGCAAAAATATCCTGGTATCCGGTTCTCCGTATGAATACGGTGCTATAACGGATACATCTTGGACGTCTTAGACAAGCAACTGAGGCCTTTTTACCGCTCTTTCCTGATAATGCATACTCAGTTTCAATGGTACAACACGCAATGGTGATAGTAAAGCAATCTGTTGAAAAATTGAATCCTGGTCAAACTCCTGTTATCGCTGGCAACCAGCCTCTTTATAAGATAGCAAAAGAACTTCAATGGAACTGCCCAAACGAGTTAGGAGAACACAATTAGGTCGTTATGTTTGCTTCATATTGGGATGACATCCTTGAAGTTTGCAGGAGAATGGCTAGAAGGAAGTTGTTAAATTGAAGCTCTTATTAATGATGAAATTGCATCTACAGGAATCGCTGAATCATTGCTCAAAGCTTCGTATATAACAAAGACAAGGCATGCTCCTCATGTTACAGCAGCAACCCTTGTTGGTTGAAAGATGAAGCGTATCAAAACTATTGCACTGACCAGTTTGACCTGGAACTTCTGACGAAGACTCTACAATTAAAACAATGGATGATTGGGCAGAAGAGAGAAGATCTGTGTATCCTCAATTTCAATATTGGGAAACGACTGTTAACATGGAACTAAGTATTCTCCTTTCTGCTTGGTCGATTCGAGAGTCAAACTTCAAGCTGCATATTGCTGCCCTTGACCGAGCTTGATGAATGGTTCTTTGCAATGGACCACATTAACTACGCAAGGTAGATATCCGTACATCTACGCGACATGACGTATCTTCAAGAAAACAATCCTCAAGTTGCAAAAGTGTTTGAGGATAGTGGTTTTACAATCAAAAAGAAGATCTCAGAAAACTAAGAGACTTTTTTCTGCAATTGGAATCGACCATGCACATGAACAAAAGAACAAAGATACTAAAGGTGAGGCTGGATCTATTGGATTAACCCAAGAACCAACGTTCCGCCAATCCGGCGTTGGATGGTTAGTGGTCCAGAGATAGCGAGGTTGGTAAAAAAATTTGAGGAAGACGTAACATTGCCAATAGATTAGGTACAAAAAAGTCTCAAGGCTTGCTGTTCTTTCACGCAATTTAGGGATGCAACAGAGTTTCTTCTTTCACCTACCATGGAAAAAGCAATTCTGGGATCTTTGGATGGTTTATCCTAAAGCGAAGCATACATTCAAGCAATTGTCATCTGGTATTCTTGAGGTATCAGAAGAATGTGATAAGTTCAATATTTGTTATCATCAAATATGCCAGAACATCTGATTGCCAACTATGTCACGCGCAGACATTTATTTGCTCAGCAATCAAAACCCATGGATAGAATCCCACCGACTAAGGCTGCACTGACGTAGCATGTAAGGCGAGCCATGTACCAAGTGTACATATGGTCAAATTCGCTCACTGCAAGTCCTGAGTTGCCTTCGCCTAGCGAATGGGGATGGACGTTGAATGAAAATGGTGAATGGAATTTCTATCGTGGTCGTCTATCCCAGATACTTCCAAGTCGTGCTACGAGCTAATCTCATGCAAGTGCAAAAAAGGATGTAGTGGTAGCTGCTCTTGCTACACTGCAGGATTACCTGCACAGCATTGTGCTTATTTGATGGCTGTGAACACTAGATAGGCCTACTATAAAAGTTATCTTGATCAATTATTATTTTTGGGTGGTTAGGGTAGGTCAGGGTGGGTCTCTGTATGCAGCTATCTCCTCATGGTGAGACCTGGAAACTGGTTGTGAGTTTTTATTTTCATCAAATGAAAACCAACTTGCTAAACGCTGCAAAATATTGTAAAACTAATTATATTAAATAATCTGATGACCTTTGGTGACCTTGAATGACCTCGAAATAACTTGTGTCCTCTTTTGTTCTATCATTAAATATAATATAAACATATTTTAGTTTTCACGAAGCAAGTGGATAGCTATTTTCAATTGGACTAAAAAAAAATATTTTATTGAGTCCAAAAATTGATTTTATATTCATACGGTTGACCCCACGAAGCAAATAATATATTAATATCGCTTCATTATGTCATTAGTTGAACGTTTAGGAGCATGTATATCATTTTCCCTCGAAAACTAATGATTAGAAAAAAAAAAAAAAGAAAAAACGTATTTTTCACATTTTTGACCTTAATTTGACGTATTTTATCAAATATACATAATTTTTTCAAAAAATTTCCACATAACATTGTCTACGTATTAGTGAGTTACTGAATAAGATACAAAAAAGTGAAAAAAAAAGATAACAATTACCCCTCCCCCCATATTTTCTTTTTTTCAACGCCACTGGATATTTCAGCCCTCAGGGGCAAAATCTCGCTTGATATCATAGCCAAATAATTTTTAAATAATTAAATGTACATCTCTACCAAATTTCACGCTTTAATCACTAAATGCGCGATTTTTAAGCTTAGCCGCTTAACTATAATGCCACAAAACTATACAGATCTAAGTTGGATGAGGGACCATATTGAAAAAAAGTTTGAGGTTGATAGATGTAGCCGTTTGACCTGTGGAGAACCGACAATTTTTTTCAGTATGTCAAATTGAATCCTCGCTAAAGCTCGTCCAATTATTTTATTTCATATTATATTATGCTTTCAATATTTAGTATTAACACTATCCATCTCTACTATTTAATATACCACCTAATCTTACATCTTCTAGAGACTTATTATATTCAGACAGTTTATTCAGACTTACTCAGTATTAGACTGATATGTTCACCTTAATTATAAAGATACTTTTATCATTCTTTTTTATTTGACTAGACTTATACTCTTAGTTATTGAACAAAACTTTAGACGCCGTCTAAGTACAAAATAGCATTGCCTCTGTAATGCTATTTTGTACTTAGACAGCGTCTAGGTAGACCGGGGTTTAAACTTCGTTCTTGCAATCCACCCTAAGAGTCACTTATAACTTCCGTCATTCCCGTGAGATAACGATGGATAAACATCAACTTGTAAAAGTATGATAGTGTCATGACGCAGCATAAAAATAATAATGAAACAGTCTGTTCTTACACTCGTCTAATTGTTTGCTCCAGGAATCCGGAAATCGAATGTAACTTCCTCGACACGTTCCCGTTCGGTTACCGCACGTTTTGCAAACAGAAATACATCTACCGCAAGATGTTGGCGGTGAACATCGACGGGGAGCCGAACACGGACTCGTTCAAACTGCCCGCCTGTTGTTCGTGCCACATCATGCGAATGGACGGGACGTCGTCGAGGATGGGCTTCGATCCCGCGACGCAGACTCCCGCTTCCAAAAACAGGAAAAGAAGGAGGAAGTGAGGTTATGTTAGGCAAAAGAAAATGCAGATTGTTTAGTGTTCACTATGAATGTGAAGAAGTTGGGTGTATTACGTCTTTTGTTAATCTACTTCAGTTGCCGAAAGGTATCAACGAACATTATGAAGTTAAATAATGAATGGAAGAAGCAAAAATGAACTTGGAAATGTGATTGTTTGATGTTAGCAACGAAAAAACTGTGAAATGTAAATTTATATTCAATATTTTTTTTCAACTGTGACCTGTTTGGGCAAGGAAGTGAATGTAGAGCTTTAGCTGAGTCAGTGCGGTGTTCAGTGTTTGGTATTAGAGAAGCGTTGGACTTATAGTTGGGATTTTTCGGTCCGTTTTTACAGTTTACATGAAGAGTGTCAATGTTTACGAACATAAAAAAGCTCAACGATGAGGAATGTGAGCAAGACAATGAGATGCGCTTGTTTCGTAGCTAAAACGAAGAAAATGTGAAGAATGTTATTGCAAAATGTCCAATTTATGAAATCATATTTGAATTATCGAGTGCTTTTTTTTTAACGAACTTTTCAAATTGAAACATTGTAGTTCTTAATTAAGGGGGTGCATGCACGCTGCTTATTAAAATAGAGAATTTCATCTCACTATTTTTTTCTATGTTCACAAACCAGTGTGATTGAATAAGAAATATATGTACCCCAAGATAAGTTTATGCTCTTTAGTTAATGCGACATCCTATTTGTGTGAATCCAATCAGTTTCAAGATGATACGTCAATGAATTTCATCACGTTTCACTTGTTTACACTAGTTCTCGATAATAATAAATTATTAAATGATATTGAAATAATCATGATAATTTAATATATTATAGTTATAATTAAAATATATACGTAGTTCTCGATTACAACAGAAACGGTAATCATTAGACGAGCTTTAGCGAGGATTCAATTTGACATACTGAAAAAAATTGGTGTTCGTTTTTTTTTTTTTTTTTTTTTTCCATGTTTTTTTGTCGGTTCTCCACAGGTCAAACGGCTACATCTATCAACCTCAAACTTTTTTTCAATATGGTTCCTCATCCAACTTAGATCTGTATAGTTTTGTGGCATTATCGGGGAGTAACTTTTTTTGTATGAATTTGAGAAATTAAAAAAAATTCCATTAGAATATCATGACGAAAAAAAAAAAAGAGAATATTTTTATTTTCCAAAAAAATGAAATTATGCGTGAAGTTGAATTACATTTTGGCTCACATTCCTAAAAATTTTCAGATTGATCGGGTCAGCCATTTTGAAGGAAAAACATAAAATGTACTAAATTGGTAACACTCGAAGCAGTTTTTACCCATTTTGACCCATACTATTACTATCCGCTCGTCTAACAACGCATATATGGCGTTTTCCTAGTCATTATAACAATGAATAGTTTTCAAGGTTTCGTGGGTGAAATCATATTTTAAACGTAGATACGTTGTTGAAGTTGATGTTTCCAACTGTTCAGAGATGAAACTGTTTTTGTCTGATGATATTTTCTAGTGGAACGTAAAATAGATATTTCAAAATTAATGTGTAAAGTATTTCTGTAATTAGATGAGCGTTAGCGAAGATTTCCACTCAACTCTTACGAAGCTTTGTCTGTTTGTTTGTAAGCACTGCACAGATCGCAGGGTTTGACCGATCAACATGAAACTTTTTTCATAAACGCAAATTCATCCAACTTAGAACTGTATAGTTTTGGGGTCGAATCGGTTGGACCATTTTTGAGATACATCATCTCAAAGTTTCTAAAAACCCCATAAGATTAGGCTGGACATGAGAAATTGAAAAATAAAATCTCCAATATAGTTCAAATTTTCCTCAAATGTAAACACAGAAATAATACACATTAATAAAAATGTACGTGTAATTCGGACCAGCCGTTTCGAGGCAAATAATGTAATAAATGTTTTTTATTTATAGAAAAGATAGTGGAAAAATATTGCATTGTTAAATTCACGGCTTCCTAGATCCATTGGCATCGGATAATGTTCATTTTATATGATCAAGGTGTGTAGAGTTTCGCTCATCTTACAACGCACATTCCGCGTTTGCCTATTTTATATCTCGGTGACATCAAGGAGTACAACTGGAAATTGGTATGACTTTTCACAATCAATTTCTACAAACTGGTAAGAAAGAGTTTTTTTTTTGTTTTTTTTCAGTAGCATTACTGAATTGTCTTGAAATTGTTATAAAGATTGAAAATTGATTGAATAATTGAGATTGGATTGTTTGAGATGATCGCACCTGCCGTTTCTGTGGAAAACTTCGATGATAAGGCTGATAAAAACAGCAATTTCAATAAGTTTTTCAAGATAAACTTTTGGAATAGTGTTAATTGTAAAATGTGCAGAGCAGATCTATTATTTAATTAGACACAGAATCTCAAACAATTTTCAAAACAGAATTTGAGTCACAAAATCAAATTTGATGAAAAAAATTGTAAAAAATCAGCGCTTCTGTTTCTACTAAAAAATTTTAGGACGAAGACTAGATAGTTGAAGAAACCAAACGTCTTCGAAATTATCCATTTTTGTTCACGAACTTACTAGGAGTCTAGGCCTACAGCTTTTCATAAATGACCAATACACTGAAATCCTTGGGTGAATCTCAATTGAGGAAACGAGACCGGATATTAGTCCTGATATGAATCATAGACTAGAGAGATACAAAGACATGTTCACCCAACGTTGAATTAAGACTCACCCCCACTTCTTTATCTCTACCCTCCCCTCAACCCTTACCCTGTACTACCACCAATCACCGCTGCGAGTGATTAAAATAGTGTGATAGCGATTGTGCTCCAGTCGAAGGTAAGATGGATGTTTGCCCGGTTGTCTGCCAAGTCCTCAACTTCTTGACTGCTAGCAGCACTCTAGGAATGTGTAGCAATATTTGACGCAACTTTAGTGCCGGTATGGCCCCTACAATATACGGCAGATTCCTTATCGATAGATAGAATGTCTTCATTTCATAATGTACAGCTAAAAACAACTACAACTAAAAAAGGCGAGGTACGGTCTTCCACCTTAACCATGTGTAATGATAAATACAAAACATAACATGAAAGAAAAAACATAGTTTGATAAATATAATAAACAAAATAAAACCATACGTAGAGATGCTTATTAGTTTAGTTTGCCATTCCCCACGATCCTTCCTATTACCCAAGAAACCTTCATCTCATTAATCATCCAACCGACGCCAATAGATCTTCGCTATCATAACAGTGCGTCGTTAAACCCAATATAGGCAAATATAGAGATTTTTTTGAAATGTCTCGAATTCAGACTGAATTCACAAATTGTTTGAAGGATTACAAAATCAGTAAATGAAGATTCAAGTATTATTATTGAAACTCTTGCAATTGCACATAAATACGCGGTGGCAAGTTCCCTGTCTATCCTATCCTATCGCCTCCCTAACCTTCTGACGGAATAGCTTCAACCCTATTTCATCCCCCTCAAATATACTTCTATACTAATGCCCATTCCAAACCTGTCCTATTCAAGAAAGAGAACTTACCGACATCTAATCTAGTCCCCTTTATAACTACCGCTCTGTCATGTCTACCTCTATACCCTAACTCATTTCTTTCAATCAGCCTATTCAACTCCCCCAGCCCCATTCTCCTTCCATTACCCTGAAGAAGTTACATATCCGATCCTCCTTTCTCCGTATTTCCAATTCCTGCCATCCCAAGTCTCGGATCATCTCAGATGGGCTCTCCAATATTCTTATCCCCCCCCCCCCCCCTTTAATTCTCCCCCCATTTCCACCTTCTAACACCCTTCCTGTAACCCTTCTAACTGCATGCAATCCTTTGCACCCTTTCCACATACCTTATCTCACATAATCTATAAGGATCCCAGACTAAACTAGCATATTCCACCATGGGACGCACTAACGAGAAATATGCTTTTTCCTTTATCTCTATACTTGTCCCTCTATAAGCTGCCTCATGACAAAGTTTAGTGCATACTCTTTTTTACTATACTCTCAGTCTGACATAATTTGGATGAACACATCAATTGGATGAACGAAGCGAAGACTCATTGTCACCGTATGAAAAAAAAATCCCCTTTGTTCGCGCTTCAAGGGTCAAACGTAAACACAAATTCCGTTGAAACTTGGCATACACAATAGTGTCCTCATCTAATTCGATACTGTATTGTTTTGAGGTGCAATCGATTGCACCACTTTCTTTTTTTAATGCTGCTTATAAACGACCCCACCAACAGCTAGGTTACACGGGGGTATGAATAAGCGGATGATAATGAAACGACGAAGTGATGATTAAAGACTGATATTTTCTCTTGATGTCCTATGATCTCAATTTTTTTGCCACAGACAATACTTTCTTTAGTTCCCTCCAACATATGAATTATGTGAACTTGAACTTCTTAATTAGATCAGCTGGACTGAACATCGTTTCTGTGAGATGTGTTGATTATTAACACGCATGCAGAGAAAGAGATTGTGTCAATAACTGAGTAATTTATGCTATTTTTTCTCTGCTTTTGTTTTGTGATATTCTGTCATGTAAAATAAAATGAAGACAATTATTTGTGCTGTAAACTGTCGATGCCCGCTTGCACAGCTGTTCGAAACAATAAACCACTGAATAATGAGTCCGCTTATTTGAAACTTCAACTATCAGTACCTATTATTCTATTAAGCACTTTCAACAATATGGTGTGCTTCATAGTTTTTGAAATAATGTCATAATACATACACATGTCTGTTTAATTAATGCTCTGTCGTATGTTTTTGCTCCAACCTGTACCTACCTCATTATTTCTCATATCACTAGCTTCTCCTACAATGTGTCATCATATATCATCCAACTCTCATATTGTCCATCACAAAAATATATTCTTTAAATATGGCTGTTTAAAGTTGACTTATTTTATCGTCCATGACTTTCAAGTGTTTTTTCATGGTTGGTTGTGAGTAAACAGCTTCAATCAATGTTGCAAATACTGTAACATAATGTAATTCATTATTTCAATGCTAAAATTATTCTGCCTCATCCTGATTGTACAACAGGTTCTCAAGTTCCTGAATCTATTGGGCTTTAATGTTATATATATGACCAACAATAATGTAACGTGATTGTTAGTCATAGGTTACATACAAATAAAACAAGCAACAATGAAGAAACAAATTCTATTTTTAACCTTTATTCTTATACGCAAAAAGCACGATGTAGTGATACCAACAGATTTTATCATAATATAAAGAAGGTGTACTGACACCCATACTAATTACATGGAAGACATTTGAGGTTTCTCATGGTCAAATCAGAGCCAAAGGTCCCATTTGACTGTTGCGATTTAGCGGATTGTGAACTAGATGTAGATGAGAGTGGTTACAGTACCGGTAACATCGTTGAACTTGAAAAATCTTTTTTTTTTTGTGGAAAACAAATGCCAGCTCTAACATAATAATTCTACGGTGCTGTGCATAGCATTGTTGAGCATTGTTGTTTTATATAGTTCGATATAAAAGCGATATTTGTGCAACATGCAAATGTGGCCATGAACTCAGATTCTGACCGCGGAAATATTTCACTTGGAAGACTGAGTTGGTACACCTTCTTTTTATTATTATAAAATCTGTTGTTATTATCACTATATCAATTGTTCAATATAGGCAGGGTTCACTGCAGAGAGTGGTCTTCCACCCAAACCTTCTAGAGATAAGATATTAATAATAAAGATATAAAAATAACAATGACTAGCCTATAGGAATAATGGGAATATAAACATTATATTCCTTTACAAGACTTCATATTACCGTATTATTAAAAATATTTAAATAAATTATGTAATGAGGCTTATAGTTAGAATAGAAAAGGTGATGATGATGCTTGGGAACTTGCGGAAAGAGTAAAATACTGGTAACGCCACATATAACGGTGAGTGGTACAAGTGGGGGTGTTTAAAATGTGAGGTAGAGGACAAATTAGGGATAGTTGTTCGTACGATACTCATTTAGATTATAGAAAGGATTTGAAATAAGAAAACTTTTGAGGTTGGTAAGAAAAGACCTCAGTGAGCGGGATTGGATTACGTGGGCAAGTGATTGTATAAGATAGAGCATAGGCGAAAAGGGCTGTCGGTGAAGAAGGACAGATTGTGAGATATGATGTGGATGGAGTTTTTGTCTCTGGTCTGGTAAGGATGGA
Source organism: Brachyptera putata (assembly GCA_907164805.1). Taxonomy (NCBI): domain Eukaryota; kingdom Metazoa; phylum Arthropoda; class Insecta; order Plecoptera; family Taeniopterygidae; genus Brachyptera; species Brachyptera putata. Next base: position 11,842,365 of record OU015473.1, on the reverse strand, counting down.
TTGAGGAGTTGAGAGGGAATGGGTGCGGACGACATGAATCGATGACTAGCTGATTTGTCGATCCCAGTCGACATCTAAATAGAGAATCGTAACACAGGACTTGATTTGATCATCACACAAAATTTTGACTGAATCTAAAATCACTTGATTTTTTTCCTTTTTATTTTTTTTGAAATTTTTTCTAGACTTATTTTTAGTCCAGGAAATATTTCTCTCTTAGAATTGAATCATCTAGGTGAGTATCTAACCGCGGCCGCATAATTATCGTTATTTCAAAACTCATTGTAATTGCAGTGTTTTAGTAACTCAGCAAGTTTGATTGGCAATTGCCATCCTAACAAAACTCAATAAAGATTTAGGGTGCATTTATGAAATGCTCATAAAAAATACTAGAACGCGCTATAGCTCTGACCAGTTTGTACTAATTTTTGCTAAACTTCTAAAACTAGGGTGCAGCTTTGATTTTTTCTATCATATTTTGAGTGTAAAGAAACCTTTTGTTGGATTTCTCTGTTCTATTTTTATGTATGTGTAGCTAGAGTAACCAAATATGAATTTACAGTAGGTACAGTAGTTCAAGTTGTCGCACCGCTCTTTCAGGCGTTCAGTAGTGAGTGGATTTGATAATGCATTTGAAGCGGCAGGGGTTTAACAATTCATAATATCATTATTTTATATAAATATATTGAGCATATTTATCCATTTCTTTGGTACATCACAGTAAATGAGAATTATCATTTTCAAGAATAGTAGACCCCTCTGACTACACACAAAAAATAACAATAACCGAAATGTTACAATAAATAATCTCTCATCAATAATGTCATCAATTTGTATTTTTTAATAAAGGTGATTTTCAAACAACTTTCTGTTGCTGGCAATCATGGCCAGCATGCTGCTGGAAACGCATGCACAGCATGTACAGGTAAGCTCTTTGGGAAATTGGGACCAAAGAAGTCAACACACAACACAATGGCGAAGGCATCTCAGTCTACTGATATTATCAAGTTAATGTGTATAATAATTGTGTTATTCAAAGACTGACATTCATCTCATTTGAAATAATAATGTACTATCCATCATACTTGAAGACCACTGCTTGTTTACGGCTTTAGGTAAGACGAAAGGAAGGTAATTTACTACTGTGCGGTTCATAACCTAGAAACTTGTTGAATACTCATGACAGCTAGTCGCTCATAGGCCTAGGCATTGATTTCAAAAGGCATAAGAAGCATAGGACTTGCCGTTAGCACGATGTAGTGATACAAACAGACTTCATCATGATGTAAAGAAAGTGTACCGACTCGCGTCTTCCAATTGAGATATTTCCGGGGTCAGAATCTGAGTCCATGGTTCCATTTGCCTGTAGCGGAACTATCGCTTTTATCAAACTATATAAAACCACAGTGCTCAACAATGCTATACACGTCACCGTAGAATTATTATGTTAGTAGTGGCATTTGTTTTGCACAAAAATAAGAGATCAGTGGTAAATTCACAGTAAGCCGTGCTAATCTGTTTTAAAGGGTCACTCATGTTAGGTAATGGTGGGCTTGGTCATATGTAGGAGGAGTACTCCTCCTACACTTTCCAATGTTTTTGAAACATAATTGATTAATTAATTAATTTATGTATTTATTATTCTCCGTGAGATTCATACATCGTATAAATATAGGAGTCGACAAAATATTTATTGAATTTAATATTTGTTGTGAGTTGACAAAGTGCTTGACCAACAAATCGGTGGGTTGACCACTTATGGAAGATTATATACTCTGAAAACTACATAATAATTCCTCCCAAACTGCTGATCCGATTTGTGTAAAACCTAGCTGTTGGTGGGGTGGGTTGATGCATTATCATATGAAGTGGACCTTTGCATAGCATAATATTTTCAGTTTCAATGTCATTTATATAAACGATTGTATAACAACATTCGGTTGGATTCAGAGGAGTGTCTTCTAAAGTACTGTTAATCCATGATAAACATTCACGTTAGGCCTAGGGTACTGATTACTTGTATGATCTGTGGCGAGGTAAGAATAGATGGCATTAAATCTGTTCTATAGGCCCTTCAAATGATCTTTTCATAAATGTCATTTATAAGATTTGAGTCAGTGTTGTTGGTAATTTCATATCTTGCACTCCCAACGTTTTATGATCGTTTAGATCGGTGAAACCCCCTGGCAGGAAACTTTTTCCAGGCTCGTCGTAATTCTGTTACTGTTTTCAGGTCCAGAAAGCCTGGTACGTGGCAACCTTGGTGGTTCAGTGCGTGGCGTTGGAAGATCAGGCAGCTTGGATATGGCGGAGTCGGCAACACGGCGCAGGGTGGCAAGGCGTAGGCCTATACCTGACATACATGTAAATATAGCATCTATTTTTTCTTTCTACAGTGAATCCTCTATGCATCATTCCCTGATCCATCATTTTCCTGCTTGTATCATGCATTTTCTTTCAATTAATAATTAATTGTAGGCCCACAGTAATGAAATTGATATTAATAAGGAGCCTCAAATTTGTAATTCACTTTCGGATTCCATTTTACTATAGGCCTATGTATGAAAAATAATGATTTTAACAATAGATTACGGTACTTTATGAAACATGAAAATGTGTTATGTTTAGCCTCCACATTAGTGAATAATGACCCAAAAGATTGATTGCTTCTTAATTTTCTCTTGATGCTGCGTAACAACCCCACCAACAGCTAGGTTATATGGGGGTACAGAAGTTTTAGTGCTTATATTTTTTCATTATGTTTTCTCATGCGTACCAGTATTTGATTGGAAAAATGTATAAATCTCTACTACTTTTTTGTGATAAAACCTAGAGCGCTGACATTTTTCCCCACGTTCAGTAGGCCCTATCATTATTAGCCCTAACTACAACTGGAAGCAAAATTTCCAGTTTGGAGCATAATTTTTGTTGTGCATGTTGACCTGTTCTCTTGTAAAATTGAGAATACATTTTTTTGTTTTGATTTTTTCCAAGTGAACAATTCTATAATCTATTTTCCATTTATTATGAATAAAACTGTAGAAAATGAAAAAAAAATGAAGAGACCGCAGTAGGCCTAGTAGCATTTTGTATCGATGTGTAATTTTTTGGATGCAAAAAGTGATGTACCAGAATAGACCCGACACCAATATACCAGACAAATTAATTTTTCATTATTCTTTATATTTTGTTTTGGACAAAAAAAACGAGCAAAAATTATTTAATTTGATTCAAACCCACACCTTGAGAGATGAAAAAGCATCATTATAGACAGAATTGATCCATATTTTTTCAAATGATGAAATTTCAAATAATTTTTTTTTGTGCCTACAAAGAAAATGTCTAGGAAGTGTATTGATTGATGTAATTTTGAAGTCAAGAGAAATCTTCATTCACCTCCTGTCCAAATGATTTTTACGTCCCTCTGTCAAAACTATGTCATTATGGGCTACCCATAGGCCAGACTTACGTAACTAGTTTGGGTTCCAAGTTTTTAATTTAATTCAAGATGTAGGCCTATTGATAACAGAATATAGACCAGAATAGTTCCAAGAATGAGACATGAGAAAAATAAAATCTCTTACATCTCTGTTTGATGTTGAAATCGCCCTTGTGGAGTCATCCAAACGATTCGACCTCGTCATGCTTTGATTGGGGAACACTGACTTTGTGCCAAGTGATTAAGCTAAGGATGTTAGTGATAAAGATGCCTTGTGTTGCTGTCGATGTAATGTTTTCGTTGTTATTGCTGTTTCAGATAAGATCGCCTCAGAAGCGACCAAGACAAAACACTGGCAAGATATAAGTTGTGCAGCAAAACAATGTAGGCCTACTGATGACTAGGATCTATTGGTGTCAGTGAATGATACATAGAAACTATGAAGATAGAAGAGATGATAGAAGATTAGAAGAATGGTTATTTCATTAGCCATTTTGAACAGTGGGAAGGAAGCGGTCTTGAAGTACCATTCAGTATTCAGTTAAGAAAACTATGATGCACCGCAGTTAGGATAGTCGACCAAGGCGGGAATCGAAGCCCAGTCTTTTGAGTGATAGTTCAGAATGCTAGCCACTGATCTACCTGTCTCAGGGCAAAATGTGATAATTAAATGCTGTCAATCTCTAGTACATATAGTAACATAGGCTGTAACCAGAATTACCAAACGTTCAACCTCTTCACCCGTGATGTAATAATAATGATAATAATATTTGTTGATTCATATATAGCAGTGTACATTGTTGTAGAACATGTTGAATTGAAAGGATAATACATTGTACTACATAGATACTGGTAAACTGAATGTCAGTGAGTCAGTATGAAGACATATCTACTCAGCAATAAACTCAAGTCAGCATAAAGAGATCAAATCTGGTTTACAATTAGCTTGTATATTTGGAAGTGTTATCATAGAATGGATCTAAGATCAAAAAGGTATACAGCTTTAACCAAAAGTGAAAGTCCCTTCTATACCTAAACCAGGGGATGTATTGCATAGGATTTCACAGGTATCAGGCAAACAGCATTTTCTTATCCGGTTCATGCTTTACAATATTTATGATTTCGGTAATACATGATCAGTATTTATATAATTATTGTTGTATAATTATTGTTGTATAATTGGTTGTATTGTGAAGATATTAATATCAAGAGCCAGTTGTACCAACTGATAATTTTCTAATTGAGCAAGAATGAACAAATTAATGTGTTATCATCCTTTGTTACTTATGTTAATTTCTTATAGATTGACTAATGATTAACTAAATGGTAATCACTTGGTACAACCTGGTCTGAAGAATTTACAAAAAGTGTACTGAATATACCAAATTTAATTGATTAATAGGCCTAGTACAAAAATGAGGCATAGACCTAGGCCTACAACGTAGGCCCAAAATAGAAATGTACACACCTTTTCCGAATTTGTTGATACTCTCCAAATAAATCTGATTGTCAATCTTAATATCTCTCACAAATCAGTTTGGTTCAATATGTGAAATAAGGTTTGGAACCCAAGTTTAGATTAGTGTTAGCAACATTATCATAGGGCCAGATATACTTTATCAAATTATACTGACATCAATTGGATCTTGAATATGTCTAAAAAGGCTATATATGATGATAGGCATGAGCCTATATATTTAATCATGTATAGTCCGGCCCTATATGTAATGTTCCTTAGGTTTGCCGGCATTAATTTGTTCTAAACACAGAAAATGTATGACATTATATTGTTTCATGAACAAACCTTGTGAAGAAACACGGAGAAATATTCAATTTTCATAATTAAGCGTTAGCTTCAATAACATTGAAATGTATAATTTATTATAATACATTTATAATTTACAAATAAATTCATTATTTCAAATATAAAAAAATGATACAAATATGGCATTAATGTTAATGCCCTAGATAACAGCTGTTGTAGGTATTTGGTTTTCATAATCCATTGTTAGGTCTTGGAATCGCCATTGAGATGTGCGGAACAAATAAGTGATTGAAATTGCTATAAAAGGCAATAGTTGGGTCAACTCTTCCTTGACCTCTGGTCCTGAATCTTTGGTAAAACTGGTGGCCCTTGGAGTTGGAAATCCAACTTGGTTCTTATTCAGGCCTATACCTAATATAAAGTGTATTATATAGAAGTAGAAAATGTTGCGATCATGTCAACAATGTATTATTTAAATCTATATATTGATGAATTTGAAGCTCATGCTATTATAAAAGCATGAGGTATGAAAACAGGGTGAGATAAAAAATGAAATAAAATCTGCAAAATGTTTGTTATTTGTTTGTTACATTTATTGCCTTATCCCAATTCTATTTCCTTCAAGTTATTATTAAAAACTTGTTTCAAATATGAAACTTGCCATTTTAGTGAAGGTAATACATGAAAAGTGTGATTTGTGCTAGAAATAGATCTTTGAATGCCAGCTTATATTAGAAAAACGAGGAATTAAACTATAACAATATATTCACTTATTATCTAATTCTGTGAAATATGCATTATAGAGAGACCCCCAGTTCGATTTTCATTCAATTTACGCGCTCCCTGTAATGGTTCATGGCTAACCTCCTACATGATCATGTTTGCCGTGTACCTCGGATCAATTTCAAATGAATTTAACGCTCCCTGTGAGTGCAAGAGAGAGAGAGAGACTCTCTCTCTCTCTCCTGGCTAACCTAACGCTCCCTGTGAGTGCAAGAGAGAGAGAGAGATTCTCTCTCTCTCTCTCTCCTGGCTAACCTCCTACATGATCATGTTTGCCGTGTACCTCAGATAATTTCTAATCAATTTAACGCTCCCTCTAAGTGTGCGAGAGAGAGAGAGACTCTCTCTCTCGCACACTTAGAAACTCTAGTAAAATTCTAAGTGTGCGAGAGAGAGAGTCTCTCTCTCTCTCGCACACTTAGAGGGAGCGTTAAATTGATTAGAAATTATCTGAGGTACACGGCAAACATGATCATGTAGGAGGTTAGCCAGGAGAGAGAGAGAGAGAGTCTCTCTCTCTCTCTTGCACTCACAGGGAGCGTTAGGTTAGCCAGGAGAGAGAGAGAGAGTCTCTCTCTCTCTCTTGCACTCACAGGGAGCGTTAAATTCATTTGAAATTGATCCGAGGTACACGGCAAACATGATCATGTAGGAGGTTAGCCAGGAGAGAGAGAGAGAGACTGTCTCTCTCTCTTGCACTTACAAAGAGCGTTAATTCATTAGGAATTGATCCGAGATTTATTTTATACTTTATAGTTTTATAGTCTATACACTATATTTTAATTGTCATTTTGTCAATTTCAAGCACATTTTTCTCACTTTTCATTTGTATCGATTAAATTGAAGAGGGAAGAACCAGGATAAGGGAAATAAATTTCACAAATAATAACAGAAGCAGTTATCTATTATTGTGACACTCTTTATTGTAGGTATAAGTAATATAAAATCACAATTCAATTAATTGCTGTGTAAAAATGCATAATACAAAAATCTAGAACAGAAAATTGAATTCAGCATGTGTCTATACACCAAAAAATATATACACACATAATCAGTATAGCTATCAAATACACTTTCATCTAGTGCAAATTGCTTTCTTGCGGAAATTCCAAATGTTCTACAGATAGACATTTCTACAATTGAAGAAAGAGTACATGTCAGAAATGAAATGAAATATAAGCAGTGAAACCAAGTAGATTGATCAAATCAAAAGTACAAGTTTTACACCGCGTAGATATTCCTACAATTTTGTAGAAAGAGTAGGTCCACGTATCAAAATCAGATTTGAAATAAAACATAAGTGAAACCAAGTAATTTGATTGAATCAAATTGAAGTTAAAATTTTACATTTCATAGATATTTTTACAATTGAAGAACGAGTATACATATCAAAATCACATTTGGAATAAAATATAAGTGACATCAAGTAAATAATTGATCGAATCAAATGAGAGTGAAAGTCTACATTTCGAAGATATTTCTACAATTTGAAGGAAGAGTACATATCAAAATCAGATATGAAATAAGATGTGTGTGAGACCAAGTAAATTGAATTAAATGAAATGAAATTAAAGCAAATTAATGTACCTGTTAAGACGCTACTTCGCTATTAATGATCTAGCTAGCTGCACTCGGACACAGTGAATGAATGACAAGCAACATGAGTCAATAGCCAGACGTACTAAGCTCTTCAAGTGACCCATTACATTTCCTGTTCACCTGATACCTGACAAATCCGATAGAATATCGGTACCCACACTCATATATCCATTCCATCTATCTATATTCACAGAGGTTTTTTATAAATACAATACAGATGTACAGAGTTACACAACATCGATAATAAATAATAGCATTAATAATAGGCTCAATTATTAATCGATTATTGACCGATTGAGATTGACTGGGTCTTGTGATTGTATATATATATATATATATATATATATATATATATATATATATATATATATATATATATATATATATATACAGAGAATCCTAATAATTATGCAGGTTGTTATGCAGAGTTACACAACATCGAGAATAAATAATAACATTAATTATAGGCTCAATTATTAATCGATTATTGACCGATTGAGATCGACTAGGTCTTGTAATTGTATACATACATATTTATTTACAGAGAATCCTGATAATTATGCAGGTTATTATGCAGACTGCAGTAAATTATCAACAACGTACATAAATTGGAAAATGATCGAAATATCAGTTAATTTACAATAACTATGAATAATATAATATATCATATCCAATGGTTAGATAACATATACAAATTATAATACAAAAACATGAATTAATTATCTACTCAGAAGAGAATTATCAACATGATACAAAAATTGGAAAATGAGTGAAATATAAATTGATTTATAATAATTACGAATAATATGATATAATATATTGAATGGCCAGATAATATATACAATTTTCAATTCCAAAACATGAATTAATCTACTTACATTTCGTTCAACGACGCACTGTAATGATAACTAAGATTTATTGGTGTCTATGAATGGTGCAGATGATGGGGAATGAGTTGAAAGGTTATTTCATGTGGTTTGGACAATGAGTAGGAGGTGGTCGTGGCCTGTCGTTATAAGGAGCCATCCCAGTATTCCTTCGAATGAGAGAGGGGAATCACGCTGCACCTCGGTTGGGATGGTCGGTCATGATTGGGATCGAACCCTGCTCTCCTGAACGTCGGTTCAGCGCCCTACACATCACCCACAGTTATATAACTGTCAAAGTGTTATAACTGTTACATAACCCACAGTTATAGTTGCATACTGGTAAGAGCTCAAATTGTTATATATGTAAAGTATTGTTGTGAAATTGCCACATGATCATATCCCCCTAAATAGCTGAACAGTTTTCATTTTTGAAAAAGTCTGTTCTATAGTTGTATTCGAGAAAGAAGGCCTTCTACCAACTATACAATTGTAAAAAATGAGCACAACTATAGAAACATCAATTACTCCCACGCTTTTGAGAGATGTAGTTTCGTATCTAACTATGAATCCAGTTCTGGAAAATCATTGACGCTCAAAATACCACAGATATACAACGGTGTAATCGTTATATTATAAAGGTGGGCCTATATGACAACGAATATATTTTTGTTAGTCCATTGGTACACAACGATTTCTTTCCTGGAAAGAAGTATATTATCAAATCGTGGAAAACTCATTATTCATAATTAATAAATTAATAGCGTGAGATTGCAGATTTTGTTTTGATAGTCGATATGTCAATTATGGTCGATAATCATCCATCTCATATAATAAATTGATCGTATTTTCAGTTGCTATGCAATACCTATTTTCAATTTCCATAATCACTATTCAATAGAAAAAAACAGTGAAATTTTGTTTTTGTACATGATTTGTCGACACCCCAGCTAACAAAATAGTTAATTCTGCATTAACTGTCTACTAACTTCTCCAATTTGTTGAGTTTGAAGTGGCACTAGAGAACGTTGCTAGATATTCGATTACAATAATTTCAAGTCGATTATCGAATCTTATTAGAAATAATTGATATGAAGTCGATATTATCGATTATGAAAATCATATCGGATGGCGTTACAAATAACTGACATTTCATTCAATCCATTCGTGAACAGGAAAATATCTCAGAAAAAATAGAAGTCGATTTCTATCAGTGAAACTGAGTATGCACTATCTATAGTAAAAGTTGATGCAGACCCACGAACATCACGTTGTAGGAATATAATTTTAATTTTAATTATTATCTCATGGAATTGTACAAGACATTAGTGATTATTGTGGGGTCTTACTTTTTCTGTTCGCCTGATACGAACCACAAGTTCATTCACTCTTATGCCAGGAACGAAATAAAATTTTCTCAGCACACCTACCTTCCCCTCGCCTTCGACTATATAAACACACACACACATATATATATATATATATATATATATATATATATATATATATATATATATATATATATATATATATATATATATATATATATATATATATATATATATATATATATATATATATTATATATATATATATATATATATATATATATATATATATATATATATATACACTGGCGTCGGAACCGGGGGGGGGGCAGGGGGGGCAATGCCCCCCCCAACTTTCGGCCAGGGGGGGCAAGGGGGGGCAAGAAAAAGGTCTTGCAAAAAAAAATGAAAAGACGAGAAATAGAAAAGACGAAAAAAAGAAGAAAGAGAGAAGGGAAGAAAGAAAAAAAAAAAGAAAGAAAGAGTAAGAAGGAAAGATGTAGACCTATTTAGATAGATCAAATCGTACATAGATTCATATTTCACATTGCATAGAAAATCAAATATCAGATGGGCACCTTCAGTTTTAGGAGAAAATTGATTTTTGCATCTAAATCTCATCTGGAACACGTTGAACCATATTAAAAAAGGTGTGATTTAAAGGAATTTGGTGTACTGTTTTGGAATGATAGCTCTGGTAAGTAGTTATTAGTTATCAGAAATTAACAAACAACCCTACCGGCAGTGCTTCTTTCAGATATAAATTATTCATTACAATTTTTGTAAATTTTGTAAATTTCCAAAATTCGAACAGTCGTAACAATGACAATAGAATGAAGTGAAGAAAGGGAACTTCCAATAAGGGTCGTTCGGTGACTGCCAGGGGCGTCAAATTTAAGGGGCGCTATCGGCGCACATTTGTAACATTCTATTAATAATAATATGTCATAAATCGTATTCTATTTTACTTGTGCATTATTGGGTGGAGAAAATGTTATCATTCGAACAGCATTGTTATCGAAAGACATAGATTTTTCTTGGATCAGCCATTCAGCAAAACTAGCTCTTACCACACTAAGGAATTCATGAATTCCAGAAATTTCGTCCAATTCCCAAACCCGTAGAATCGCATTTAAAAAGATAAATTCACAAAAATTTCCCTGCGGGGCTTGATTCCTCCCTCACTCGCATTCACTTTCACTATGCGCATATAGTTTTTGGGGCTCATAATTTAGTCCTTGCCCGTGGCGCTAAAATGAGCCAGACTGACCCTGCAGTTACAATAACTATGTTTGGCAAAGGTATATAGATAGATAAAATCGTACATGATTCATATTTCACATTGCATAGAAAATCAAATATCAGATGGGCACCTTCAGTTTTAGGAGAAAATTGATTTTTGCATCTAAATCTCATCTGGAACACGTTGAACCATATTGAAAAAGGTGTTTGAAGGAATTTGATGTACTGTTTCGAAATGACAGCTCTGGTACCTAGTTTATGAGTTAGCAGAAATCAACAAATAACCTCGTGCTTCTTCCAGATGTAAATTATTCATTACAATTTTTGAAAATTTTGGTGAATCTCCAAAATTCCAACAATCGTAACAATGACGATAACGTGAAATGGAGAAAGGGAACTTCCAATATGGGTCGTTTCTAGGGGTGGGCAAAGAGCGTGACTGTCAGGGGCGTCAAATTTAAGGGGCGCTTAAAGACGTTTACAAAAGGACGTTTACAAAAACCCATGCCTTATGCGGGACTCGAACCCACGCCCGACGGTGACTTTGAACCACTTCTTAACAGACTAGAGGAGTGTTATAATAAAATATTACCAAGTATTTCTCTGTGATTTAAATCGTAAATTATTTTAATTTTTCATTTTGTTTGTAAGGAGGCATTCATTTTTTCTCCCAACTTCTATACATTTTAATTTGATTTATTCTATCCTTGACAATGTGTATACACGAAGAAAATTTTGAAAATACACTCCATAAATAGAAATCAATACAGCGTTTCAAACACTTTGAAAGATATTATATGTAGATAGTCAGTAATCTGTAGTTTTCTATAATTCTCCGACACATACTTTTTATTTAATGGTGCATAATTAAAGTATTGTATATAGTTTTCCTTGAACATAATAGGCCTACAATCGCTGTCTTATCGCCTACAATTGTCACATTGCATTAATAATAGACTAATGTGTTTTTGTAGTAATTCAATAGTCGAGTTAATATCGGTGAGGTGTTATCCTTATATTATCAGCCATTCGTGTTGAAGTTGACACGTAAGAAGATCGCTGGGGAAAATAAAGAAGGAATTCTCAGACAATTTTAGCTCCGAAATGTGGCAAAGAATTGTTTGCTATTTGGGTGAGATTTTTAAATTTAGAATTTTATTCATTTTTAATTTATTTTGTCTGCTGTTGATGTATTATTTGATTGATCTCAAGGGGTGCATTCCAGTTCGATTTAATTTTGTTTTTGTGGGATATTTCCAGTTTCTCAGTACACGTTTAGCAGAAGTTTAAGCTTGAGTATAAAGGGGGTGCATGCACGGTGTTCAAAGAAATGTGGAAATTCAAATTCTTATTTTTTTTCCATGTCCACGAACCAGTTTAATAGTATATAAAATGAATTCATTCTCTTTAATTAATATGACATTATATTTCTGTGCATTCAATCACTTTTAAGGCATACGTCAACGAATTCACCACATTCTTGGTATTTTCTGACGTATCATCTTAGGGGCTGTCCATAAATGATGTCACACAATTTTAGGGTATATCGAACCCCCCCCCCCCTATCCCCCGAGTTGGTCACAGAGATGATGACCCCCCTCCCCCCCTTTAATGATGTCACAATCCAGACACAATATTACCCCCCCCCCCACCACCCCCCACCCCATGAAATTATTCATGCGAATTTGCAAAAACTGGGATTGGGATATTGAAAAAAGTTTTCCTCGATTTTTTAGTCCCCTAAATCCCCTAAAAACCACCCTCTGACGCACGTGTATCTCTCTTCTCGTAGTTGTGTTGCTGCATCTGGCCGCTAGCTGTCACGGCGCATGCGTCCTGTGTCCACCAATCACAGCTGCCAGCCAAGTGGTGTGCTCTGTCGGCGTCCTCAGGCAGGACATCGTCCAGTTCGCCTCCAAGTGTCGGTTCGACGCTCACAATTGCAACAACCCCAACAACCGTACGTCTCCTTTTCCTTACTAACTTATCAACGATCGAAAATACGAGACAAAATAGAACTATGTTCTTTATTTCCGTTTCAGAATACGTGTTGAAGCACTACGGAGCATGCGCAGTGGCTCCAGCTGCGCAATCTGTGGGTTACTACCAACCTCAGCCGATACGATATGCGCAGCCAACTATTTATAGTCAAACTCTCCCCTACGCCCAACAGCAGCCTTCTTATAGTCAACCTGCCCCCTACGCCCAAGCTCCTCGCTACCCCCAACAAGTGGCGTACGCTCAAGCTCCTCGTTACTCGCCATTCCAGCCCTACGCTCAAACTCTTAGACCAGCCTCGTACGCGCCTGTACAGAACTACGCTCCTAATTCAGGGGTGTACTATCCACCAGCCAACTACGGGCAATTGCCTTACTATGGACAGCAGGGTTTACCCGCTCCTGGTTACGGTTATCCTCCATCACAGTACTACTATCCGCCATCTTGGATGACGTTGCCTCCGTTAATACGGATAGCTACGACTACTCCGCAGACAATGGTATCTTCAACTGCGACCACCGAAACCACCCCCACGACTATAACTACCCCCACGACAACAGTAGCTACCCCTACAACTACGGTAACTACCCCCTCGACAACAGGAAGTACCCCCACGACTTCGGTAACTACACCTTCGACAACGCAGACCACTACACCCATGGGTTAAATTAACTTTTGGTTTGACGACTAGTAATTGGATGATTAATCAATGATAGTCTTGTAAGCAATCAGTTAGTTAACAAACACCTCACTATAAATCAATTAGTAGATCAATTTATTAATGGAGAATAAATAAATGAAATAAATAAATAAAAAATCAATTAGTAGAACTATCAACAACTTATCCTACTTTTATCAAGTTAATGTTGAAGTTTTCAAAGTCTGCATTTTGAATCGTGTTACTATTTCAATGATCAATAGTTCATTGCTGCAAGTTCAATGATATAACGCTTTTCAAAGATGTAGTTGCGTTTCTTATCGTAAACCTCGTCATGAAATATCACAGGTAGTTCTATTCGAATCTGACGACGATGATATTTGTGTTTATTGGTAGACAACCTTGTTCTTTCGTGGATATAAGTATATACACAACAATTTGTCAATTGACCACAAATATTGCACATATTTTACATTCTGTATCATTTAGAGTTTGTTTGGGTTCTTGAGAGCCTTATATTGTTATTATTATTGCAAACCACGCACATTGATGTAATGTTGAAAACCACAATGCCTGATGTATGAACTGCAAAATAAAATAGAACATAAATGAAAATGCTTTTATTTATTTGTATTGTACCTCACCAAAAACAAAAAGGCTACGTGCAAACTCGACCGATTCCAAACTCGACTGAAGCAGGTAAAATGGTAGAAATGACGAGTTGAGATTCGGTTAAGTTAGGAATCGGTCGAGTTAGGAATCGGTCGCGTTTGGAATCGGTCGAGTTAGGAATCGGTTGAGTTTGGAATCGGTCGAGTTTGGAATCGGGAACTTGTATAAAGAGGTATAGTCAAGTCCTTGCTATTTTAACACTTTGCCAAAACTTTTTATATCACTACTTTTATATGCCAAAGTTAACCCTTTAAGATAGGGAAAATGCATATACTAGGAAAACGCCATTTATGCGTTGTTAGACGAGCGAATAGTAATAGTATGGGTAAAAATGGGTGAAAACTGCTTCAAGTGGTACCAATTTAGCACATTTTATGTTTTTTCTTCAAAATGACTGACCCGATCAAGCTTAAAATTCCCAGAAATGTGTATCAAAATGTATTTCAACTTCACGCAAAATTTCATTTTTTGGGAAAAGATTTTTTTTTTCCGCTGTGTTATTCTAATGGGTATTTTTGAAATTTCTAAAATTCATAAAAAAAAAAGTTACCACTCGATAATGCCACAAAACTATACAGATCTAAGTTAGATGAGGAACCAAATTGAAAAAAGTTTGAAGTTGATAGCTGTAGCCTTTTGAACTGTGGAGAACCGACAAAAAACATAAAAAAAAAAACATAAAAACGAACATCAATTTTTTTCAGTATGTCAAATTGAATCCTTGCTAAAACTCGTATAAATATGTGGATCTAGGCATATAATGTAAAGTTCGGTAATCTTAACTATAGGCTCAATAGTTTTTTCATACCTAAATAAAATTGTCTCCTGAATAACGTAGTTAAATATGGAAATATGTTGGCAGACCTTCAAATTTTCTTCACAATCAACTGTACCGATAATTGACCACTTTTGTTTGTCCACCATTCCTCATCATAAAACATGAGTGGGTTCAAACAAGGGGGTTGTTTATAGTACGGTAAATCTGAGATATTCAATCATGCAGGATATCCGTGAATGACCACTAATGGAAGATCTATTTGGCCAATTGATAAGCCACGCCCATATTCAGTCGTTGATTGTTAAATCAGATTAAGATTCACGTGTTAACACAGACCAAGGATTTACTACCAAGACATGACATGTCACACAATGTTAAAATAGAACGGACCCCTAATTCTACCCTCACTACTTTATCACCACTCTCTTCTAACCCTCACCTGAGGGGTTAACAACTCTTGAAATCAGGTGTACACTTGCCACGAAATCACCTGAAATCACCTGAAATGACCTGAAATCACTTGAAATGACCTGAAATCACTTGAAATCACTTGAAATCTCTGAAATCCCTGAAATCACCTGAAATCACCTGAAATCACCTGAAATCACTTGAAATCACTTGAAATCCCTGAAATCACCTGAAATCCGTGAAATCACCTGAAATCAATTGAAATCTCATGAAATCACCTGAAATCTCTGAAATCCCTTGAAATCCCTGAAATCCCTGAAATCACTTGAAATCCCAGAAATCACTTGAAATCTCTGAAATCACCTGAAATCTCTGAAATCACCTGAAATTTCTGAAATCCCTTGAAATCCCTGAAATCCCTTGAAATCCCAGAAATCACTTGAAATCTCTGAAATCACCTGAAATCTCTGAAATCCCTTGAAATTTCTGAAATCCCTTGAAATCCCTGAAATCCCTTGAAATCCCAGAAATCACTTGAAATCTTGAAATCTGAAATCAGGTGTAAACCAAATTTTCGAGTTGTAAACCCCTCACCCTCAACAACTGTAGTATAAGTAAACCCACGCAGATCACTAGAAAGTGCCAGGGGCGCCGACTCCGTGGGTGCTCAGGGTCCAGAGCACCCGTCGGATCTTTTCGAGGTCGAGTTTTATTTATAATATCTTCTTCAAGTATCTCGACCACTTTAAAAAATTCATATGTCCAGGTAGCCGAGTGGCTAGCGCAGACGATTTCGGATAGTGGTCCGGAGAGGCTCGCTATCGAAACCCATACAGAGCTGCTTTTTTGTCATATTTCACTCAACAATTACTATTCAGTAACAATTCAGTAATGAGAGTTATTACAGTGTGATTAATTTATCCAGTGAAGAGAGGAATTATCTCTGAGCTAATGTCCATTGAGGATTTGTACAATTGCATATGGGTATATTTAACAAAATATGACAGAAAAAAAACAGTCCCCAATGGTATTCGATACCAGGACTTTTCGCATCGTGATCCGAATCCATCAACGCTAGCAACTAAGCTACCTAGACATATAACATTCGTAAAGTTATTGAGATACTTGAAAAAATATTTGAATTATTACCTAACCTGTTGGTATATTCTGCTCCTCTGGTAGGAGAGCTGAGGTTTGAAAGATTATTTGAATTCATTTGTGTCAGGTGGAATACCTGTTGCGGCATTCTGCTTCCCTGGTACTTGAGTCAATTCTTCACGAACAAAAGTTTTCGAGCAAATTGGTCAACAGTCCAGTATTCCTACCAGGGTAGCAGAGCAATCGACAGGTCGAGTTTTATTCATAATATCTTCTTCAAGTATCTCGACAACTTGCAGCTACTTTTTTGTCATATTTCACTCAACAATTACTTTTCAGTAACAATTCAGTAATGAGAGTTATTACAGTGTGATTAATTTATCCAGTGAAGAGAGGAATTATCTCTGAGCTACTGTCCATTGAGGATTCGTACCATTGCATATGGGTATTTTAACAAAATATGACAGAAAAAAAACAGTCCCCAATGGTACTCGATACCAGGACTTTTCGCATCGTGATCCGAATCCATCAACGCTAGCAACTAAGCTACCTAGACATGTAACATTTGAAAAGTTATTGAGATACTTGAGAAAATATTTGAATTATTACCTAACCTGTTGGTATATTCTGCTCCTCTGGTAGGAGAGCTGAGGTTTGAAAGATTATTTGAATTCATTTGTGTCAGGTGGAATACCTGTTGCGGCATTCTGCTTCCCTGGTACTTGAGTCAATTTTCCACGAACAAAAGTTTTCGAGCAAATTGGTCAACAGTCCAGTATTCCTACCAGGGTAGCAGAGCAATCGACAGGTCGAGTTTTATTCATAATATCTTCTTCAAGTATCTCGACAACTTTGCCAAATCCATATGTCCAGGTAGCCGAGTGGCTAGCGTAGACGATTTCGGATAGTGGTCCGGAGAGGCTCGATATCGAAGCCCATACAGAGCTTTTTTTGTCATATTTCACTCAACATTTAATTAGATTAATTCAGTAATGAGAGTTATTACAGGGTGATAAATTAATCCAGGGAAGAAAGGAATTATCTCTGAGCTACTGTCCATTGGGGATTTGTACAATTGCATATGGGTATATTAAACAAAATACGACAGAAAAAAAGCAGTAACCAATGGTATTCGATACCAGGACCTTTCACACCGGGATCCGAAACCGCCAACGCTAGCAACTAAGCTACCTAGACATGGAACAATTTTAAAGTTATTGAGTTACTTGAAATGATATTTGAATTATTACCTAACATGTTGGTAGGTTCGAAAATTCGAGAATGTCCATGAAGGTTCAATTACCAGACTCCTAAACTACCTGTAGTTCGCATTTTTTTAAAAAAAATGAACCTTCAATTCATTATAAATAAATAAACGTAGTTTTATTCATGTATCATTTTATTTTGCAGTTCATACATCAGGCATTGTGCTTTCAACATAAAATAAATGTGCGTGTTTTGCAATAATAATAACAATATAAGTTTACACTTAAGAACCGAAAAAAACTCTCAATGATTCTGGATGTTCAAAAGAATGTGGTGAAAGATCTCTCTTGCACAATTAACATTGACTAAATATTGGTTGATTATAGGCCTGTTTGTTTGTGTTGCACTAGCTGAACTAAAGTGTAGCTGGTGTAAAAAGGAAGTACGTCATATTACGGGTTTTGTGCAGGAAATGATACCGAAATGATGAGGTACAAACAAACACGAAATTGACGAATTTTCGGTTCCTAGACGCGAATTTTGAAATTGAAGCAGACCCGTTGATGGAGAAAGAGATATTAAATATCATGGAATGTGATTAATGAATAGTAAATATTTAATAATGACAACCCTTATTCGATTATATATATTTTCATTCTCATCAACACGAATTTAAGCGTCAACAACTAGTAAGCCCACATAGCGTCCGCCTACAACTTGATTTTGTCGCCTGCCATCTTTCACTGAACTAAGCACACCAGCTCCGTAGCTGGTGTAGAACTACCTGAACTAATGCAAGTGAACCGGGACAAACAAACAAGAAAGTGCAGCTTGATGCAGAACCACGGTTACAAACAAACACGATTGTGCAAGAACTGAAGAACCAGTTCAGCTAGTGCAGGACAAACAAACAGGCTTAATGTCCTCTACACAATACAATAAAATATTAAGGCATCAATTCAAAATGCTGACTTTGAATACGTGAAAGTAAGGAGGACGTTGATGTAGTTCTACTGATTGATTTATAGTGCATGAGGTGCTTGTTAACTAACTGATTGCTTTAACACGTGTCTATCTTCATTAACCGTCCATTTACTTGACTAGTCGTCAATCCAAAGTTGATTTAACCCATGGATGTAGAGGTCGTTATTGGAGTCTGCGTTATCGTATTGCTGTAGTTACTGTAGTTGTCTATGTGGTCGTGGCTGTAGTTAGTAGTTACTGTAGTTGTTTATGTGGTCGTAGCTGTAGTTAGTAGTTACTGTAGTTGTTTATGTGGTCGTAGCTGTAGTTAGTAGTTACCGTAGTTGGAGCAGTTGAAGTTGTCAAAGTTCCGAGTTCGTCCCACATTTAGTTCCACTCAACTAATTGGGCACTTTAAGAGTCCATGGGAGTCGATTTAGCGGAATATCAGTTATTTGATAACTTTTGAACGGTATAGGAGATATCAAAATTCAAAAACGAGGAAACAGAGATATTTTCAATACCTTCAAGATGGTCTGCGTTATTTCTATTCATCTCACATCGCATAATCGTCAGGCGTATACGATTAAAAAATGTGTATTTTTATTTTTTACCTTTTAAACGTATTTACGCCTGACAATCAGGTGATTTGAGATGAATAGTTATTAATCACACCGTCTTGAAGGTATTGAAATTATCTATATTTCCTTGTTTTCAGAATTTCTATATCTCATACCGTTCAAAAGTTATCATCAAAACCCTGATTTCCGCTTAATCGACATGTATATCTTGATTAACAGTCCAATTTACTGGTCGTCAAAAACAAAGTTGATTTAGTTTAACCCATGGCTGAAGTGGTGATTGGAGTCTTCGTTGTCGTGGTAGTAGTTACTGTAGTTACTGTAGTTCTGTTTATGTTGTTGTTGGTGTACTAACTGTAGTTGTAGGGGTAGTTACTGTAGTGGAAGGGGTAGTTACTGTAGTTGTAGGGGTAGTTAATGTAGTTGTAGGGGTAATTACTGTCGTCGTTGGAGTAGTTAAGGTTGTCGTAGGGGTAGTTACTGTAGTTGTGTTCATGTTGTCGTTGATGTACTAACTGTAGATGAAGGAGTAGTTTCTGTAGACGTGGGTGTAGTTACTGTAGTTGTGGGGGTGGTTTCAGTTGTCGGAGAAGTGGCAGTACTTACTGTAGTAGCTAAAGTTGTCGAAGGTGTAGTTATTGTAGTTGAAGTTGAAGTATCGACTGTCGTAGGAGTGGTAGTGGTTGCAGTAGTTGAAGGAGTAGTTGAACTTGTCGTGGGTGTAGTTACTGTAGTTGTAGGGGTAGTTACTGTAGTGGAAGGGGTAGTTACTGTAGTTGTAGGAGTAGTTACCGTAGTTGTAGGGGTAGTTACTGTAGTTGTAGGGGTAGTTAATGTAGTTGTAGGGGTAGTTACTGTAGTGGAAGGGGTAGTTAAAGTTGTCGTAGGGGTAGTTACTGTAGTTGTAGGGGTAGTTACAGTCGTCGTTGGAGTAGTTAAAGTTGTCGTAGGGGTAGTTACTGTAGTTGTAGAAGCAGGTAAAGTAGTCATGGGTGTGGTTACTGTAGTTGTCGTTGACGTTAGCATTGTCTGCGGAGTAGTCGTAGCTATCCGTATCAACGGAGGCAACGTCACCCAAGATGGCGGATAGTAGTACTGTGATGGCGGATAACCGTAACCAGGGGCGGGTAAACCCTGTTGTCCATAGTAAGGCAATTGCCCGTAGTTGGCTGGTGGATAGTACACTCCTGGAGCGTAGTTCTGTACAGGCGCGTACGAGACTGGTCTTAGAGGTTGAGCGTAGGGCTGGAATGCCGAGTAACGAGGAGGTTGGGCGTATGGAAGAGGCTGATAAGGGGGTGGTTTTTGGGCGTATGGAAGAGGTTGGCCATAAGTAAGTTGTGGTTGAGCGTAGGGGGCAGGTTGACTATAAGAAGGCTGTTTTTGGGCGTATGGAAGAGGTTGACTATAAGAAGGCTGCTGTTGGGCGTAGGGGAGAGTTTGACTATAAATTGTTGGCTGCGCATATCGTATCGGCTGAGGTTGGTAGTAACCCACAGATTGCGCAGCTGGAGCCACTGCGCATGCTCCGTAGTGCTTCAACACGTATTCTGAAACGGAAATAAAGAACATAGTTCCATTTTGTCTCGTATTTTTGATCGTTGATAAGTTAGTAAGGAAAAGGAGACGTACGGTTGTTGGGGTTGTTGCAATTGTGAGCGTCGAACCGACACTTGGAGGCGAACTGGACGATGTCCTGCCTGAGGACGCCGACAGAGCACACCACTTGGCTGGCAGCTGTGATTGGTGGACACAGGACGCATGCGCCGTGACATCTAGCGGCCAGATGCAGCAACACAACTAGGACAAGAGGAAGGATGCATTGAGGAGAACTTGGCGTCCAGGACCCTTATACCTAATAAACCACTTAACGGGTTACATGCACGGTCCTTACGAAAATAGAGAAATTCATCTTCATATTTTTTTTCCATGCTCACGATTTACGAACTAGTGTGATTGAATAGAAAGTATGACAACTTCAGAATAATTTGATGCTCTTCAATTAAGGACGTTCTATTTTTGTGAATTCAATCAATTTTGAGATATTACGTCAATGAATACCAATAATGTGATGAGATTCATCGACGTATTATCTTGAAACTGGTTGAATTCACAAAAATAGAACGTCATATTAATTAAAGAGCATAAAATATAATATACTTTCTCTTCGGACACAATGGTTCGTAAACATAGAAAAATAGTAAAGATGAATTTCTCTATTTTCATAGGCACCCTGCATGCACCCCCTTAAAATAACGTGCTAAGGGCTCGCTAGCTCCAACAAGGTAGATAATTATATTTCTAATATATTGAAGGAAAAAATTATGAAAATAAAAATATAAATAAAAATGAATTTAATTATGAAATACATACAATTTCGAAACTCTTAGTATGAAAATGGCTGATGAAATGATCACGCTGTCAGTGTCACCCCCCCCCCCCCCCCCCCCCACACACACACACACAAAAAGAGTCTTAGACATTGATGGGTTGCATCCCACTAGATGAACTACCGACCATGACAACACAAAATAATAACAAAGTCACGGTCTCTTGGACTGCAATAATTCATCACATTTGGAAATGGAAATGAAAATGGAAACAACAATGGAAATACACAGAGACTAGAGATTTGTCATGACAGGTAACTTGTGTAGTAAATTTTTGTTTTTTCAGTCTCTAGTTCTACTCGAAATTAAGGAAATGAATATCTTAATTATTCATTTAAATATACTTTCAGGGTTGTAATGTCCTTCAACTTAAACTCAAGCTTAAACTTGTTATAATTTTTTTTGCACTGAAAAAAACTGGAAGTATCCCACTGAAACCTAGGATCAATCGAATTATATATGAACAGCAGAAAGTTGAATAAATATCTAAATTTAAAAATCTTACCCAAGTAGCAAATAATTCTCTGTCGCATTTCAGATAATTTTCTGTGAATTCCTTCCTTCCCCAACGATCATTTTTACGTATCAACCACAACACAAATATCTGATAATATGGCTAACAACTTACCGATACTATACTCTAATTATTAAATTACTTCAATAACACATTAGTGTACATTATTATTTCAATGTTTCAAGTGTAATGCGATAAGGCTGCGATTGTAAATAATGTTCGAGGAGAATTATAGCCTATATATAATACTTTAATTGCGCTATTATATGAAAATAATGTATGTCGGAGAATCAGTAAACATTACAGATCACAGCCGCCCTCGTAGCTCAGCCAGTTATCGCTAGCAGTAAAAACTGAAGACAGGTCGGGCGTGGGTTCGACTCCCGCATAAGGCATGTGTTTTTGACATTTCACCTATCATCATTTTTCATTGTTTCTATTTCACCCGCTCATTCAAACCCCCGTATAACCTAGCTGTTGGTGGGGCCGTTTTAAGCAGCATTGCAATTTTTGAAAAAAAATCAAATCACCGAATCACTTAGAATAATATAGACAAATGAATGATAAATTAATCAAAACTTACCCACACAAATTTCATATCAACTTGGAACAGCAGATTCTTGCAACCACCTGAAAAATGTCGTTAATTGTATCATTGACTAAATATATATGGTAGGCCTACACATCCTTTCTGACGTTCCAAGGGAAGTACGAAAAATAATCAAAATTCAAACACTAAAACAAGAATAATCTAGCCGCCCTCGTTAGCTCAGTCAGTTGAGGCACGCTTCAGAGACTGAAGTGACCATTGGGCGTGGGTTCGAGTCCCGCATAAGGCATGGGTTTTTGTAAACGTCCTTTCACCTATCATTAATACATCGTTTCATCATCACCCGCTTATTCGTACCCCCGTATAACCTAGCTGTTGGTGGGGTCGTTAAGCAACATTAAAAAAAAGAAGAATGTACAGGGAAATTCTTTAGAATTTTTTTCCTCGAAAATTGTTTCTTCAAATAATGTATTTAACCATTATCACGCTGAATAAAAATTGTATAATTTTTTTTAAAGTTATAGGCCACCACTATGTTCACGAACCAGTGTGACTGAATAAGAAGTATATCAACTCCAAGATAATTTTATGCTCTTCAATCAATATAACGTTCTATTTTTGTGAATTCCATAAGTTTTAAGATAATAGGGGCCTACGTCAATGAATACCAAGAATGTGGTAAAATTAATTGATATATCATCTTAAAACGAACTGAATCCACATAAATCGAATATCATATTAAATAAAGGGCCTTACATGATATTTTGGAGTTGATATACTATTCATTCAATTAAACTGATTCGAGAACAGAGCAAAAAATTTTAAAGATGAATTTCTCTATTTTTATAAGCACCGTCAGTGCATCCCATTACGAGAATAAAAACACTTGAACTGTCACTATTCGTTTACACTCAAAGATAGAATAAAAGGTCAGCATAGTTAGACGAGCGTTAGCGAGGATTCAATTCGACACACTGAAAAAAATTGGTGTTCGTTTTAATGTTATTATTTTTTTTTTTTTTCATGATTTTTTGTCGGTTCTCCACAGGTCAAACGGCTACAGCTATCAACTTCAAACTTTTTTTCAATATGGTTCCTCATCGAACTTAGATCTGTATAGTTTTGTGGCATTATCGGGTGATAACTTTTTTTTATGGATTTTAGAAATTTCAAAAACACCCATTAGAATAACACAGCGGAAAAAAAAGAAAATATTTTTATTTTCCAAAAAACTGAAACTGGAAGCGTGAAGTTGAATCATAGATTAGGGAGGTAAGGAGGTTTTTGGGTAATTCGGACACCTTTTTCTTGGAAATGGCTGATGCGAGTATAGCCAAATTTGCTGAGGATTTAGGGACCATCAAGTTATACTCTTGAAAAAATACTAGAACATCATGGCTCTCACCAGTTGATAGAAATTAATTGCGAAAGGTCCAAAAGTACCTTAGTTAAGCCTGTACATTTCGGTCAAAAATTTCTGTCCTCTGAAATTCATTGTTGAATTTCTCAGTTCTGTTGTTATTTATTCATATGGTTATCAAATTCGAACACAAATCCGGTCTCCGTTTCAAAATCGAGTTTAATTTAAAGATTTAGAGCAAAAATCAACTTGGTACTATTGCCATGGTATATAGGGTCCTATATAGAATTCTGGAATCCTTCTAATTACTTTTCCATTAGCATTATTAGCAAAATTTCAACGGAATAACTCTTCTGAAATGTCCTCTTGTCTTCCTACAATATTTTAGCCGAATCAAAAATGATGATTTTTTATGACTCTGAAAAGTGGCTGGAAATTGCAGTTTTTGGGTAATTCAGACACCTTTTTCTTGGAAATGGCTGATGCGAGTATAGCCAAATTTGCTGAGGATTTAGGGACCATCAAGTTATACTCTTAAAAGAATACTAGAACATCATAGCTCTCACCAGTTGATAGAAATTAATTGCGAAAGGTCCAAAAGTACCTTAGTTAAGCCTGTACATTTCGGTCAAAAATTTTTGTCCTCTGAAATTCATTGTTGAATTTCTCAGTTCTGTTGTTATTTATTCATATGGTTATCAAATTCGAACACAAATCCGGTCTCCGTTTCAAAATCGAGTTTAATTTAAAGATTTTAGAGCAAAAATCAACTTGGTACTATTGCCATGGTATATAGGGTCCTATATAGAATTCTGGAATCCTTCTAATTACTTTTCCATTAGCATTATTAGCAAAATTTCAACGGAATAACTCTTCTGAAATGTCCTCTTGTCTTCCTACAAAATTTTAGCCGAATCAAAAATGATGATTTTTTATGACTCTGAAAAGTGGCTGGAAATTGCAGTTTTTGGGTAATTCAGACACCTTTTTCTTGGAAATGGCTGATGCGAGTATAGCCAAATTTGCTGAGGATTTAGGGACCATCAAGTTATACTCTTAAAAAAATACTAGAACATCATAGCTCTCACCAGTTGATAGAAATTAATTGCGAAAGGTCCAAAAGTACCTTAGTTAAGCCTGTACATTTCGGTCAAAAATTTTGTCCTCTGAAATTCATTGTTGAATTTCTCAGTTCTGTTGTTATTTATTCATATGGTTATCAAATTCGAACACAAATCCGGTCTCCGTTTCAAAATCGAATTTAATTTGAAGATTTTAGAGCAAAAATCAACTTGGTACTATTGCCATGGTATATAGGGTCCTATATAGAATTCTGGAATCCTTCTAATTACTTTTCCATTAGCATTATTAGCAAAATTTCAACGGAATAACTCTTCTGAAATGTCCTCTTGTCTTCCTACAATATTTTAGCCGAATCAAAAATGATGATTTTTTATGACTCTGAAAAGTGGCTGGAAATTGCAGTTTTTGGGTAATTCAGACACCTTTTTCTTGGAAATGGCTGATGCGAGTATAGCCAAATTTGCTGAGGATTTAGGGACCATCAAGTTATACTCTTAAAAAATACTAGAACATCATAGCTCTCACCAGTTGATAGAAATTAATTGCGAAAGGTCCAAAAGTACCTTAGTTAAGCCTGTACATTTCGGTCAAAAATTTTTGTCCTCTGAAATTCATTGTTGAATTTCTCAGTTCTGTTGTTATTTATTCATATGGTTATCAAATTCGAACACAAATCGGTCTCCGTTTCAAAATCGAGTTTAATTTAAAGATTTTAGAGCAAAAAATCAACTTGGTACTATTGCCATGGTATATAGGGTCCTATATAGAATTCTGGAATCCTTCTAATTACTTTTCCATTAGCATTATTAGCAAAATTTCAACGGAATAACTCTTCTGAAATGTCCTCTTGTCTTCCTACAAAATTTTAGCCGAATCAAAAATGATGATTTTTTATGACTCTGAAAAGTGGCTGGAAATTGCAGTTTTTGGGTAATTCAGACACCTTTTTCTTGGAAATGGCTGATGCGAGTATAGCCAAATTTGCTGAGGATTCAGGGACCATCAAGTTATACTCTTAAAAGAATACTAGAACATCATGGCTCTCACCAGTTGATAGAAATTAATTGCGAAAGGTCCAAAAGTACCTTAGTTAAGCCTGTACATTTCGGTCAAAAATTTTTGTCCTCTGAAATTCATTGTTGAATTTCTCAGTTCTGTTGTTATTCATCCATATGGTTATCAAATTCGAACACAAATCCGGTCTCCGTTTCAAAATCGAGTTTAATTTAAAGATTTTAGAGCAAAAATCAACTTGGTACTATTGCCATGGTATATAGGGTCCTATATAGAATTCTGGAATCCTTCTAATTACTTTTCCATTAGCATTATTAGCAAAATTTCAACGGAATAACTCTTCTGAAATGTCCTCTTGTCTTCCTACAAAATTTTAGCCGAATCAAAAATGATGATTTTTTATGACTCTGAAAAGTGGCTGGAAATTGCAGTTTTTGGGTAATTCAGACACCTTTTTCTTGGAAATGGCTGATGCGAGTATAGCCAAATTTGCTGAGGATTTAGGGACCATCAAGTTATACTCTTAAAAAATACTAGAACATCATAGCTCTCACCAGTTGATAGAAATTAATTGCGAAAGGTCCATTAAGCCTGTACATTTCGGTCAAAAATTTCTGTCCTCTGAAATTCATTGTTGAATTTCTCAGTTCTGTTGTTATTTATTCATATGGTTATCAAATTCGAACACAAATCCGGTCTCCGTTTCAAAATCGAGTTTAATTTGAAGATTTTAGAGCAAAACTCAACTTGGTACTATTGCCATGGATTAAGGAGGAAACTTCATTACTCTATGCTTGAATTACATTTTGATACACATTCCTGGAAAGTTTTAGCTTGATCGGGTTAGCCATTTTGAAGAAAAAACATAAAATGTACTGAATTGGTACCACTCGAAGCAGTTTTTACCCAGTTTTACCCATACTATTACTATCCGCTTTACTATTACTATCTGCAAAAAGTTATAGAAAGAAATAGTAAAATGATTAAGGAAATGGGATGGGAAAATTTGGCAAAACGGAGACAAATAGAAAGAATGTGGATTATTGGTAGAGTCAGGAATAAATATACAGGATTATTAGAATTATATATAGAAAAGACAATTCACAACTTATTGTCTCCAAAAAATGTCGAGTTGATCTTACAAACCACCCAACCATTAGGCATGCATTCCTGTACAAGATAAACTCTGACTAACTTAACCTAAGGTTCACAGTAACTGTTGTCAAGCTTTTTTTTTTTCTCAAATGATGCTTAACAAGTGATTGAGCGAATGGTACTGTGGGGTTTTGGTTATGAGGTGCGAGGTGCGAGGTTATTGTCACTGATAGTAAAAGGTATTTACACTGATTGATAAAATACATGAAGGTAAATGGGGACATCCGATTGTCCCAATGAAATATGATCCTTACATGATGACTGTTAACTGGCAACGACTGTAGGTTGCCTTCCTGGTCTTTATATACTGGTATTAGATAGTGAGGAGTCCCTTGCAAGATTCCCTTGTCTAACTCCTGCGAGAGATTTCCCCTGTGTATCTCTCTTCAAGGCCACTGCAGGAGGAAACCCAGAATGGAGCCCCTACAGTACGAATGAGCAGGTGATGATGAAACTATGAAGTGATGATAAGTCAAACGACATTTACAAAAACCCATGCCTTATGCAGGACTCGAACCCACGGCCAACAGTGATTTCAGTTACTACCGCTAGCGATAATTGACTGAGCCAACGGGGCAGCTACAAGCTTTAGTATACGATGATACTGATTTTCTGCTTTTTTGTAGTACAGTGAAACCTCTATCCATCGTTTTTCAAGGGACCAGGAAAATAAAACCATCCATCCAGGATAATTTAACATTGATTATATGGGAGTGGGGTACGAAAAGATGAATGATACAAGCAGGAAAACGATGGATCCGGAAACGATGCATAGAGGTTTCACTGTATTTTCTTTTTTATATCATTAAAAGCGGATTATATCGTACAGGAATGCGCCCCCAGGAACATACATAAACAAAACAAACAAACAAACAAATAAGAGATCTTGGGAGAATGGAAGTCTTTGCCATCGCTGTGAAAGATAAACAATAGGGCCTACAATAACACACAACCAACTATGGAATAATTAATACTACAAAATTGTAATTCAAACCTTTTTTATTTTCATTCATGTTTCCAAAT
This sequence comes from Brachyptera putata, assembly GCA_907164805.1. Lineage (NCBI taxonomy): Eukaryota > Metazoa > Arthropoda > Insecta > Plecoptera > Taeniopterygidae > Brachyptera > Brachyptera putata. The sequence continues at coordinate 11,813,892 of OU015473.1, read as the reverse complement.
TATTTACATCACCACAACAGTGTGCATGTACTAAGTGACTAGTTAACATCTCCCAGTTGAAGAATATTGCTATTTTAAATAGTAAAAAACATAAACTAGTTTCTTTATTTGGACGGATAAATCTCACAAGTCTGGTTTAATTCTATTGGACGGTAATCAACTGAGCAATTTTATCTTTGGTTCATTGAATAATCACATTTGAATTAATTAATCATAATTCAATTAATTCTATATTGATTGATTATATTGATTATATATTAATAACATTGATTATTTATTGATATTAGGGTTGCCAATCGATCAAGAAAACGTAAACGATACCGAAATGTGCTATATCGAAAATCGATAGAAAATATCGAAATATTAGGAATCCCATTCGATATCGAATATCAATCGAAATTGTCAAAATATTTCAAGGTCTGAATCATGTTCATTATGTCATCTGTAACCTCTTTGTGAGGTGTAGTGATAATCTGCGTCTGTGTTGTGTCGACACTCACACTTCCAGCGTCAACAAGTGACTGACACCAACACCCATGAAGCGGACATCTCACACGACTGACATCCCGCTGTTTATTTCCTCGATATCGAATTCACTTTTGATATCGAAGTAATCAAAAATCGAATGAATTGATTCGATATCGAATCGAAATGATGATATCTAAAATCGATAGAAATATTCAATATCGATTGGCAACCCTAATTGATATTGCTTATTAATTTATAATCTAATGAGGGTTATTGATGTGAAAGTTTACGTGCTTGGACTTGTAATCACAAAAGCCAGCAGACGAACAAAAATAAATCAGTCGTTCACGTAGTCTATCGTGTATCGAGTTCAGTATGTTTTCTCATCAAAACTATATATAGTCGTAAACCTAGCATCGACGTTTACTAACAAAATGTAACAGAAAACAAATTTATGTTTCAAGATTTAGAGATCATGTTATGTTAGCTTATATGCCTGCGACTTTTTGAATGAATATTTAAATCACTTTGAATAAATATTATATAATGTACTTCTGGTAGAATTATTGATGAACTCATTGAAAAGTACGTATGGATTTGGTTTGCAGACTTCTATTGATCAATTAAAACAATAGTTGGTATCAAGTTACTATGATCAGGTTATATGTTATTTATAATTATATTAGGAACGGTATTAAAGAGCCCAACAAAATAATTAAAAATTGGGTAACTTATTTTAAACAGATTCAATGGCAGTGACCACGGGGAATTTATGTTTTTTTTATCTAGTCCTTATCTAGTCCTAATAATACCTTGCATTATATTTTATGGTATTTATATATTAATGACTAGTCAGAATACTGGCTTTTGGATAGATAATACAATAGTGGTCTTTTAAACATTTATTATTACTATGTTTTGACCCCCATTTTAAATTCTTTATCAAGCTTAATTGGAACCTTGATAAAGACACTTGACACTGGAAAAAACAATGCATAAAATCAACACCAATTACGTTTCCAATAATTATATTCATACGGAAAAAATATAAAAATTTGTACGAAATATTCCATTTGATTGTTAAATTCAATTTTTTGGTTTTAAATCTTTACTAAGAAATGAGCTACGTTTAAACCCAAACAATACGGTACACAATTTTGAGAATATACTTGCTTAATTCGGTGCACGATTGACTATGCGAACGATTGAGTAGTTGAGATTGAGAACGATTGAGAACGATTGAGATCTCGACTAGTTTGAAGACGTCTCAACAGAACTTCATAATGCTGCTTAACAACCCCACCAACAGCTAGGTTACACGGGAAACAACTTCACGAATCAACTTCCTACTTTGAGGGTTGACTTCCCATATTAGATAAGTGTCAATATATATTATATGCATATCAAAATATTCTAAGAACAATTAATGTTGTGATCTTTATTATAGATTATAATAAATATTATTCTATATTATTTTATAGACAGCCTCAAATAAATATTCCTGCGTTTAATACCCACAACGCACTCATCAAGTTTGTATTGCTCTGAGAATCTTTATGACTAGCCTATAACCTCCCGCGTTTCAAACACGGGTCAACGTAACCGTTACCGAATGGCATCACTATTAATTACCGTATTGTCCCGAATATAAGCCGACCCCGAATATAAGCCGACCCCCAAACTTTTAGATCAACAATTGAAAAATGGGTTTATCTCCTTTCCACGTAAATCATCACTCTTCCGAGTTAGAATTTAGTCAATTTCGTATTGCGCGCGTGAGGAAGCTATGCCAACTGCGTGTGAGAAACCGTTGAGAGAGGCTCACGATCGTGTGTACTCGGCTAGTGCCGATGACGCGCGATCGTCATATGGCCCGCCTACTCGTCAAGATCTGACAAGACAATGCAGCTAACAGCTCAACGTGCCTTTGTTTATTACTGCGCGTCAAATAAAATTGATGGGTAATGGGAAAATGATGCTTCTTCGTGATAAAACATTTATTAAACGCTTTTTTAATGCAATATTTTTCAGTTTCAAGTTGATTCCATTGTTAGGAGTGTGCATGTGTAGTGCGCCCAATCATATTTAGTAAAAAACGTGTTTTTGACCGATTTTAGGCCGAGATCCGCACATAAGCTGAGGGTGACTTTTGGACTCGCAATTTCGAGAAAAACCCTCGGCTTATATTCGGGACAATACAGTACTGTACCTCTCACTACTCTTACTGTTGCTTTCATAGTGCGTATACTTTGGGCCAATACACCCGATTACGTATTACTGTTCAGCTCCGCTGTGCTCCGGGACCTTGACCCCGCGACCTCACTACGCACTAACCCAATTACGCGCAAATTCCCCAGCGCGACGCCGGCCCAAGTTCCCAGAAAGTCGCGCGCACCAGCGTACCGCAGGACACACAGACGAGCGTAACTCTATGTATAATGGTAACCATTGGCATACACATACCGCAGATGTATACAGTGAAACCTCCATGCATCGTTCCCGGAATCGTTTTCCTGCTTGTATCATTCATTTTTCTCACCCCACTCCATGGGCGTCGGCAGCGGGGGGCAAGGGGGTGCCCTTGCCGCCCCCCCCCCCCCCCCTGGGACCAGGCAGAAATTTATTTGAAAAATTGATATATTTTTTTTAAACAATGATGAATGAATGAATGTTGGGCTTAGAGGCGCGTCGACACCGAGGTCATTTTGCGCCTGTTAAACAATGATGTTTTACGAAACTTTGTAAGTACCGACTGTACCGGTGACATATTTCAACATGTCTTGTTACGCGGGTGGTCATGAGTCTGATGTGACTGGGGTGGGTAGGCACGGCTATGCCTTCGCCGACTGACGAATATGATTTATTGGGCTATTCTTATTTCATGGAAATTTTGATATTGGGTATCATACAGACCAATCAGATTCTAATAACTCATTCTGGCTATTTTATAAGATGATATATTTAAAAAGATGAATAGGATCAACTACTTGCATAGAATTCAACCAATCCAACATTATTTGTCTTCTTTCTCTATGAAAATGAAAAGCTGAGTAAATAGTCACAAAACCTCCCAAAACACCATAAAATGATGGAATTTTGAAAAATCCTCTTGGGGAGCCCTCTCCCCCACTCCCACTGGGACTTGTGCATTTTCGAATTTGGGATATTTTGCCCCCCCTTGAATTTCTTCCTGCCGACGCCCATGCCCCACTCCCATATAATCAATGATAAATTTTCCTGGATGGATTGTTTTTCCTGCATGGATGGTTTTATTTTCGTGATCCCTTTACAAGCGATGGATAGAGGTTTCAGTGTACCACTTTCTCTGAGCAGTGTCCAACCCGTTCATTTCTGGATATGTAGAATTTTAAAACGATTCATTTACTTTATTACATTTCGAAATGCATTTTTGAAAACTCGTTGAATTATTTTGTCAAGTGTCGTCCCGCACTTGTGAACATGTATACATGTGACGCGTTCTGTGTGCCAATGGGTGAACTACGTTCTCTTGAATGACCGCAGAGATACGCGGCAACATTCGGCGATCTTATTCAATGAAAAGATTCCAAATGGGACCAAAAATCTTTACAATAATTCTTTGGGTTACAATAGTGAAAGTTTTCATATAGACCGTTCTAATTGCTGACATCCACAGCTCATCAAATCCGGTTGCATATTAAAGTCGTAAATTGAAATTAAAACTAAGATATTCAATTCCTCGACATGTAAAGTACGTGAGTATGTTCGATATGTATTAATATTATATTATATCATAAATATTAGATACTACGTATCTACTCTACTGTGACCAAGGCAGCAACCAAAACCTCGAAACGTCGTGTATTTGTACAATCATCTGTGTTCTATCAACGGGCTCTCCACTATGAGTACCTCTACGCATAAACCTTGGTAAGCTGCTGTTCTCTCTTTCCCTTTTACCCGATTCATAAATACTAATTATGTTTGACATAATAATATATCTACTAATAGATATTACATATTTAATTATTAGTAATTGTATATAATTGAGATCAATAATTTAATAAACAAATAAGTTGAATCAAGTAATTGATGAAATATCTCTACTACCGGTATATCGAGACTAGGATGAGTAAACTTCGTACATCAAGAAAAAAGTCTTGAAAGTACAGTAATAAGTGCTTAAAATGAGACAGTGCCAGCTGCATTTATGAGCCACTATTCTAGAATACACAAACATATTAACGTAACTAGTAACTACAGAATGTAGGCCTACTACCGCGTACCAATATAACATGCTACTATTGAGAGTGTACGCCTATTGGTATAGAAAAAAAAATCATTCAATATCTTCCGATAAAACCGTCAACAAATCGGCAATTCAACGCTGCCGTTAAATTTATGACAATTAAATAATTCATTTGATGTTTGTGCATGATTATAATTGGTTATAATTAGGGTTGTGCAAGCAGAGGTTTTTGAATTTTGAGCGAGTTTCGAGCGAGTTTGACTCATTTTTTAGCGAGACTCGAGCTAGTCCGAGCACAATTTTAGTTTGAGCGAGCGAGCTTTATTCAATCAAGTGAATTCAATTTGGTTAAAATTGAATAAAAAATAGAGAAACAAAACTTTTTCATAGGTTTCAGACACTGTTTTTATAATACGAATCTGTTGAAAGATGAAAAGATAACAAGTCTATCCTTCCACTCTCGCTCGCTTGCTAGAAATAGTTTGAATCCTGAAAGTATTTCGAGACTTGAAATTTCAATCTGGGAAAAAATATTTTCACCGAGTTCGAGTCTTGATCGACTCGAACTCGATTGAGAATCTCGAGACTTACACAACCCTAATTATAATAGACAGTACGCCACTGATACTGGCTTGTGATTGGTTATCAAACATCTGCGATAAGTAAGTTACGTAACGTGAGCAAGACAATTGAGTGGTTCGTATTACAATACATGAGTACGTATTACGGTACTTACAGTGATAAATAATAAATTACTCATTTGTTCAGGATACAGACGGGAGATCAAGTGAAATATAAGATAATTTTTGGTAAAAATTAAAAATACTGAATTGAATTCATAGAAATTGGCCGAGAATATTTTGCTTTAAATTCTAAGTTATCATAGTATAAAATAAACTAGTATTTTGCTATTTTGCTTTAAATTGTTAGTTATCATAGTATAAAATAAACTAGTATTGTGAAAGCGCACCATATACGTATCCTAGACCAATAATAAAACATACTGTATCTCTTGTGATGTAACGGGCATGAAGTTACGAAGATTATTTGTAAGTACATAGATTACGATTCACTGCGGTAACAAGTCGTCGCCGATCTCGTCGTCGGCGAAGTCGTCGAGCGCCTCGACCGACCTCCGAGTCGCTGCGGTCCGAGGTCGTTCGGCTAGCGGTCCCAGCGGGTCGCTGTAAGTCGCTACTTCTGCGGGACAAACCAACGACGCGTAAGTATGTGTTGTTTACGCGTTACAGTTGTTGGTTTGTTACTTCTTAATATTTCTTCAGATTACTGTACCAACAATCTTGCTTTGTTACAAAAAAGCACATTTTTTCAGAGTCGTAGAATAGAAATCCGAGGAATAATACATTGCCGATTTGAGTAACTTTTTGATCAAAACCAAAACACTGACAAGAACTGAAATTTTTTTCCCATTTTCTAGTTGATAACTTCGAAAGAAAATCAGGGACTCACTCATTTAAAATTGATAACGTAATCACTAATCAAAATTCAATTTTGAACCAATGAAAAAAAAAATGTATCGCGTTAATGTTTTATAATCAAAATTCGAATTAGTAAATGCAGTTTGTATCATAGCAAACTTGCTAATACTGTAGTAAGGATATTTGTTGAACTTTGACTGTTCCTCTTTTGGAAAGTAAGTGAGGGAAGCTATTTTTTTCTTGTTATATTATTAGTTACAAAGTAGATATCAATTACACATCCGTAACTAAGCAATTTTGTATCACGACACGAAATTAAGATTTTACTAAAAATTGCTAGCACGCAGCAATACAGTTTTGGATGAAGTTCGGAGTGATAACGTTGGAACAATGTGTAATGTGACTCCAATATGTGACCGGGTGGAAGAAAGATGGGTAATGTAGAATAGTCACAAATTGCTAGGGACATATTTCCAAGAAGTCAGCGTAGTGAAGGAAGACCAAAAAAAAGATGGCAAGAGACAAGGTTATTTATTCCAGTCAAATGAACGAGCCATCGGCTTACGAAGGAAGAAGAAGACGACGAGTGATGACCGAGCTCACCTGGTTCCCTCTTGTACGAGCTGTACGTGTACGAGTCGGCCGAGTCTTGCAACGAGAGCTTGGCCAGCCTGGACGAGGTGACTCGTCCCACGCCGGCCGAGCCCGGAGAGTTTCCCTCGAGGACGGGACTCGCCCCGCTGCCGCCTCGCGACGACCGACCGCTGCTGCTGCGGTGAGAGGACACGGTACCTGCGGCAAACGTTCTTACCATTTATATCGAGTTCTGTTTTTAAATTAACGCACTCGTCTACTCGGTCTTAAATCCCAGGACCGATGTCATCACTAGTTAAGAATAAAACGTTTAGAACTTTGAGAGTTGGGGCTTACCTGGCCGTCCGCTTCCCATCCGTTCCCGGACTTCCCTGGACTTCTCCAGCTTCTTAAGCACCATGGCGTAGTCGGACGCTTCCCTCAGGCCCAGGTCCGTGCAGATCCGGACCAGAAACTTCAAACCTGCGACGACAAACAAACATTACACGTAAAGTCACACGTAACGCGGGAACTTTGTCACGTTGCTTTCTATTCTTCATGCCGTAATATGGATCCACTAACAACCAAACCGGCACATGCAGCGTAGCGCTTAACGCGCTCGCTTTATGAGATCCGGGAGACGAGGAGAATTTCGGACCCGGTTCGAACCCAGCCGCCGACCATCTTCACAGGGGTTTTTCATGGTTTTCATGATTAACTAGGGCTAAAATGTGTCGACTTATGAATAAACTAGCATTAGCCCCCGTGTTTCAAAACACGGGGTCAACCTAACCGCTCCCTCGCATACATCGTATTACTTTGACACATAGCCACTCAGCCGTGCCAAATGATTCCCCAGTACTGCGGCAAAAACCAAACAACGCTATTCGCCACTCATCCAAGTGCCCCGTCGTAACTGACCCCGCCGTTGACCCCAGGCGGTCGTCGCCAAGGACAGTGCAACTGACTGACCGAGTGCCCCATGCCCTCCCGTCTCCCCTTGCCTCTACCCCTCACGCCCCTACGAACTGGAATTACACGGTTCCCCGCCCACAGCCGATGGGAAGGCCCAACCACCGCACATCGAACCACCCAGAACAGCATGGGTCCCCGCCCATGACCGAACCCTCTGCCCCCTCGCCCTTCCGTTCTCCTACAGAACGTGCGAACCAGCGTTACCGCCAGACAGAAAGACAGAACAACAGATCTGGGAAACTCTATGGATAGTAAATACCGGTACATCTAAACACACATTCCGTGTTAAATCTACTGTATTAGCTGAGGCATCGCTTCAGAAACTGAAGTTATCGTTGGGCGTGGGCGTGGGTTCGAGTCCCTCATAAGGTATGGGTTTTTGTAAACGTCCTTTCACTTATCATCACTTCATAGTTTCATAATCATCTGCTCATTCGTACCCCCGTATTATCTAGCTGTTTGTGGGGTCGTTAAGCAAACAATAATCAAGTCTACTGTAATCACTAATTTACTAATAATTTGTAAATGATGGTACTGCCACACTCAAGCTTGTAATATTACACTGTATTTATAAGCTATTGTAAAGTATGTCATTTGTGTACTGATTTCCTCGAAAGAGGGTTGAAGGAACAAACACTTCTACCAGTGTTGGGTAGGAACTTATCGAAAGGAACGAGTTCCCGGGAACCTTCCTTCATGAGGAACGTTAAAGGGAACTAAGTTACTATTTTTAGGGAACTTGGAACGATTTGCAAGTTCCTTACCAAGTTCTTTTGCACAGACTGTACTTCAGAAATCCAAGTTAAACTGGTGGTGCCAAGATTTATTTTGTTATATTGTATGTAAGTAAATTCCAGAGATTTTAATCTGAAAACTGGGTAAAATTGTGGGTAAAACCCTCAACTCCATCCGGTCCTATATCATTAGCACTTCTAGGAAACTCACGCACCTCAACCTTGTTCCCAGCAGCATTGTCTCCGCAATCCTTGGTAACCTTTCGGCAAAATACTCCCACTCACTACAAAAACTCCGCGCCGGTAACTTTTCAAGTTCTTCTATTATAACTGGAACTTTTCAGTTCCTTTTTTTCTTGAGTAACTGTAACTGTAACTAGTTCCTTTTTCTACTGAGTAACTGTAACTGTAACTAGTTCCTTTTATAGAGGAACTCACCCAACACTGACTACTACTACCACTACTACTATTTTTTTCCTAATTATTAGTGAAATAATTTCTGCTATGTCTTGATTGTCTGTTTTATTTTTTGTATGCATGTTATTATTAGTTTAAACACTTCAGTAGACCTTCAGACAAGTCGATATGACTTTGAGGGTCTACAAATTCATTATTAAAAAAAAAAAAAAAAAACCTTAAAAAAAAAAAAACCTTATAAAAAAAAAAAAAAAAGAGTGAATACGCACATTCCGTGTTCTCCGGGAAGTCCTTGTGTATCTCCTTGTAGCAGTCCATGGCGCGGTGATAGTCTCCGGTGCGCCGGTGACACGACGCCACCATGAGGCGCCACTTGACCTGGTCCGGCTGGCACAGGGCGGCGCGGTGGAAATAGACGACGGCTTTCTCCGCCACGCGCATCTCGATGTAGTACGAGCCGAGCCAGTTGAGCACGTCCAGTTGAGCGGGGAAGTGGCGGTACGACTGAGAGAGAGAGAGAGAGAGAGAGTTTCGAGTTTTTTATTCGATCTATAGGGCGTTACATTTCAATTACCAAAAATTATATTTTGTCAGTCTTTTGTGAGATGATAAAATGAAACTTGATTGTAATGTTCTAAATTAATAATTGCAGTTGTAGCGAGTGATAACTAGAAAATAGATATGCTCTTCTTCTTATGAATTTCCTATGTAGGCCTACAAAAGCTTTTTTTTCCTTTTTTATTCCAACTGTGAGTTTTATGCATGAACATTTTCATTTTTCATCATCTTATATTGTTTTTTGGGTGAAATTATTATTATTTATTTGGCCTAGAGAGAGAGAGAGAGAGAGAGAGAGAGAGAGAGAGAGAGAGAGAGAGAGAGAGAGAGAGAGAGAGAGAGAGAGAGAGAGAGAGAGAGAGAGAGAGAGAGAGAGAGAGAGAGAGAGAGAGAGAGAGAGAGAGAGAGAGAGAGAGAGAGAGAGAGAGAGAGAGAGAGAGAGAGAGAGAGAGAGAGAGAGAGAGAGAGAGAGAGAGAGAGAGAGAGAGAGAGAGAGAGAGAGAGAGAGAGAGAGAGAGAGAGAGAGAGAGAGAGAGAGAGAGAGAGAGAGAGATGAGAGAGAGAGAGAGAGAGAGAGAGAGAGAGAGAGACCCCGCGTTTCATAACGCGGGGCTAATTCTAGTATTGAATATCAACCTAAATATGTTGACATTTTCAATCGATATTGATTCGAATGAAAAATATTGAATGGAAAAGGATTCGAAATAGGAAGGCATGATTCTGTACTTCTTAGGTTGGCAATGTATTTCTGAATTGATTATTCGTACATTCAAGTGTGTTTAAAAGACATTGTGAATTTTCTTGACAGTATTATTTGTACAATCTATGTGAATTTTTTTTTTTTTTTTTTTTTTTTAATGCTGCCACAAACAAAGGTAATTTATACAAGATTAAAATCGTAAGTAGGCCTAATGTTGTAAATTATTTCCAACTTTGAGAACGTCCGAAATCAAAATATTCTGCCACATGTTTTCTAAGAAATAATTAATGATTACTGATAGATGATGATACTGATCTTTGAAAATGATTGATCAGGGTGTTGTAATAATTTTATAAAATAAGAAATAAAACCCGAATAAAAAGGAGAATTCAATACATTTTACGAATTTAATTGTAATTTGTAACAACGTGGAATAATCCTTGTGCAATGAGATACCTTCTTTTACAAGACACTTGCATTAAAACTACAAACAACATTTGTTAAAACTGTAGAATAATAGATAACGTGACCGCGCTTGCGCTTACGTCCAAGTGGTACTGGAATGCCTGCTGCTTGTCCCCGGCCGCTTCGAACATCTGTCCCATCCTCCGGAGCACTCCCGGATCGCTGGGCACTCTCCCGATCAGCTGGTGGTACCATTCCGTGGCCTGGTCAATGTCACCTGGAAGTCACGAGAGTTACGGATAAAACAAATGCTGCCGTCGGTAGCTCAGTTAGCTGAGGCATCGCTTCAGAAACTTAAGTCACCGTTGGGCGTGGGTTCGAGTCCCGCATAAGGCATGGGTTTTGTCAACGCCTTTTACATATCATCACTTCATAGTTTCATAATCACCTGCTCGTTCGTACCCCCGTGCAACCTAGCTGTTGGTGGGGTCGTTAAGCTAACAATAATCATCATCATCATAAAACAAATGCAAGAGGATAAGAATTATAAATAACAACGTATTGGTATGTCGGACTATTAACGAAGCATAATATATAGGTTCGGACATATTCGTTCGGTCATCCATGACGATAAGGTCTGGAGTGAGGGTCGTGAGATTCACAATTTAATACAATCCTTTTTTTTCCAATTACCATTGATTTCTATGCTTAAGGGGGTGCATGCACGGTGCTTATAAAAATAAAGAAATTCACCTTCACTATTTTTTCTCTTCATCACGAACAAGTGTATTTGAATAAAAACTATATCAAACCCAAGATAATTTTATGCTCTTCAATTAATATGACATTCTATTTCTGTTAATTCAACCAGTTTCAAGATGATACGTCAATGAATTTTATTACAATCTTGATATTTATTGACGTATTATCTTAAAACTGGTTGAATTAACAAAAATAGAATGTCATAATAATTAAAGAGCATAAAATTATCTTGGGTTTGATATACTATTCATTCAAATACACTTGTTCATGATAAAGAAAAAAAATAGTGAAGGTGAATTTCTCTATTTTTATAAGCACCGTGCATGCACCGCCTTAATCAAATACTTGATTACTGATTGCTAGATCATCATAACCAAATTTTTACAGATGAATACATATTTTTCTATTCTTAATAGGAATGTTTTTCTTATTATTATTTTTTCCAGATAATTATCGTTCAATAAAGATGTAAATAATTTCAAATGAATTCTTTTGAATACGTTTCGAGGCCAAATTAATCAATCCGATCCAGTTGTATTTTTTCAAGGTATTTTGTATTGGTGGGGGAGGAGGGGGGGGGGGGGGGTGATGATTCACTTTGAGGTGCGTTCCGGTTCCTTTTTATTTACAAACAAGCCCTGACTATACTCGTGTATTATTTATTCAGATATGTTTGTACAAATATATTTCTCTATTTACAATTATTTCAATACATAACGCAGATTAACTTATTAAAAATGCATCAGATTAAAAAACTATTAAAAATAAATCTATCTGCGGTTTGCCGTGAATCAATCAAACACGTTGAACTCTCAGTAAGTCAAACAGGAAGCAACTGTTATCTACGATCCCGTGTAAACAAACACGGATCGAGAGTAAACTTGACAAAAAGAAATCTACGTTTACCTGGCCTTGACCATATAAAAATGTTATCTAGCAGTGTTGGTATGAATGTGCGCGATTGTAAACGTGAATCTGGTGTTAGCTCAATGATAAAAACACCTTGGTATTCTTCGGCTTGATAAATTGCAATGAAAACGTGAAATATAGGTTTACCGTCAGTAGAGCGTTTACTTTCAGAAGTTTAACATCAATGGACGAAGAATACGAATATATGAAATACGAATATATACGAAGAATTGAAGAAAATAATTGAAACGAAAGGATTAAGCCTAGAGAAAACAATTGAAACAAAACAATTTGAATCATAAATTCAAGTGAAAATTGGAAAAACAATTGAAAATATTAATAGTTTCTGATACGGTGTACCCTATTCATGCACGAAAATTGAAAAAAAACATGAAAAATAAATAAATTCATATTTTGGAACATCATTTTCAGTAGATCAAAGTTGTATATTTGTTAAATATATAGTGTTTCTTATTGGTCATCACTTATCACCAATGTTCATTATTTTTTTACTTTTAAATTTTCCAACATTTTTTCATACTTTGGAATTTTTAATTCAAAGTGTTTCTGTAAGAATTATTTAGTTGTATTTTTTTTGACAAAATTTCTATATACATAATAACCATTGTCATAAACAAACCTCCTAAACAACCTAGCTTCTGGTGTCGCCACCAATCAAACTTGCTATCTCCGAAACAAATCGACCGGACCGGACCGAACATGAAGTTACCGCTATGCGTCTTGCTCATCGTAGCCGTTGACGCGGCCAAGAAGGTGGAAAGTACGGTTAAGATGACCGTTCACTACCAACACAACGAGGTGTCCATCAAGTTCATAACGCACCAGCTCTACCCGACGTTCGTGACCTTGAACAAGCCGTTGCCGCAGCGGCTCAAGCTCGAGCTAGTGCCATACGAAGATATTACCGTGAGTAGTTTACTAACTTTACTCTTTTTTATTGTGTTCTATTCTAGATTATAGAACACACTTATACAATTGGACTAAAATGACGTGCGGTCGTGCGCCGTTGGTTTTCGTTATGTTTTATAGAATCGCTGGTTTTCAACGAGAAAAAAATATCGTAAGCGCTCAGAATATGTAATTTCAAATTCTCTTGGTGCACTTCAAAACCATTTTTTATTATTAACATCGAAACTTGATACAAAGTCATTGTTTCCCAATAAAGGCCACAACTGAAAGTTTAGGATCGTTTGAACGGGGCACCACAAGGGCGATCTTACTATCCCAAAGGTCAAGTTTACCGACTTTACTACAGAGCACCACAACACCTCTTCTCTTTCTGTCTAATTATATTTAGTTCAAGTTTCTAGTTTTTATATTTCCTATATTTGTATTATGTGCAAATCTGTGGAACAATAAACAAATGAATAAACACCAAAATTCTCCGCTGTAGTCACGAAGAATTTTTGTAACGGATTTAGTGAAAACGGCATTTTTCTAATTGATGCTAGAATTAATTATGATTAATTCAAAAATGAATTCAAATCTATTCTCATATCTCACATAAAATCGAAAACTATCGTTTGATTTTGTAATTTATGAAAAACAATTGTGAAAATACTAAAATATTTGTTTGCTTAAAATGTCATATCAAAATAATGAGATATCAACATTCTAACAGGCCTACCGAGGAATCACAGATGTTTGTAATACCTTCAATTTTTTTTTTTTTTTTTTTTTTTTTTCTCAATGTTGCTTAACGACCCCACCAACAGCTAGGTTATACGGGGGTACGAATGAGCGGATGATAATGAAACGATGAAGTGATGATAGGTGAAAGGACGTTTACAAAAACCCATGCCTTAAGCGGGACTCGAACCCACGCCCAACGGTGACTTCAGTTACTACCGCTAGCGATAATTGACTTAGCCACCGGGACGGCAATACCTTCAAGATGGTATAAGTTATTATAGTATTATAGTATAAGTAACTATGAAACTCATGACGGCTACGTCCACTTTCGTTCGATTCCGCGTCCATCTCATGATGGGCGTCCATCCCACGCGGAAAGAGTACTCATGTCGCATAACTGTCAAGCGTATACGGCTGTAAAAACACATTTTTTAGCCGTACTCGCTTGACAATTATGCTATATAAGATGAATAGGTTTTACTTATTCCATATTGAAGGTGTTAACAATAACTGTGTTTCCTCCGAATTAGAATTGTGACATCTCATTCCACTCAATTAAAATATATCACAATCAAATTATATTTCTCTAAATCGACTACCGTGGACTAATATAAATAAAGCATTTATACAACGTGATCCAAACATTTTGTGAGTTTTAGCCCAACGTGTTTTTAACTTTCAGTGTGACAACAACTCAATAGTTGAGCCGAACGTTTTGTTTTCAGTGTGACAACAACTCAATAGTTGAGCCGAACGTTTTGTTTTCAGTGTGACAACAACTCAATAGTTGTTCCGAACGTTTTGTTTCCAGTGTGACAACAACGTGAGTGCCGACCGGAGCGTGGCTTGCTTGAACAGCAAGATCCACGCGTGCGCAACGTCAGTGTTCCACGGCAACTGGGACAAGCTCAAGTTCATCAACTGCATCGCCATCGAGGGTGAGCGAGCGGGGGAAGAGTGAGGGGGAGGGACGGGAGGGAGAGGGGGAGACAAGAGAGAGAAGAGAGAGAGAGAGAGAGAGAGGAGAGAGGGAGAGAGAGAGAGAGAGAGAGAGAGAGAGAGAGAGAGAGAGAGAGAGAGAGAGAGAGAGAGAGAGAGAGAGAGATAGAACACCAAAAATATCAGACATCACGTTGGTTTTTAGCGGTGAAATGATACGTCATCATGAAAAAATTAATTGAAGTGGCTTATTCACAAACAGCTCTGTTGGATACTGTTATATAGTATGGCTGTTGGTTTTATGTCATATTGAATTAGTTTAGGTTTTAGGTAATTCTAGGTTAATTTAAGTTATGGACGACAACAATAACGGGTTGATTAGTTAGACGAGGTCATTTTAGGGTAATTAAGGTTATGCACAAAAACAACAAGAACAACGCCCGCCACGGGTTGGTTACGACGCATCATGCCTAGCTGCAAATAGACTTTGCTAAACTAATAATACGTTGTCATTTTTCGACATCGAACAATAATACTAATAATTTCCATCCCACCGTCAAGGTTGCAACAACGCCTGCCACTGGTTGGTTCTAGCTTCAAATAGACCTTGCCAAATTAATTATATGTTGTCACTTTTCAACATCGAAAAAAAGCTGAACCATCGAACTGACATCGAACAACCCTAATAATCTCCAGCCCATTGTCAAGCTTCACTCGAGTTATGCACAACAACAACAACAATGTCCACCATGGGTTGGTTCTAGCTTCAAATAGACCTTGCCAAATTAATTATATGTTGTCACTTTTCAACATCGAACAATCGAACAATCGAATCGACATTGAACATCCCTAATAAAATTTATATTTCATTGTCAAGCTTCACTCGAGTTACGCACAACAACAACAACAACAACAACAACAACAACAACACCCACACACATGTCTACCTGCAAATAGACTTTGCTAAATGAACATATATCATAACGTTACAAGAACGAACATCCACCCTAATCATTTCTATCCCGTCGTCAGGGTTACAACAACGCTTGCCACGTGTTGGTTCTAGCTTCAAATAGACCTTGCCAAACTGAACACACATAGTCACTTTTCAACACCGAAAAAAACGAACCATCGAACTGGCATTGAACATCCCTAATAAAATATCTATCTCATTGTCAAGCTTCACTCGAGTTATGCACAACAACAACAACAACAACAACAACACCCACACACATGTCCACTGGCAAACAGACTTTGCCAAAATGAACACACATAGTCACTTTTCAAAAACGAACAGTCGAACCGTCGAGCTGACATTGAAAACAACCCTAATCATTTCCATCCAATCGTCAAGGTTCACTCGAGTTATGCACAACAACAACAACAACAACATCAACAACCCATGTCCATATGCAAATGAGACTTTGCTAAACTGAACACGTACCATCACGTTTCAACCACAAACATCCACCCTGATTATTTCTATCCCACCGTCAAGGCTGCAACAACACCTGCCACGTTTTGGTTCTAGCTTCAAATAGACCTAGTTGAATTGATCAAAGGCTGTCACTTTTCGACATCGAACAATCCAACAATCGAACAACCCTAATAATTTCTGTCCGCTCGTCAAGGTTACGTCAAGTCTGCCGAGTGCGCGATCACGACGTGCCTGGACGACTCGCCGATGGCCGCGTGCGTGAACAGTTACGACGGCGACGGGATCCTGGCCGAGTACAACAACCGGACTCAGGAGCTGCGCGTCCCGCTCAACCTGTTCCCGATCATCCTGTTCAACGGAGTCTACCAGGAGGAGGAGCAACGGACGGGACGGATAAATCTACTCTCGTTGCTGTGCAAGAAGTTCAAGAACGTGTTCAGCGCGACGTATTGTAACACGCCGCGTGCGCACAAGGATATGATACACGATAATTTTGCTACGGGTTTCTTTTATCCGGAGAAACGTGTTTGTTATTATTGGTAGCTGTTTGGGGAAAAGATTTTTGGGAAATGTCACAATCCAGCCAATATTTAACCCCCCCCCCCCCCCCCCCCCAATGAAATTATTCATGCGAATTCGGAAAAACTGAGATTGGGATATTGAAAACTAAGTTTTCCTCGATTTTTTAGTCCCCTAAATCCTCTAAAAACCACCTAACCCTAAATTCTGCATTAAAAGATAATTTCATACAAATTATATGGCGCCAACTTATTTTCCTGAAAATTGAAAGAAAGGAATAATATGTAGTGCAAATGTGGATGTCACATTAGTGTATACCCCCCCCCCCCCCCCTCGAAATGAGGATGTCATTTATGGACAGCCCCATAGTTGTAACTACTAGGCCTACTACTACTTTGCTAGGTACTTGAAAGTTGGAAGATTTTATTTGTATTTCGGACTTTCAACCAAAATATGTAATGTAGGATTAATTGTGTTCTTACATTTGAAAATCAGTGCCGATTATTTTCCATCGTTCTAGCGATTTGAATAATTTTTGTAATTTTCCAAAAATGATAAATAATTTGTGCATGTTGTACAAAGAGGTAGCCTAAGAGCATACTTACAATATATAATATGATACTTTTAGGAAAATGATTTATTCTAATATATATTAGTATGGTATTGGGACCAATGACAATACAAATATTTTTAAAAAATGTTATTATTGTCGAATATATTTTTGTATTAAATGAGATAAATTTAGTCCAACTAAGACAGTGTTCGTTCCTCCCCCACCCTCTTTCGTGGATATTTATATAACAACTGAGATAGTGGTCGAGTGACTACCACACTAAACGGTCATTCAGGAGGCGGAGGTTCAATTCCCGCCATGTTCGACTGACAGTCGTTTAATGGTTTTCCTCTGTCGTTAAGGTCAATACTGGGATGGTACCTTAACAATGAGCCACGACCGACTCCTTCCCACTATCCAAAAACACCTAATAAAATAACCTTTCATCTCATATATCATTCACCGTCGCCAATAGCTCGTTAGTTATCAGTACAGTGCGTTGCTAAACCCAATGTAAATAAAAACCTTTTTTTTTCTTTAATAACACCGAAACTTGATACAAAATCATTGTTCCCCAATTAAGGCTATGGAAGAAAGATGAGATCGTTTGAACGGGGTACCACAAGGGCCATCTTACCACCTGAATATAAAACAAATACAATAAAAAAATACAACAATATACAAAAAAATTACAACAGTATAAAAGTACCAAGTTACTTAGTTAGCGTTAGAGTTTGAAGGCGCGTCGACAGTGAGGTCATTTAGCGCCTATGTTCATATCCGTGAACTTTGCCATAGTTGTCAACGTTTGTGGATGTTTCAAGCATATGGAGGGAGCGGGACAGAAAGAGCTAGAAAAATAAGATAAGACGATATAAAATACTAAAATAAAAGGAGACAATAGATGAAGAGAAAAGTGACATGAAAACGAAATGAAATGAAAATAAAAACGCAAGGTTCAGTAGGCCTGATCGATATTTAATTTTTTTTTGTGATATACAATTTAGAAGGTCATTTTCATCGATGTGCACATTGTCGAAAGCGACATGTCAGTACATTAGGCATGGAAACTAATATAATTTTGTCGTAAGCGCCAAGGATTCTGTACATATTGTTGTAAGCGCCAACACAATATATGTCGTAAGGGCCGACACAATGTGTCGTAAGCGCCAACACAATGTGTCGTAAACGCCAAATATGCTATGCAATTTCCCAAATGAAATACAACATATTTTGTTGTAAGGTGCCAAATATGGTATGCTATTTTCTCATTAAATACAAGTTTGTGAAAACTTCATGAATTTTTAGACGAGCTTTAGCGAGGATTCAATTGGACATACTGAAAAAAATTGGTGTTCGTTTTTATGTTTTTTTCATGTTTACTTGTCGGTTCTCTACAGGTCAAACCGCTTCAGCTTTCAACTTCAAACTTTTTTTCATTATGGTTCCTCATCTAACTTAGATCTGTATAGTTTTGTGGCATTATCGGGTGGTAACTTTTATTTTTATGAATTTTAGAAATGTCGAAAATTCCCATTAGAACCTAGAATAACACAGCAGGAAAAAAAGAAAATATATATATTTTCCCAAAAAATGAAATTTTGCGTGAAGTTGAACTACATTTAGACACACATTTCTGGAAATTTTCAGCTTGATCGGGTCAGCCATTTTGAAGAAAAAACATAAAATGTGCTAAATTGGTACCACTCGAAGCAGTTTTTACCCATTTTTACCCATACTATTACTATCCGCTCGTCTAACAACGCATATATGGCGTTTTCCTAGTTATGAAAATTTGTGACGATCTGTGAACGTATGCAGGAATATCACACACAATTTTTCAAAAATCATATCTTCAAGTTTGAATTTATTAAACGTTTTCAACTTCCCGTGAACAATATTAAAAATGACGGTAACGACATTTTATCTCCCCACCATTGATATACTTCGCCCCGCCTCGGTGGTTAAGTCAATTATGGCCAGCGGTATAAACTGAAGTCAACGCTGGGCGTAGGTTTGAGTGCTGCATAAGGTATGGGATTTTGTATACGTCCTTTCACCTATCATCACTTCATCGTTTCATTATCATCCGAACATTCGTACCCCCGTATAACCTAGCTGTTGGTAGGGTCGTTAAGCAACATTGAAAACCAAAAAAAACAACAAGAACCCACGTCAAGGAAACTTACACCTGAGTTGCCAACTACGAGAGTCAGTGAAAGAAAGTCAACGAGGACTGAAGCCGATCAATTGGGTCGTTCACGAGTACTGGGCCGCTGATTGGTTGTTGAACTTATTTAACCTCAATCAATAAGTCTTATGATGTACATCAAGTCACAGTGTACTGGTGATGATGTACAGTAGGAGCACTGCTGATTACGTAATACGTTCTTATACACATTCTGAACACTGCCTGACGACAAATGTATATATATATATATATATATATATATATATATATATTCAACCATGAAAGTTTTATCTTGACCGTGATTCAAGCCCGGGACTTCTGAAATATCACAATATTGAAACTTTAGAATATTTTCAATATTTTCAATATTTTCCCTCAAAAAATACCTGGATGTTGGATGATATACAAAAAGTTTAATTATATATATAGGCCTATATATATGCCTATATATTTATATTAAATGTCTGATGACAACTAAAACCCTTGAGGATGGGAATATGTTCAGTTGAATAATTTATTGAAAACAAATGAATAATAAAAACCTGAGATCTCACATTTCAATTTCTGATTGTTCTTGTCTATGGTTTGAATAGTTTTCGGTAAATTCAGTAATTACGGAGAGCAAATACGCATCAGACATCATCAGGTATATGCGTAACGAACATTTGCGGGGGCATAACTACTATAGTACAAATAGATCCATTTCCTTCATTCTTTCTGTACGAATCAGGAATATAGGAACTACGCACACAAATACAGACTCACCGGCACATGCAGTCGCTTCATGTGATCCGGGAGGCGAGGGGAATTTCGAACCCAGTTCGATCCCCGCTGCCGACCATCTTCACAAGGGTTTTTCATGGTTTCCCTCTGTAGTCTAGGCTAATGCCGGGACGGTTCCCACAATATAGGCCACTGCCACTTCCTTCCCACTACCCAAAAAAACTTCATTTCATCATTCCATCATCTCATTAATCATCCATCCGACGCCAATGGATCTGAGCTATCATTATAGTGCGTCGTTAAACCCAATGAAAAAAATAAAATAATAATAATAATAATAATAATAATAATAATAATAATAATAAAAAAAGACCTATATCCAGAATATCCCCAGAATGTACTCTCGGAGAAATATAAAGGTTTGTCAATGAAGTTAATGAACATTACCTTTGGATATAATTCACGAGAGTAATTATCGTAAATCGAATAGGATTATAAACGAAAGAAGCTATTGATAATATATCATTTTACTGGTGAAATGATGATCACTCTCTTTTTAAAGTAGTCAAAGAAAAGTAAACAATACATGAACCAATCATCACTTACTATAAATATATGTAAAACCCAACATAAACTTGGTACAATGGAGCTAAGAGAAGAGTAGGAAGACCAAGAGAGAAGTGGCAGGAGGGAGTAAGGTATGGGGTAGTCAATCGAGGAGAAAAATGGGAGGAAGTGGTAGACGAGAGATGGTGGGAAGATAGAGAACGGTGGAGGGAACTCGTAAGAAGAAAAGATGAAGGAGAGGATAGTAGTAGTGGAGAAGAGGAAGAAGTCGGAACTGGCAGGAACCAACTGATAAGAAGACTGCCCTAGAAGAAGTGGTGGAAACACCCCCTGGCCCAATCTAATTGGTTATCTGGGTTTTGAGAAATATATATATATATTGAGATGAAGATTTCTCTATATTGGGTTTTAACGGCACACCGTAATAATAACGTAATATATGTTGTAGTAGTAGATAGTAGATGATAGTAGTAGACGTTGCTATGTTAGATCAGTTACTCTACTGTAAGTGACATATAAACCGTGATGAAGTTCAAGGTGTTAGCGTATAAGTGGAAATAAACCGTCAAGCTACCTACAT
Organism: Brachyptera putata; assembly: GCA_907164805.1. Taxonomy (NCBI): domain Eukaryota; kingdom Metazoa; phylum Arthropoda; class Insecta; order Plecoptera; family Taeniopterygidae; genus Brachyptera; species Brachyptera putata. The sequence continues at coordinate 11,792,561 of OU015473.1, read as the reverse complement.
ACCGTTGGCTATATAAAACCTAGCGACCGTCGTTAATAAACCAGTACACCACTCTCAGCCACGATTTAAACACGTAAAAACCTGCGATAACACTAACTAACATCGCTCCTGTATTGTTCGGTATTACACATTAAATATTCGGGCACTTTTGTTTATTTTTAATCATTTTAGAAATTGTACCGTGAATACGAAATTGATAAATTATCAGATCCAATTTCGATTGTTTGTAAAATAAAAACTTGTTTATTGTAACTTCATAAAACACAAAATATTTTTATATTTTCGTTTAACGTGAACGTCACACACTTTTGAATTTAAATAAAATAGCCTAATAGCTACAACTCAAATCAGTTGGATTCTTTAAGAGAAATAATTGATTTGTTGTGAAAGTTTGAATATTCTGTAATTGGAAATTAGAACGTGAAACATTTTACAATTTTTTAAAAAGAGTTTGTAATGAAAGTTTGAATAATAAAACACAACAACTCGATAACGTAGTGACTCGTAATGGAGTGGTACTACTTCAGCCTGCTGGTACTGTTCACGGCGCTAACGGGAAGAACGCGAGCGGCTAACGAGTCGGTTAAAGTGACGGTTTACTACAAGAGTCTCGGTCAGGAGTCGATCGACTTCATCACCAAACAGCTCTACCCGACGTACTTGACCTTGAACAAACAGACGCTGGATCAAGCCAAACAGACGAGGATGACGACGGAGCTTGTGCCGTTCGACGACGCTGATGTGAGTGTTGACAAACGAGAACTGTGTGATAATAGTGGGGTGATGAGATCGCCCTTGTGGTGCCCCGCTCAAACGATCTCATCTTTCATCCATAGCCTTAATTGGGGAACAATGATTTTGTATCAAAATTTGATGTTATTACAAAAAAAAAAATCAATGCTGCTCAAGGGAGTGCATGCACGGTGCTTATAAAAATGAAGAAAATCATCTCTAATATTTTTTTCTATGTTTACGAACCAGTGTTATTTATAAAAAGTATATAAACTCAAAGATAATCTATGCTCTTTAATGAATATGGCATTATATTTTTGTGAAATTCAACCAGTTTTATGATTATACGTCGATGAATACCAAGAATGTGATAAATTCATTATCTTTAAACTGATTGAACTCTCAAAAATAGGGTCATATTAATTAAAGAGCGTACAATTATTTTAAAAAATAAAATAAATTTGCCAGTAAAATTTCTTTAACTGTAGTTTTAAATGTATTTTTGCTATCTATAGATTTCATGTTGTCTGGAAGAGCGTTGTACAGCATTGTCTCTTTCTAATCTATTTACTACTCTCTGATTTGAGTATTCGAGTATCGTTGATCAAAGCTCTCTTTCTCATTTATTCCCGCTCTCTGATTCGAGTATCGTTGATCAAAGCTCTCTTTCTGATCTATTTACTACTCTCTGATTTGAGTATTCGAGTATCGTTAAACGAAGCTGTATAGTAACCATCGCGTCTGATTTCTCAGGACGAAGTCTCGCTGAAAAAGAACTGCGAACCGACGTACAACGAAATCGAACAATGCCTCATCAACAAGATCCACTCGTGCGCCATCGCCAAGATCTCCGACGATTGGCAACAACTCAATTACGTCAACTGCATCATGCTTGACGGCTACCAGAAGGCGGCCAACTGTGCCGCATTGACGTGCATCGACGACTCGCCAATGCCGTCGTGCGTCAACACGATCGACGGCGACGAACTGATCATCGAGAACAGCTACAAGACGAAGAACTTGAAAGTGAGGTTAGCTTTGTTTCCGATGATCGAGATCGACGGGATTTACGACGTAGAAGAGCAGGTGATGGCCAAGTCGAATCTGCTAGCATTGTTGTGCAGTAAGTTTCCGGAGAATTTCAAGGGGCTGTGCGACAGTCCGCGGGCGCATAGAACGATGACGCATAAGAACTTTGGTACCGAGTATAATTATCCGGAGAAAAGGCGGTGCAGTTTTTAACGAATCGGCACTGTTTTTTTTTTAGGTGAGGTTCGGTTTTAGGAATATTAAATTTGTTGATTAGGCAATAATTAGTCAGTTAACTTGTTATTATCCTTGTTACCAATGTTATTTTTAACCTTGATTCATTATTATCTCAATTACTACATTTTTATTATTCGTAAAATGCGATCTTGAAAATTTAGGTGAGGGTAAGAAATCAATAATAACCGATTCGTGAATATATATATATATATATAAATATTGAAACAATATCGAAAACTTGACAAAGCGATTGATTCCCTATATAAAGGCAAAGAACGAAAGTTCAGGATCGTTTGAACGGGGCACCACAAGGGCGATCTTACCACCCCGAAGAAATAGTTGGATATAATATAGCATTGTGAAAATGATATTGTTAAATTATTATTGGTAGATATATTGGTAAAGGTATTGTATTGGAGAATTGGCATTTCTGTGATGAAAGATAAATAATACATTATATATTTTTAGTTGTCACAAAATTAGAGTGTTCTGACTTTAGGCTGTTATGTTTATAATGAATACAGAAGAGAGAGTCAATGTACAGAAAATATAATAAAGACTAATAAAACTGATTTGATTGAATATTATTTGAAAAGAATATATGTTATTACCTGAGGATCGGGTGAATTAACTGAAAATGTTATGTTTAATCAGGAAGTTAAGGCAGTGCATGCACGGTGCTTATAAAAATAGAGAAATTCATCTTTACTATTTTTTTCTTCATCACGAACAAGTGTATTTGAATAAAAAGTGTATCAAACCCAAGATAATTTTATGCTCTTTAATCAATATGATATTCTATTTCTGTGAATTCAATCAGTTCCGAGATAATACATCAATGAATTTTATAACATTCTTGATATTTATTAACGTATTATTTTAAAACTGGTTGAATTAACAAAAATAGAATGTCATAAACTCATAATAATTAAAAAGCATAAAATTATCTTGGGTGTGACATACTTTTTATTCAAATACACCAAGTTGTCCTTAATTTGTACTAGATTGAAAATAACAATATTACAAAATGAATGAACTATAATTAGACGAGCTTTAGCGAGGATTCAATTTGACATACTGAAAAAAATTGGTGTTCATTTTTTTTTTTTTTTTTTTCTCATGTTTTTTTGTCGGTTCTCCACAGGTCAAACGGCTACAGCTATCAACTTCAAACTTTTTTCAATATGGGTCCTCATCTAACTTAGATCTGTAGGCCTATAGTTTTGTGGCATTATCGGGTGGTAACTTTTTTTTTCATGAATTTTAGAAATTTCAAAAATACCCATTAGAACAACACAGCGGAAAAAAAGAAAATATTTTCATTTTCCCAAAAAAATGAAATTTTGCGTGAAGTTGAATTACATTGTGATACATTTCACATTTCTGGAAATTTTCAGTTTGATCGGGTCAGCCATTATGAAGAAAAAACATAAAATGTGCTAAATTGGTACCACTCGAAGCAGTTTTTACCCATTTTTACCCATACTAATACTATCCGCTCGTCTAACAACGCATATATGGCGTTTTCCTAGTTAAAAAAAAATTATCCCCCGATAATGCCACAAAACTATACAGAACTAAGTTAGATGAGGAACCATATTGAAAAAAAGTTTGAAGTTGTTAGCTGTAGCCGTTTGAACTTTGGAGAACCGACAAAAAAACATAAAAAAAAAAAAACATAAAAACGAACACCAATTTTTTTCAGTATGTCAAATTGAATCCTCGCTAAAGCTCGTCTAATTAATTTGTCCTCCAGGATTTTTTCCGAGTCGTGACGTAGACATTACATGTTCATGTTTCTATACAGAATCGCTACTACCTACGTCATGACATATGGTCTCTGAAGTACATACAAATATGAACTTGAGCTGATGATTGCCAGTAGCCTCTAGCATTAGGGAAATAAATACTGTCATTACTGAAATGAGAGAATTACTGTCACTTAAATGTAGTTTCAGGGTCACGATGTCCTTTAATTATTAGACGAGCTATAGCGAGGATTCAATTTGACATACTGAAAAAATTGAAATTCGTTTTTTTTTGTTCTTTTGTTTTTTTCATGTTTTTTTGTCGGTTCTCCACAGGTCAAACGGCTACAGCTATCAACTTCAAACTTTTTTCAATATGGATCCTCATCTAATTTAGATCTGTATAGTTTTGTGGCATTATCGGGGGGTAACTTTTATTTTCATGAATTTTAGAAATTTCAAAAATTCCCATTAGAATAACACAGCGGAAAAAAAAGAAAATATTTTTATTTTCCAAAAAAAATGAAATTTTGCGTGAAGGTGAATTACATTATGACACACATTTCTGGAAAATTTCAGCTTGATCTGGTCAGCCATTTGAAGAAAAAATATAAAGTGTGCTGAATTGGTACCACTCGAAGCAGTTTTTACCCATTTTTACGCATACTATTACTATCCGCTCGTCCAACAACGCATATATGGCGTTTTCCTAGTTATGCCTACAAGAAAAACCAAAATGGCTTTACGTCCGTCCCGAAATTAACTACCATTTGCTGCGCATTACAAAATATATTATTAATGAACATTACAAATAAAAATTAATACTGAATACCTCAACATGACAGATATGTAATGCGATAAATGTGGAAATAATCAAGGAAATCAAGGTCAAATGAATGTCAGGGCTGTTGCATGTTAAGGATACATGGGAAGTATAGATCGAAATCGATGCACGAGTCGGAACACCCAGTCGTCAGGAAGACGGTCGCTCGATGGCTATGACGTGTAATGGACTGGATAGTGGCAGGTACAGTCTTGGCAATAACCTGGTCCAGTGAACAACAGCTGATGCAGAAGTGGTAATGTCTATAAGATCTTCTTATTATTATTATTGTTGTTGTTTAACGGCGCGCGCCGCCCCGGTGGCTAAGTCAATTATCGCTAGCGTTAGTAACTGAAGTCACCGTTGGGCGTGGGTTCGAGTCCCGCATAAGGCATGGGTTTTTGTAAACGTCCTTTCATCTATCATCTCTTCATCGTTTCATTATCATCCGCTCATTCGTACCCCCGTATAACCTAGCTGTTGGTGGGGTCGTTAAGCAACAAAAAAAAAAAAAAAAAAAATTAACGGCGCGTAAACATCTAAGGTCATTTTGCGCCGGTGATTTTTCTTATTAATTGTGTTCACAAAAGTAGAAGGTAACCACAACGAACGTAATATTACCTTAAAAATGCATTGGGAGACAATACAGACAAATGTAATTGTTTTTTGATAACTTTTGTACGGTATGAGATATCAAAATTTCAATAAAGGGGAAACACAGATAATGCTAGTACCATCGAAATAGTAGGCTATGATTTAAAACTATTCGACTTATTTCGCATAATTAGAAGGTTTTAAAATGCGTTAAAAATGCGTTAAATGCGTTTAAAATGGTTTTTAATTGAAATGCGTTTTTTAAAGCTGTATACGTTTGACAAATGAGCGATATAGGCCCACGTTTATTACATAACTTATAGCCAAATTATAACAAACAGAAAGAGATGTTTGTGTCAAGATATTATACAAAATAACAAGTACAATGTTATATTTAGACGAGCTTTAGCGAGGATTCAATTTGACATACTGAAAAAAATTGGTGTTCGTTTTTATGTTTTTTATTTTTCATGTTTTTTTGTCGGTTCTCCACAGGTCAAACAGCTACAGCTATCAACTTCAAACTTTTTTTCAATATGGTTCCTCATCTAACTTAGATCTGTATAGTTTTGTGGCATTATCATGCGGTAACTTTTTTTTATGAATATTAGAAATTTCAAAGAAATACCCATTAGAATAACATGGCGAGAAACAAAAGAAAATATTTTCATTTCCCGAAAAAATGAAATTTTGCGTGAAGTTCAATTACATTTTGATACACATTTCTAAAAATGTTCAGCTTAATCGGGTCAGCCATTTTGAAGAAAAAACATAAAAATATGTGCTAAATTGCTACCACTCGAAAGCAGTTTTTACCCATTTTACCCATACTATTACTATCCGCTCGTCTAACAACGCATATATGACGTTATCCTAGAATTTAATTCAAATTACAGACACTTCTAACTCGAGGGTGTGTTTGAGTCCACAATAAAACAAGTGAATATCTCCACAACAATGAAATTGTCCACGTATTTACTGTTCCTCACAACGGCACTTATCCAAGTGATCCACTGCCAATACGATACTATCAAAGTGAGCGTCTACTACCAGACATCCAGTGCCGACTCGATCGCGTTCTTGACGCGTCAGCTGTTCCCGACGTTTATCGAGCTCAACCATCTGGCGCGTAACGCTCATCTACCGCTCAAGGTCAGCGCAAAGCTGGTGCCCTACGAAGATGCCGACGTGAGTATACCGTATACGCAGGCATGCAGTGGGGCCAGGGCGGTCCAGGGCGGCGCCCTGGTACTTTTATGGGGGGCAGGGCGTAGCCCTGCTTCCAATTTTAAAGTGGAGGTAGAGCGGCTTAGGGCGCTGATCTTTGGTTTTTCTGTTATTTTATATCTGATCATGGTACAAAGTAGAGTCTACGTATTAAAATAAAAATCTAGTAATAATAGTTATAATTAACTTGAGCATATACTCATCTGGGACAGTCTGCCAGCCACGTGCTAGAATTACAAGTACCAAAACATTACTGAATATAATTGTTTAAAAAAAATCAATTATTTTCCTTACGGGGCGTTGTGGAGGGCCAACCCACCAACAATTGGGAATCGCATTGACTGCTATTTAAATTGACCCTTATTTTTATGACAGCACCACTGCCGGGCAGCCGTTGTGATGCCACCGCCCTGGTACTTTATTTTTTACGACTACACCACTGCGTATACGGAGGTTGTTTCACGACAATTTATTGAAACTAGCCTAACATAAGCGTTACCGAATGTCAACACTACTAGGAAAACGACATATATGCGTTGTTAGACGAGTGGATAGTAATAGTATGGGTAAAATGGGTAAAAACAGCTTCGAGTGGTACCAATTTAGCACATTTTATGTTTTTTCTTCAAAATGGCTGACCCGATCAAGCTGAATTTTTTTAGAAATGTGTATCAGAATGTTATTCAACTTCACGCAGAATTTCATTTTTTTGGAAAATAAAAATATTTTCTTTTTTTTCCGCCATGTTATTCTAATGGGTATTTTTGAAATTTCTAAAATTCATAAAAAAATACTTACTCCCTGATAATGCCACAAAACTATACAGATCTAAGTTGGATGAGGAACCATATTGAAAAAAAGTTTGAGGTTGATAGATGTAGCCGTTTGACCTGTGGAGAACCGACAAAAAAACATAAAAAAAAAACATAAAAACGAACACCAATTTTTTTCAGTACGTCAAATTGAATCCTCGCTAAAGCTCGTCTAATAAAGAATCAGAATGATAGATCATAGAAAATGAGTGACGTGAAATAATAGTAGGTAATTGACTATACTGTGGCAATATCTGAGTCAATTTCTAAAGGTTCGTAATTACAAGAAATCTGTGGAGGTGCCAGATGTGAAAAACTTGGCTCCTCCACCATAATTTGTCGGCCCGCACTTTAAAAACCTCTCCTTTCATCCTCTTAAAGTTCATTGCTTTTCATTCAAAATAATTAAAATGGGGTGGTAATTGTAACCCTTGTGGTGCCCCGTCCAAACGATCTAAACGAGCCTTGATTGGGCTTACAACATTCGAAACAATTAATCAACTTAATTCACAAATTCAAAACAACCAAAAATACACCACTTCTGACACGAACTATAGGCCTATCAACAACCATGGTTGATGCAAGAAGGGTATTGGGGAGAGAGAAGCGCTGGAAGATTATCAGGAACGATAAGGATGTGGTTGAAAAAGTTATACAAAGCTAGACCTAGTAAAATGATTGAGGAAATGGGATGGGAAAATTTGGCGAAACGAAGACAAATAGAAAGAATGTGCAATTTTGTTAGAGTCAAGAATGAATATACAGGATGGGATGAATTAAGCAATAGAATTGGAAAGAGATTACAAAGAAGTACAAGGGGAGGGGTAAGAATGGAAGTGGAAAAAGTGGATAGAGAAGTAGGTAAATATGGTTGCATTCAAAGAACGACGCGGGAATGAAATGAATTGGAAGAAGATATCAAGAATATAACGAAGATCAGTGATTCAAGAAGAGAGCTAAAAAAAATAACAATTTATAATTTTATTGAGAATGTTTGATTGTAATTTCATGAGGGTAATCATTGCCACCTAATTTAAAAACAATCTGGACCCCTATTCCTGAGATAAATGAGATATAAGAAAATAAAAATGAGTGAGAAAACGAGTATCTCACATAAAATATGAGATGAAATATGTCATTATTATATGAGATAGTTTCCTGAGATGAATGAGATGTGAGAAAAATAAAAATGAGTGAGAAAACGAGTATCTCACATAAAATATGAGATGAAATATGTCATTATTACATGAGATAGTTTCCTGAGATAAACGAGATGTGAGAAAAATAAAAATGAGTGAGAAAACGAGTATCTCACATAAAATATGAGATGAAATATATCATTATTATATGAGATAGTTTTCTAAATGATTTTTCTCACATCTCATTTATCTCAGGAATAGGGGTCCTGAAATGAGTACATAAAATAACTAACTCTTCCTCAGGACGAAAACTCCCTAGCAACCACCTGTCAAGGCTGGCCAACCCGCTGCCTCAACAACAAGATCCACGCATGCGTCGTAGCGACACTCGACGACGACTGGAACTCGCTCAACATGATCAACTGTCTCATCCTACACGGCAACAAATCACTCATAGAGTGCGCTGCCTTCACTTGCAACGACATAACCTCACTTCCGACCTGCGTGAACACGATCGACGGCGACGAGATACTGATAGCGAACAATCAACTCGTCAAGAAATATAATCGAGAGTTTAAAAACTTACCGATTGTCATGTTTGATGAGGTGTATGTGGAAGGGGAACAAGGGATGGCCAAATGGAATCTATTGGCGTTGATTTGTCGGAAGTATCCGCAGAATTTGGTTGGTCTTTGCGATACGGCGAGAGCCAATAGGACGATGACGCATAATAATTTTGATACGGGTTATTTTATGGCGGGTAAATGGATATGTGAATATTAGTAAAAGGGAAGGATGTTTGAAAAAAAAAAAAAATGTTAATGGACCATATTGTACAATAGAATAAAGAATCATGGTAGTGAATGACTTGCTTGGGTATTTCATGTTCTATTTTTGTTCTGTTCAAATGTATCATTATTGTAGACATTCTTCAAAGACGTATTTTTCATTAGGTTTTTAGCAAGAAGTCCACGTACAAGAATACCGTACAAGAATTCAAGAATACCGGCACATGCAGCGCAGTGGTTAACGCGCTCACTTCATGTGATCAGGGAGACAAGGGGAATTACGAACCCAGTTCGATCCCCGCCGCCGACCATCTTTACAGGGGTTTTTCATGGTTTCCCTCTGTAGTCTAGGCTAATGCCGGGATGGTTCCTACAATAAGTCGGCCATGACCGCTTCCTTCCCACTATCCTTCTCATCACCCAAGAACCTTCATCTCATCATCCCATCATCTCATTAATCATCCATCCGACGCCATTAGATCTCAGTTATCATAATAGTGCGTCGTTAAACCCAATATAAAAAAGGACTGTTTTCAAATATAGCCACAGTTCCAAATTCAAAACACATGTATGTAGGGTCTATATTGCCAACCTGATAAAAATACTCTCACCAAAATAACAACTATCCATTCGTCACGTGACTAAAGTTATACCATTGTGAATCCCCTGTTTATAAAATCGGATCCTATTAACCCAAATCTATTCAAATGAAAACAATACACGGAATAAATATTGAAATATGTGTGAATATAATTATAATAATCAATTCTCATAGACTTATATAAACAATGAAAGTGAATCGACAATTAAACACATTATCATTGATTACCAGACGTTGTTGTGCGACATTCGTAGTCGAGCCAATAACAACAGGTTTACGGAGAGTGCAAATATATTGTTGCGTTTAAAAAAAGAGTCTGCATTTAATTCAGTTGACATTATTTGTGATCGATTCGATTCATTGCCAGGATTTGTGTTGATTTTATTATACAGTCCAGTTGTGTACGAAATTTTAATTATATTAAGTCAAGTTTAACTTTTAGTCTAGATTGTGTTACCGTATATCTAACTTTCAATAACGATTTTTAGGATAATTTAAATTCTATTCAATACATGTGTTTGAGTTTTTTTATTTCTATCGTAAATTGGTTGAAATTCAACTTTTATTTTTGGTGAATTTGAGTTCCGGATACGATTTTCAACAAATATTAGAATTCTAATCAAGATTTGTGTTCCATTAATTGGCTAGGAATTGTATCAACTTTGAATCCAGACCTGTCAAAACTTGTGCCAAGCTCAAATTTCAGTCGATATATTTTTTTCTAGTTAACTTTTAATCGAGATTTGTGTCAAGTTCAACTTCTACTTAGTCCAAATTGGAGTGTTGGCTACACAAAAATGAAGTTAATTATGTTATTAATCGGAGTGGCACTAGTAGGAATGGTTAACGCCACGCTAGTGAACGTGACTGTGTATTATAACAGCACCGGTGGCGCCTCTGCTACCTTCATTACACAACAACTGTACCCAACGTTCCAAGTTCTCAACACGCAGGAACCACCGCCGCCACCAACCACGGAGTCATTCAAGGTCAAGGAGTCGGCTACGATTGAGATGGCAGTCAAACTGATACCGTATCAGCACGTGAAAGTAAGCCGATCACAATACTAACATTCATATTTACATATAAATATAAAAATATTATGTACTAGCTTCACCCCTCATGTGTTACACCATGCGTACAACACCACAACTCACTTACGTCGCATTAGTTTCACAAATAGCCAATCTGTATTATCAAATTAGTCCATAGCATTAAGGGGTTACATGCTTAAAAATTCATATTTACATATGGATATAAAAATATTATGTACTAGCTTCACCCCTCATGTGTTACATCATGCGCCAACACCACAACTCACTTACGTCTCATTAGTTTCGCAAATAGCCAGTCTGTCTTGTCAAATGATTTCCCGTACTGTGGTTACAAAAACAAGCAGTTACCTAGCCGGGAGAACACGGTCATTCGTCATGTCCTGTGTCAACGACGCGGTGGGTGGGGGCGGTGGGTGAAGGGGGAGAGAGAAGCGGGAAGGTGGCAGAGGCCCTTCGCCAACCCGGGACAGCGTGCGCGCGCACAAGCGTCACCGACTCTCGGACAGATAGATAAACAGACATATATGCGAGTCTCTATGGATGATTATGAAAGTTCATATTCATCATTTTTTTTTCTAGGTTCACGTAGGCCTACTGTAATTTAATAAAAAGTACTCCAACTCTAGGATAATTTCATGCTCTTTAATTAATATGACATTCTGATTCACTGATTTCAATCAGTTCTAAGACGATACGTCAATGAATCAGAAAAGTGATGAAATTCACTGACGTGTTATCCCAAAACTGATTGAATTCACAAAAATTAAATGTCATATTAATTGAAGAGCATAAAATTATCCTGGAGATGTGAACTTTTCATTCAATTACACCATTTTTTGAATATGGAAAAAAATAGTAAAGATAAATTTCTCGTTTTTAGAATTTTGATATCTCATACTGTTCAAAAGTCATCACAAAATAACAGATATTCCGCTAAATCGACTCCCATGGACTCTTAATGCGTATTTGAGCACTGCAACCTAGGAGGATTTGATATAACTGCAACTCCCGATAGTAAAGTATTTATTATTTTTCAGGAAGGGTCCACATTGCAAGATAACTGCAATGGAAATGAAAGTCGCCTATGCCTTGCGAGCAAACTCCACGCATGCGCATTATCACAGATCAACGACGATTGGGTATCCCTAAACTACATCAACTGTATGATGAGATACAATTATTATAACTATTTCAAGTCTAAAAGCGCTTTTTTTTTGATAGCATCAGAATGTTCGAAGCCAACATGTGCTAACATAACCTCACTTCCTTCATGCATGAACACTATCGTCGGCGACGACCTTATGATGGATATCAGCAACAATGCAAAGAGTTTAAACATACCGTCACACACACTTCCGGTTGTGACGTTCAACGGCGTCTACAAAGAGAATGAACAAATGAAAGCGCGAACGAATCTTCTAGCTCTGATCTGTGAGAAGTTTCAAGATGGCGCATTGATGGATGTGTGCGAGAATACGCGCATGCGCGAAACGCCGGCGCATGACAACTTTGGTACGGGGATTTATTTACCGGCGGTAACACGTTGCGAGTTGAAACCGGACCCGGATACAGATGATGAAAAGAAGAAGATCGGATCCAAATATTATTATAAAGTGTGAATATTCTTTTATTGACAGTAAAATGAGAAGAAAAATCAAATCAAAATCAGTAATTTTGTAATAAATACAAGAGTAGAGAAAAGGAGAGAAGAAAGAAGATTACAAGAAAAAGAATAAGAAGAAGGTCAATATAATAATAAGATTCATTTCTTTTCTCTACCTACTATGAATGTTTGAATTGTTTCTAACCCTAAAATTACTTATCTTTATATAAGATTTATTGTTGTTAAATGCATGAGTTACCTTACTCCGATCTCACTTAATTTTTTGGGGGGGTGGTAAGATCGCCCTTGTGGTGCCCCGACCAAACGAACTTGTCTTTTATCCATAGCCTTAGTTGGGGAACAATGATTTTGTATCAAGTTTCGATGTTATTAAGAAAATATATATCCGTTATACCACATTAGTGTATGGCGTTGGTTCAGTTTTATCTAGATCATGGGCCTATACAGCGACCGGCACTTTTAGGCCTACATCTGTATTTGGTTTAATTCATTTTAAAGGTGCTGTAAAACTGACTTGGTTTTGTTAACAGCATTATGATAATGGTTCATAATAATTTCTTCTTCAGATCATCAATTGTTATAACTCAAAAAATATGAAATAATGTGAAAAAATCACTTAAAACAGGATAAACCACTTGAAACCATTTTTCAAATTAAAATAACCTTTCATCTCATCATCCCATCATCTTACATATCATTCACCGACGCCAATAAATCTTAAGTCATCAGTCAGTACGTCATAAAAGCCAATATATTAATAAAAACATGTGAAAGAAATAATTAAAACTGAAAAAACCGCACATTTCAACATTTTTCAAATTAAAAAAACTTTCATCTCACCATCCCACATATCATTCACCGACGCCAATAGGTATTAGCCATCTCATCACTGCTTACAGTGCATAGTTAAACCCAATATATTGTAGAAAAAAAACAGTTCGATCCCCGCCGCCGACCATCTTTACAAGGGTTATTTCATGGTTTCCCTCTGTAGTCTAGGCTAATGTCGGGATGGTTCCTACAATAAGTCGGCCATGACCGCTTCCTTCCCACTATCCTTCTCATTACCCAAGAACCTTCATCTCATCATCCCATCATCTCATTATTCATCCATCTGACGCCATTAGATCTCAGTTATCATAACAGTGCGTCGCTAAACCCAATACTGGGAAAACGCCATATATGCGTTGTTGGACGAGCGAATAGTAATAGTATGGGTAAAAATGGGTAAAAACTGCTTCGAGTGGTACCAATTTAGTACATATTATGTTTTTTCTTCAAAATGGCTGACCCGATCAAGTTGAAAGTTTCCAGAAATGTGTATCAAAATGTAATTCAACTTCAGGCAAAATTTCATTTCTTTGGAGAATAAAAATATTTTCTTTTTTTTTTCGCTGTGTTATTCTAATCTATTGGGTATTTTTGAAATTTCTAAAATTCATAAAAAAAAGTGACCACCCGATAATGCCACAAAACTATACAGATCTAATTTAGATGAGGAACCATATTGGAAAAAAGTTTGAAGTTGATAGCTGTAGCCGTTTGACCTGTGGAGAACCGACAAAAAAACATGAAAAAAAAAAAACATAAAAACGAACACCAATTTTTTTCAGTATGTCAAATTGAATCCTCGCTAAAGCTCGTCTAATAAAAAAATATATGTATATAAAAAAACATTTGAAAGAAACAATTAAAACTGGATCAAACTGCATTTCATCATTTTCCAGATCACACACACTTTACCACCTGACGTTGAAAATAAAGTCCAAATATATTTCGATGAAAACAAAACGATTTGTAAATAATTAAAGTACGTTTTGCTTACAAAGAAATGATAGCACAATGATTCAATGCAAGATGTTTGAATTGGTCATCAAAAGTCTTTGACCTGTATCGATGACATTTATCTGTAGAGTTCAAAGGTCATCGATAATATATATACTACAAACCACGCGTGTTGGCTGTTGTCTGCCAACGAAACAAACTAGGACAATCGAACTAGGAATTTTTTATATTGGGTTTAACGACGCACTGTTATGATAGCGCAGATCTATTGGCGTCTAATGGATGATCAATGAGATGATGGGATGAAGGTTCTTGGATAATGAGAAGGATAGTGGGAAGGAAGCGGTCATGGCCGACTTATTGTAGGAACCATCCCGGCATTGGCCTAGACTACAGAAGGAAACCATGAAAAACCCCTGTAAAGATGGTCGGCGGTGGGAATCGAACTGGATTTGAAATTCCCCTCGCCTCCCGGATCACATGAAGCGAGCGCGTTAACTAGGAATTTTGGGGTGGTAAGATCCGAAGTATCTATTCGCCAAACCGGAAGTGGGTTTTAAATTAGTTTTAGCAAAGGTTTTAGTTTGGATTGGGTTAGTTCAGGATGTCTGTTAGGTCTGGTTAGTTGGTTCAGGTTAGTGTGGATGGGTTAGGTTCAATAGATCGGTTAGATTGGGGGGATTACGGCTAATTTAGAATGTAAGCAACAACAACAACAACAACAACATCCGCGTGTTGTGACCTAGGAGGATTCAATATGTTATAATCCGGTGAATAGAGCCTGCCGGTAAGATCGCCCTTGTGGTGCCCGGTTCAAACGATCCTAAACTTTCATCCTGGCCTTTTGTGGGGAAACAATGATTTGTTAATGAAAATGAAAGATGTTACCGGCACATGTAGCGCAGTGGTTAACGCGCTCGCTTCATGTGATCTGGTAGGCGAGGGGAATTTCGAATCCAGTTCGATCCCCGCCACCGACCATCTTTACAGTGGTTTCTCATGGTTTCCCTCTGTAGTCTAGGCTAATGCCGGGATGGTTCCTACAATAAGTCGGCCATGACCGCTTCCTTCCCAATACCCTTCCCATTACCCAAGAACCTTCATCTAATCATCTCATTAATCATCCATCCGACGCCAATAGATCTGCGCTATCATAACAGTACGTCGTTAAACCCAATATAAAACAAATGTTAATGAAAAATAAAATTACGTTGGTAGACAGTGTCCAATAGTCATGAACACGACTATAAGTGAATGCAAACGTCTCCACCTTGGTTAATAAAAAACTTATCTATAATCTTTTGTCCGCGAGAGGGATTAAGGTTCCGATCGACCGTCCCCCCTATATCACAGCAATAGCGCACGGGTGGTTCGAATCTTCATTCAAGTGTGTAACGTGTATCCACTAGATATGAAGGTTCCGAGCGACCGTCCCCCCTATCTCACAGCAATAACGCACGGGTGGTTCAAACCTTCATCTCTTGTGTGACTTGTATCCACGAGAGATGAAGGTTCCGAGCGACCGTCCCCCCTATCTCACAGCAATAACGCACGGGTGGTTCAAACCTTCATCTCTTGTGTGACTTGTATCCACTAGATATGAAGGTTCCGAGCGACCGTCCCCCCTATCTCACAGCACCAGCGCACGGGTGGTTCAAACCTTCATCTCTTGTGTGACGTGTATCCACTAGATATGAAGGTTCCGAGCGACCGTCCCTCCTATCTCACAGCACCAGCGCACGGGTGTTTCGCGCATCAAATGCTGTTGAATCGTCAGAACAAAGTACAGAGGAATAAACCGCCCTGTCTTACAATTACTACAGTCGAAGAGGAACCCAGGAACAACGAACACAACGCACTTTCACGAGTTTCATGTAATGTATTATTTATATTTTCATAGATTGTTTGTATATTTTTAATTTAATTTTCATATTACTGGTGATTTGAAATCATCTGGTTAGTAATAGTATGATTTGAAGTTCAAAGTTTCAATTTTATTTATTCAGTTGAATAATTGATACTAACATATCCCAATCTGCACTCTACCAATTTTTAAAAATAATTATTAAAACTTTGATTGTTGTAATGTGTGATATTATTGGATCTTCTTGACTTTTTTTTCAGTGCATTACAATTTCATTTTTTTTCTCATAATTAATGTTATTTTTTAATTATTAAACTTTGTTATCTTCATTTTATATCATTCAATAATTTTCAGTTATTTTCTTCTTCGAAATGAGCTTATTTGTTTACATTATTGTTTCGTCAATTTATACTATTTCTTATTCAATTTGAAAAAAGGTTTGGATTGTTTCGTCATATTATATTATTCATTTATCCTACAATTATTTTCTTCTTTATTTTTTTTTATTGTACATTGTTTTCTTCATTTTATAAATGAGACTCTTCAATTCACAAACGATGGATGTCATAAGCAATCGACAGAATGATTGAAACAATGTTAATGGGCCCTAGGCCCGGTTTTACGAATGGGGTAGAATTTATTAATAATGCACCCCAGAATTAAAAATTAAAGCAGCAATAATAACAGTAAATTGTTTACATTATCGTGAGTGTATTAGGCAATAGTTAGCGAATTAACAATTGTTATCACACTTGGTTATATATGTTATTTTTGTACCTTTAGCTAATAGTTAGCGGATTAGTGCTTAACTAAGATTCGTAAAACTGGACAAAATGTGATTCACTATGAAATAACTATGAAAATCTTCAAGCTACAAGGCAGTAACAGAAGTGATTTTTTTATATACGCCTATAATATAATAAACCATGTATAGGCTACAGTTGTAAATATAAATATTACATTTTATTAGACGAGCTTTAGAGAGGATTCAATTTGACATACTAAAAAAAACTGGTGTTCGTTTTTTTTTTTCATGTTTTTTTGTCGGTTCTCTACAGGTCAAACGGCTACAGCTATCAACTTCAAACTTTTTTTCAATATGGTTCCTCATCTAACTTAGATCTGTATAGTTTTGTGGCATTATCGGGTGTTAACTTTTTTTTTATGAATTTTAGAAATTTCAAAAATACCCTTTAGAATAACATGACGGGAAAATAGAAAATATTTTAATTTCCCCAAAAAAATGAAATTTTGCGTGAAGTTGAATTACATTTGGATACACATTTCTAAAAATGTTCAGCTTGATCGGGTAAGCCATTTTGAAGAAAAACATAGAATATGTTGAATTGGTACCCCTCGAAGCAGTTTTTACCCATTTTTACCCATACTATTACTATCCGCTCGTCTAACAACGCATATATGGCGTTTTCCTGGTATTAATCAAAGACCATTAAATTATCTTGGAGATATGAACTTTTCATTCAATTACACTGGTATTTGAAAATGGAAAAATATTAAAGATAAATTTCTCGATTTGTGTAAGCAATGTGCACCCGCACCCCCTTAAGCAACAATAATCAATCAATCCATTGTCTCCAGTCCTACTAGTCGACTATGTCTCCCCCATGGGCCGCGCTATATCTGTCCGCGTTGTTCCTCTGCCGGGTCCACGGCGCCGCGGACCCGGCCGGCACGCTCACCGTCTCGGTCCACTACCAGACGAGCGACCGCGACTCTGTCCGCTTCATCACGCGCCAACTCTACCCTCTGTTCCTGGAGGTGAACCACCAGGCGCTGGGCGGACAGCCGCTCAAGATGTCCGTCAAGTTGGTGCCGTTCGAGATGGCGCAGGTGAGCCGGACGGATATTGACAACGATATCGGTTATTATTGGAAAGTATGGGCGTCGGCAGCGGGGGGCAAGGGAGCCTGGGGGCGGGCAGAAATTTATTTGAAAAATTGAAACAGTTTTTTTAGACGAGCTTTAGCGAGGATTCAATTTGACATACTGAAAGAAATTGGTGTTCGTTTTTATGTTTTTTTTTCTTGTTTTTTTTTTTTTTTTTATGTTTTTTTGTCGGTTCTCCACAGGTCGAACGGCTACATCTATCAACTTCAAACTTTTTTTCAATATGGTTCCTCATCTAACTTAGATCTGTATAGTTTTGTGGCATTATCGGGGGGTAACTTTTTTTTTATGAATTCAAGAAATTTCAAAAATTCCCATTAGAATAACATGGCGGAAATAAAAAGAAAATATTTTTATTTTCCAAAAAAATGAAACTTCGCGTGAAGTTGAATTACATTTTGGTACACATGTCTAGAAAATTCAGCTTGATCGGGTCAGCCATTTTGAAGAAAAAACATAAAATGTGCTAAATTGGTACCACTCGAAGCAGTTTTCACCCATTTTTACCCATACTATTACTATCCGCTCGTCTAACAACGCATATGGCGTTTTCCTAGTTTTAAACAACGATGTTTTTCGAAACTTTGTAAGTACCGACTGTACCGGTGACATATTTTAACATGTCTTGTTACGCGGGTGGTCATGAGTCTGATGTGACTGGGGTGGGTAGGCAAGGCTATGCCTTCGCCGACTGACGAATATGATTTATTGGGCTATTCTTATTTCCTGGAAATTTTGATATTGGGTATCATACAGACCAATCAGATTCTAATAACTCATTTTGACTATTTTGTATGATGAAATATTTAAAAAGATGAATAGGATCAACTACTTGCATAGAATTCAACCAATTCAACATTATCCGTCTTCTTTCTCTATAAAATTCAAAAGCTAATTAAATAGTCACAAAACTTCCCAAAACACCATAAAACGATGGAATTTCAAAAAATTCCCTTGGGGAGCCCTCTCCCCCCACTCCCATTGGGACTTGTGCATTTTCGAATTTTGATATTTTGCCTCCCATTAAATTTGTTCCTGCCGACGCCCATGTTGGAAAGTAGGACTTGATTTAAATAATATATTTCTGTGATGGATGATATGAGAGATGGATGATAGATGATAATACAGAGTAAGAGAAACAGGTGATATGAGTATAATGAGGTGGGTACAGGTTGATGGGCGTCGGCAGGAAGAAATTTAAGGGGGGGGAGGGCAAAATATCCCAAATTCGAAAATGCACAAATCCCAATGGGAGTGGGGGAGAGGGCTTTTGAAATTTTTTTGACATTTTCTTTCGAAATTCCATCGTTTTATGGTGTTTTGGGAGGTTTTGTGACTATTTGATAAGCTTTCGATTTTCATAGAGAAAGAAGACAGATAATGTTGAATTGGTTGAATTCTATGCAAGTAGTTGATCCTATTCATCTTATTATATATTTCTTCTTACAAAATAGCCAAAATGAGTTATTAGAATCTGATTGGTATGTATGCTACCCAATATCAAAATTCCCAGGAAATAAGAATAGCCCAATAAATCACATTCGTCAGTCGGCGAAGGCATAGCCTTGCCTACCACCCCAGTCACATCAGACTCATGACCACCCGCGTAACAAGACATGTTAAAATATGTCACCGGTACAGTTGGTACTTACAAAGTTTCGAAAAGCATCATTGTTTAGAAAAAAAAAAAAAAAAAAAAATTGCCTGGTCCAAGCGGGGGGCAAGTGCAACCCCTTGCCCCCCCCCCCGCTCCGACGCCCATGTACAGTTGGAGGCTGGGAGGCAGATTCCACAAGGGTCAATAAACTCGAGATTCACACTACCATTTCCACGGTCTCTGAGGATTTACTCTGTCAAGAGTTCACGAGAGTCGATTTAGCAGAATTTCGTTTCTCTGGTGATGACTTTCGAACGGTATGAGATATCAAAATTCTAATACGGAGGCAACACAGCTATTTTTAATACCTTCAAGATGGTATAAATATAACTATATAAATTAAGGTAGCATAATTGTCAAGCGTCAGTTTACAGCTAAAGATATGAAGAATGTGTTTTTTTTTATTCGTATACGCGTGACAATTATGCTGAATTATAAGTCAATGTTATACATATCATAACATCTGTTGATCGCTCAGATAACAGAACAATCTTCCACAGGACGTAAACACCCTAGTCGCCAACTGCAACGAACCTAGCAACCGTTGCCTCGCCAACAAAATCCACGCATGCGCCGTCGCCAAATTCAACAACGACTGGCAATCGCTCAACTTCATCAACTGCCTACTCATCACCGGCTACGTCAACGTCAACGAGTGCGCCAAACTGACTTGCACCGACTACCTGCAAGTAGCGTTGGCGGCATGCGTCAACAGCGTCGACGGCGACCACCTGCTGATCGCCAACGGCAATCGCACGAGGAGCGTAGCCGTGACGAGAAAGTCGTGGCAGCCGTTGATAACGTTCTACGACGTTTACGATGCGGATTACCAGTTGCCGGCCAAGGTCAATCTGATCGCGTTGTTGTGTAATAAGTTTCCGAGTAACGTGGCGGGATTCTGCGACGGACCGAGAGCGAACAGTACGATGTTGCACGCGAATTTTGGCACGGATTATTTTTATCCGTTGAATTGGCGATGTGCTTACTAGTCTTGTGGACGTTGTTAAGCTGGATTCCCAGGCGACTCTCATGTTGAGCGTCAAAATTGCGAGTGGCGGACATTTTGAAAGTCGCTCGGCAATTCGAGAGTATTTATACCCAGCGACAAAAACTTGAACTACTATTGGCAGCAGTTATTTTGTGCATCTGTCAACGTCTAATCGAAGTCGATTATCGATAAATCGCCGGATGCAGTATCCGAAACTGTGTACTTCCGCCAATATCGCGAGCTCATACCGCTCGAATGTTGAGCAAACCTCTACTCTCGTGATGCGATTCGCGACTTGTCCCTGATTGGTCAGTCAAGGAAAATGTCTGCCGTCTCGTGACTTTGAGCCGCCATGACGCGCGACATGAGAATGGCGTGCATGGAAATCCAGCTTCAAGGGGGTGCGTGCATGGTGCTTATAAAGATAGGGAAATTCACCTTCACTAATTTTTTTTCTTTGTTCAAAAACCAGTGTAATTGAATGAAAAGTTCACATCTCCGAAATAATTCTATGTTCTTCAATTCATATGACATTTCATTTCTGTGAATTCAATCAGTTTTGAGATAATACGTCAATGAATTTCATCATATTCTATTTATTCATTGACGTATCATCTCAAAACTGATTGAATTGACAAGAATAAAATGTCATATTAATTAAAGAGCATACAATAATCTTGGAGATGTAAGCTTTTCATTCAACTACACTGGTTATTGAACATGGAAAAAAATTGTGAAAGTGAATATCTCTATTTTTATTATCACCGTGCATGAACCCCCTTAAATAAATTTTATATCCATTTTTAAAAATCTGTGACGAGCTTTGATGATGTTGAATCAATTTTGATATTTTCTATTCATTTATAATTTTTTGATTCAAATCACGTCAGTAATTATTTTTCTATTAAATAAAATATTCTATGAAAAATTCCTTGAATATCAAATATTATTCTCAACAAAAATATCGCATTGGATGATAATAATATGACAAAAAGACTATTGACTTGGTTGGCTGTTTTATCTTTAATTTAAATCCTTATTCCTCCTGGTGATGAAGGACGTAAAGTGAGTTGGAAAAAGACCCTGATCAAACCAATCTACAGGAAATCACAACCTTGAAGTAGATTTTAATTAATAATGACGATATTTATTCCGCTGATTCTAGAAAAAACTAGGAATCATTATCAGAATTTCAGATTTTTTCTGTCCTCCAGAGACCATGAGTCATGACGTGGGCATTACCGATTCTGTATAGAAACATAAACAGAATCGAGTAATGTCTACGTCACGAGTCAGAAAAAGCGCCGGATCGTGGAGGACGAATAAATTAATTATAATTTCTCGAATTGAGATGATGATTTTCCGATTTCTCCAAAATTAGGAAGATGAATATCGTCATTATTCGTTAAATCGAGTTTCAAGGTTGTGACTTCCTTTAAATAATTTTAGAAACATTCATTTTTAAACGGATTAAAATTAAAATGATTATTTGTGGAACTTCAAACCTAAATAACTCGCATGAATCAAAAGTGAGAAATTTTAGATGTTGATGATTTACAAATGAAAAGAACGAAGTGGCTACACAAGAATGGTTGTGACACGAAAATCTTGATTTTTATGGTTCCTAAGTACAGAAAAATTATACGAATATTCGTGGAATGCTCTTTCAAATGTGAACTATATAATCTTCAGTCGACTTCCATGTAGTAGTAGTAAATATCTTTATTAGCATTTCTTGCTATTTACAAGGTCAATTACACTCGAACATTTTTGTATAGTTACATTTCATAGAAACTAGTAATAAAATTAAATAATATTAATATTTAACATAATGGTAAAATCGTTAATTCAAAGCCTACAACACAGGATGAATTATAACTCACATAAAATTATTATAAAATACAATTTACTATTCTCAATGAAAAATTTTGATTATAGTTGATTAATATAAATTTGGACCATCCCAATAATTGACTCTTATTATAGGAATCAACTTCTTATCTTCAATACTCTTACAACACTCTCGTCTAAATTGACTGGACGTTTTCGCCTCTTTCACTTTATTTTCTAATCTATTATAAATTCTAATTCCCTTAATAAATATTGAATTGTCTTCTTCTTTTTTTGACGTTCTTGAAATATTTATATTCTTGCACGCTCTAGTATCATGCAAGTGTTTATCTTTAGTAAGTTCAATTTTATTACAGAAATATCGAGGAACTAGTCCATTATTTATTTTATATATTAAGCTAAGAGTATTGAGTAATATTCTATCTTTAACATTTATCCAATTTAATGCCTTTAACATTTTCTCAATAGATGTATCTTTGCCAACTCTTAGAATACTCCTCATGTAATACTAGGCAAACGCAGAATATGCGTTGTACGATGAGCGAGATGTCTATATTATTCACTGAATACAGTACAACCTTGATAGTACGACGCTCGATACAACGACGATCGCGATAGAACGTCGTTTTGAGATAGTCCCGGCCAATCCCCATAAGACTCGATGTTATTTTATTTTGTTAGTACGACGCTCATTATAACGACGATCGCGATAATACGACGATTAAAATGGTCCCCACAGTATCAAAAATGCAATTACTACGACGAATCAATTGCAAAAAGTAACAAGCAATAATAATATGTACACTTCGTTGCAAAGATGCAGTCAAGCTCAAGCTCACGAGTCGCCTCACGCGCTCTCCTCTCTCCAGCCCGCGGGTAGGAAAAATCCTACCCGCCGACAAAACTAATACATAGTAATAATTATTGTTATATTTATAACTGTACTGACTACAACATAAATGTCAATTGTTGACGACAATACAGTATCTTATTGTAATTAATTTTCCTAAATCCTTCATCTTCCTATAATTCAAAAAAAAGGGATAAATTTCATTTATAACGACGATCGCGATAATACGACGATTTAACTGTCGCCCCTGAACGTCGTACTATCGAGGTTGTACTGTAATTATTTTCTTGGAAACGGCTCGTCCGATTCCAATAGGAGTGTGTGATAATGTGCATTATTGTTGTTACGTTTAGGAAAATTTTGAATTCTGTTGAAATATATTGATTTTCAAGATTTTTCCGCCCAGCCATGTCTTACGGGGTTTTTCAAAACTTTGAAATGGTTTATCTAAAAAGTGGTTGGACCTATTAGACCCAAAAACCATACAGTTCTAAGTTGGATGAGTCCGCGTATACAAAAAAAGTTTCATGCCGATCAGTGGAACCGTGCGACCTGTGTAGTGCGCACAAACAAACAAACAAACAAAACACACTGACAAAGCTCCGTAAGAGTGGGATGGAAACTCTTCGCTAACGCTCATCGAATTAAATATCTTTCAAATACCACAACTTTCAGACTAGCTTTAAATCTATATATATATATCTTCAAGAACATTGCTTTTATTGTATGTCTGACTATCTCCACCCTGTTGCTGTTACAAAAGACTGTGTGAGGCCGAGGGAGTGAACACAATCAGGATGGAGAAATATTTTATGAAAATGGAGAAGAGATAGAACTGAATAAGTTTAGAGAAAGATAAGAGAGAAGAATTGAAGATTGGTCAGCAGAATAAGAGAAGATTAATTATTTCAATTTCATTATTATGTGCCATTAATGTTTAATTAGTTTTGTTTAGTCTCAAGTTTATATTGTATAAAATTATTATATCATCACAATCTACCGAGAAGGTATCAACTGCACTAAAAATCAACTGTACTAAAAAAAACTGTACTAAAAAAAACTGTACTAAAAAAACTGTACTAAAAACCAACTGTACTAAAAAAAAACTATACTAAAAAAAACTATACTAAAACCCAGCTTTTTGAGCAGTCTGTACTTCTGTATAAGGCTCCGCCTCTTCACAAATTGTTACCACTCATCCTTGAATAATAAGTTTAGTACATTTTTTTTCAGTACAGTTCCAGCAGCCCACCCCCCCCCCCCTTCCCCAACAACGACATCAACCTACCCCCCTAACCTAACCAACAACCAACTTATTTTTCAAGGATGGGTGGTCACAATTTGTGAAGGGGAGGAGCCTTATACAGAAGTACAGACTGCTCAAAAAGCTGGGTTTTAGTACAGTTGAATTTTAGTACAGTTTTTTTTAGTACAGTTTTTTTTAGTACAGTTGGTTTTTAGCACAGTTTTTTTTAGTACAGTTGGTTTTTAGTACAGTTTTTTTTAGTACAGCTGGTCAATCCCCCAATCTACCACCCGTAACAAACTACTTGTGGAAACAAATAAAAAATAATAATTAAAAAAACTCCATGAATGGATTGTGAAGTAATATTTATATGACTAGTTATCAACAATGTATTCTTTACACATGTCCCTAACCAATTAAATTATTTCAATTAAATTAATTTCAATTCAATTAAATCAGTTTGCTTAGGTTAGGTGGCCTGCAATTTTTGGAATTAGTTCTGGTTAAAGATTTTGATTACTTCTTCAATTTTTAATAATTCATCTTCATTTGTTATTCATATTTTGTTCAATTTTCATGCATTTATAATGATTTAGATTGAATGAGTTTAGGTTAATTTAGTTGTAATGCTGCTTAACGACCCCACCAACAGCTAGGTTATACGGGAATTTAGTTATTTTTAGGTTATTGTCTGGTAATCGCTTATGTGCACCACAGTGTCACTACTGGAAGAAATTGGTGGCTATAGGCGAAGAAAAATGAAACAATCAATTGCTGTTTTGCATACTTGTATCTATACGAAAAGAGAATTGGTACCTACTGAAAAAAAAACTTCTGACGTTTGTAGAAAACTCGATGTGATTTTCAAACAATTAACGCTTTTTGAAGATGAAGTTCATTTCATAATTGTTATTCTCGTACTATAAAGGCTTTTGACCGACAAAAACAACAGCTATATTTATATATATATATATATATATATATAAATATATAAATATTTATATATATATATATATATATATATATATATATATATATATATATATATATATAAATATATATATATATATATATAGGCCTATATATATATATATATATATATATATATATATATATATATATATATATATGACTATAAATATATATATATACATATATATAAATATATATATATATATAGGCCTATATATGTATATATATATATATATATATATACATATAATTATTTATATAATATATATATATATATATATATATATATATATATATATATATATATATATATATATATATATATATATATATATATATATACATGTATATGTATACTGGTCTTATTTGTGTTTGTTATGTTATGTTTTTTGTTTTTTGTTATGAGCTTGTCATACATACAAGCCAAGTTTCATCAAAATGTTGTACTTTCGTTTGACCTTTTGACCTGTGGAGCGCGCAAAAATATACTTTCGTTCTTTTAAATACGATAAAACTGAGCCATTCTCTCTACTCATCCTACCATCATTGAGAAACAAAATAACAAATCTTGTTATCAATTATTAACCAAGTAGTAGTTTAACGAAGTATTAATCATTTTGAAATACTTAATTATTGTTTTGACAAATAATATCTAGGTTAATTGTCATATCTGACGTAGTATTTATTTTCTAACTAGTTTCTGTAATCATCTATCGTCAATAAAACTCGATGGATTTTGAATTACAGTAATTAACATGTGAAAGTGAGTATTAATGATTCAGTTAAGACTCCATGGCAGTCTAGGCAGAGAAATATCAATTTTTTGATAACTAGGAAAACGTCATAGGCCTATATGCGTTGTTGGACGAGCGGATAGTAATAGTATGGGTAAAAATGTGTAAAAACTGCTTTGAGTGGTACCAATTTAGCACATTTTATGTTTTTTCTTCCAAATGGCTGACCCGATCAAGCTGAAAATTTCCAGAAATGTGTATCAAAATGTAATTTAACTTCACGGAAAATTTCATTTTTTTCCTATGTTATTCCAAGGGGTATTTTTGAAATTTCTAAAATTTATGAAAAAAAAAGTTATCGCCCGATAATACCACAAAACTATACAGATCTAAGTTTGATGAGGAGGAAAAAAGTTTGAAGTTGATAGCTCTAGTCGTTTGACCTAAGGAGAACCGACAAAAAAAAAACATAAAAACGAACACCAATTTTTTTCACTAGGGCCTATGTCAAATTGAATCCTCGCTAAAGCTCGTCTAATAATATTTTTATTCACAGTTTTACATGGCTTATTATATAGATCTTGAAAAATTTCTTATTTTACTTCATTATAGCTTCAGGTTTCTGTTTGATATTTCACAATTAGTTTCATTTTCTGGATTAATCACCGTTCTCTCTATTAGTCTATCAATTACTCAATTATCCCGTGTCATTCGTGACAGCCATTGTTTGTGATGGCAGAGTCCTAATAATGAACATATTTATATACTAGGAAAACGCCATATGCGTTGCTAGACGAGCGGATAGTAATAGTATGGGTAGTAATGGTTAAGAACTGCTTCGAGTGGTACCAATTCAGCACATTTTATTTGTTTTCTTCAAAATGGCTGACCCGATCAAGCTGAAATTTTTTAGAAATGTGTATCAAAATGTAATCCAACTTCACGCAAAATTTCATTTTTTTGAGAAAATAAAAATATTTTCTTTTTTTTTCCGCCATGTTATTCTAATGGGAATTTTTGAAATTTCTTAAATTCATAAAAAAAAAGTTACTCCCCGATAATGCCACAAAACTATACAGATCCAAGTTAGATGAGGAACCATATTAAAAAAAAGTTTGAGGTTGATAGATGTAGCCGTTTGACCTGTGGAGAACCGACAAAAAAACATAAAGAAAAAAAAAAAAAAAAAAAAACATAAAAACGAACACCAATTTTTTTCAGTACCGGTATGTCAAATTGAATCCTCGCTAAAGCTCGTCTAATTATATAACTCATATCGCATAATTCTCAATAGTTACAGCTACAAAAAATACATTTTAGAGGTATTAAAATCATCTGTGTTTTCCCTTATTAGAATTTTGATAACTCAAAACATTCGAAAGTTATCAAAAAACTGATATTTCGCTAAATCGACTCCCAAGGACTCTTAATAAAATCATACATCAGTGTAGCCAATACAAGACAGACTAAGAACAAGTTTTGTGCATAAATCAAGCTAATCTCTTCTCACAGGTTCAAGGCCAGACTATGACAGACACACATCCAAATATAATTATATACTTATGTAAACAAAACGAAGGTCATCTACCAACTTACCAAAC
Organism: Brachyptera putata; assembly: GCA_907164805.1. NCBI lineage: Eukaryota > Metazoa > Arthropoda > Insecta > Plecoptera > Taeniopterygidae > Brachyptera > Brachyptera putata. The sequence goes on along the minus strand of OU015473.1, from coordinate 11,764,696 downwards.
AAAAATATCACCATTAAATATTTATATCTGTGACATTTTCAAGTTTATCAACTTCACATTACGATAATTAATATTAGAAATACAAATACATATTTTAAAAAAGTTATACTATCGAGTTTTTGTATAGATTACCGATGTTTTTAGTGTTATTTAGTTGGTAGATTGACCTCATACTTTCGTGGATATAAGTATACAGCAGTTGGTAACGGCGTGTATAAACTTCACACGGTTTAGAATATATCTTTCAGCATATCATTACACGTCCAGCCGTCCGCGAGACAAGTCGTTACAGGTAACTACTAGATAACTTATGTAACTTGAGCTTTAGTCCAGTTAGTCTGTATCTGAGAGTTGGTGACGACAACTAGCATGGTGACAACAAGTTTAAACTGACAGTTAGAGCTACTCCAAAGTTGGTAATTCCGGCACTTGGGCCAGGTTGTGCGAATAGTTTTAGAGAGCTGTATGTACCAACTGATGATTAAATATTAATTGATTAATCATTACATAGTGTACAAAAATAGCATATATGTATCCAAGGGTAATAACAGGTTAATTTTCTAATTTTTGCTCAATTCACTAATCATCACTTGGTACAACGGGCTCTTAGCCTTTATCTGAGAGTTAGTGACGACAATTAACGTGGGTAACCATGGTGATAACAACTTTTAACTGCCAGTTAGTTACTCCCACGATCTCAAGTCAGGCACTTATGTAACTTATGAAGGGCTAACTTGGGCTTGGTTTTACGAATTTTAGAGTACTAATCCACTAACTATTAGTTAAAGGTACGAAAATAACATGTTTAAGTATGTAACCAAGGGTGATAGCGAGTTAATCCGCTAACCACTGCCTAATTCACTGACTTTTAATTCGTAAAACCGGGCCTTAGTGCCGGAATTACCAACGTGGGAGTAGCTGGCTCTAACTGGCAGTTCAAGGGGGTGCGTGCACGGTGCTTATAAAAATAAATAAATGCATCTTTACTATTTTTGTCCATGTAAGTCTTATCCGAACCAGAGTAATTGAATGAAAAGTTCACAGCTCCAAGATAATTTAATGCTCTTTAATTAATAGGACATTCGATTTTTGTGAATTCAATCAGTTCTAGGTCAATGAATTTCATCACATTCCTGGTATTCATTGACGTATTATCTTAAAACTGATTGAATTCACTGAAATAGAATGTCATATTCATTAAAGAGCATCTTGAATTGACAACAAGTAAAAACCAAAACAGGTTTCGTTGTAGATCTTCAAAAAATTAATATACATTATTTGTGCATTTATACTGGGTTTAACAACACATTCTAATGATACCCAAGATCTATTGGCGTCAGATGAATTATTAACGAGATGGTAGGACGGCAAGATAAAGGTTTCGTAGGTAATGGTAAGGAAGCAGTTGTGGCCTATGGAGGAACCATTCCAGCATTAGCCTAGACTACAGATGGAAACTACAAAAACTCCCGTAAAGATGGACGATGTCAAGAAATCGAACCGAGGCTCGATATGCCCCTCATCTCTCGGAAGGCACGAAGGGAGCGTGTTAGCGACTGAACTGGCTACTAGGCTAACGCAGATATGCGTTGTAACATGAGCGAGACATCTATATTAAGTATAATCGAGAACAATACACACCTTGATCATATAAAATATATTTCATTCGATACCAACAAATCTAGGGAGCCAAGAATCTATCACTGCAAAATTTTCTGCTATTATTTCTATCTATTCGATGAATAAAAAACATTTATCACATTCTTTTCTTCGAAAAGGTTGGTCCGAATTGCATACAAATTTGTAATCATGTGTTCATTTTTGTGTTTAGATTCGAGGAAACTTTGAATTATAAGTATTGAAGAGATTTTATTTTTAAATTTTGTTCCGCCCAACCTAATCTTATTGGGTTTTTAGAAACTTTGAGATGATATTTCTCAAAAATAGTCCAACCGATTTGACCCCAAAACTATACATTTCCAAATTGACTGAGTTTGCATATACAGAAAAAGTTTCATGTTGATCGATCAAACCCGTGACCTGTGCGTGCTTCCGAAAAAAAAAAAAAAAAAAAAAGACAGAGCTCCATGAGAGTAAGATGGAAATCTTTGCTAACGCTCACCTAATAAATCATTTCCTCCGTCCCTAGGATCACTATAAAGGCGTATCCAACTGTAACGGTCTGAAGCACGGCCCCATATGCCCCTCACCTCCCGTTAGCGACAGCTAAAAGTGCCGGTAATAAATTACTTCCTTCGTCCCTAGGATCATCATGAAGGCGTACCCAACTCTGATCGTCTTGGCAACGGTACTGTTGAGTACCCTCGCCGCCGAACAAGCAAAGGTCGAAGTACCCGCCGGTCAAGACTCGACCGTTAAGGTTCCCACCGGGCCGGAACCTCCCGTTAAAGTGTCCGTTTACTACCTGAGCACGGACAAGGAGTCTGTCAACTTCGTGACGCAGCAGCTTTACCCGACGTACATCGAGCTCAACAAGAGGGTCAGCATCCGAGACCGAGACAGGCTGCACGCGAGGCTGGTCCCGTTCGAAGACGCAGACGTGAGTATGAGCGGGTTCACTTCGTAGAGACTTTCCTCGTTGGTTAGGCCTCTCAGACGTAATACGTCGGGTTTATCTCGTAGCGACTGTCCTCGTTGGTTAGGCCCACTGGCGTCTGAACTGGGAAGGGGGGGGGGGGGGGGGGGGGCAGGGGGAATTGCCAGGGGGGGGGCAAGAAAAAGATCTTGCAAGAATTAATTTGTCTCGTTGTTTCCTAATAAAAATACTTGAATGTTATTGAATATGTGGCACCCCATACTTCTTTCCCCCGTGGGGGTTGCAATTGTTAAGCTTGCCCCCCCCCCCCCCCCCACTTTCAAAGTATTTTGACGCCCCTGGTTAGGCCTCTCAGACGTAATACGCCGGGTTTACCTCGTAGCGACTTTCCTCGTTGGTTAGGCCTCTCAGACGTAATACGTCGGGTTTATCTCGTAGCGACTGTCCTCGTTGGTTAGGCCCACTGGCGTCTGAACTGGGAAAGGGGGGGGGGGCAGGGGTAATTGCCAGGGGGGGGGCAAGAAAAAGATCTTGCAAGAATTAATTTGTCTCGTTGTTTCCTAATAAAAATACTTGAATGTTATTGAATATGTGGCACCCCATACTTCTTTCCCCCGTGGGGGTTGCAATTGTTAAGCTTGCCCCCCCCCCCCCCCCCACTTTCAAAGTATTTTGACGCCCCTGGTTACGCCTCTCAGACGTAATATGCCGGGTTTACCTCGTAGCGACTTTCCTCGTTGGTTAGGCCCACTGGCATCGAAACTGGGGGGGGGGGGAGCAGGGAGGATTGCCCCCTCCAACTTTTGGTCAAGGGGGGGGGGGGGGGGGAAGCGGGGCAATAAAAAGGTCTTGCAAGAATCAATTTGTCTCGTTGTTTCCTAGTAAAAATACTTAAATGTTAATACTTGTTAATACTTAAATACTTCAGACGTAAGTACGAGCAGGTTGAGGGGGGGAAATCAGATCGAAAATCCCATCTTTTGTCAATATTTATTGTGTACACTGCAAAATTGGCACATAGACCTACTATCATGTCAAAACTAGAGTAAACAAAAATCAAAAAAGTCATAAATATTTGATTTTCACACATTTTTCAACAATGAAATGTATCCCTCCTCATCCCGCAGGATCAAGCCGCGCTGACGAGCAAGTGCGGCGGCCAACCGACCCGCTGCCTCGTCAACAAGATCCACTCGTGCGCCGTCGCCCGGCTCAACAACGACTGGAACTCGCTCAACTACATCAACTGTCTCATGACCTTGACTCACACCAAGTCGAAAGAATGCGCAACGCACACGTGCAACGACGTGTCGACGATGCCGTCTTGCGTCAACACGATCGACGGCGACGAGTACATGATCGCCAACAGCAACGAGACGAAACGATTGAACGTGCCGTTGAAATCGTACCCGATCGTGACTTTCAACGGGGTTTATAACGGAGACGAACAGTGGCAGGCGAGGTCGAATTTGTTGGCGTTGCTTTGTAAGAAGTTTCCGGGTAATTTTGTGGGTTTCTGCGATAGCCCGAGGGCGAAGAAAACTATGGAGCATAATAATTTTGGTACGGGATTTTACTTCCCGAGAGAATGGCAGTGTTATTATCAGGGTAATAATTAAGTAATAAATGTTTATTCTACACTTTGCTTTGTTTTTTATTGTGAATAAGTTGGTTCCCATCCATCTTGTTCCCTAATTCATAGTTCTCCCTCTTCTGCTATATCGCTTATTTTGTCCCCCGCCCTACTCCTGCTTGAAAGTAGAGCGCAAACTTTTCAACAGAGTTACAATCGAGATGAAATAACGATCGTTGATCGACGATAACAATCAATTACTGGTTAATGCAAGTCAATTAGTGATACAATGTACAGACAACCGATCGATTAATCGATAATTAGCCACTCCTAATATATAATGAACTTTATAATGGACCAATAAAAGATGTTCGCTAGAATACAGTGTATCATCACACTGACCAATAAGACACGTCTGCTAGAATAGAGTGTATCGTCGCTGACCACTAAACATGGCCGCTAGAAAACAGTGTATCGTTGCTGACCACTAAAAGACGGCCGCTAGAAATCGTAGCTCTCTTACCTGACAGCTCGTGCAGGTTAGCCAGCTGATACAGCACCTGCGGCTGGTGACGGAATATGGCCTGGAGCTTTGTGAAGCATAGCAGCGACTCCTCGTACAGACCTGAGCGCAAACAATTACATATTCAATTCAACGAGTCTATCTATGATACAACAACAACATCCTTTAAAGGACATCACAACACTGAAACTAGATTTTTGGATTGAGCGTTATACCTCGTTCACATTACAGAAATTGACTACAGTTAAGAAGATAACGTTAGTTATAATATATTTTTTTTTTTCAATAACATCGAAACTTGATACAAAATCATTGTTCCCCAATTAAGGCTATGGATGGAAGATTAGATCGTTTGAACGGGGCACCACGAGGGCGATCTTACCACCCCAAAGAAAATTAAAATATTATAACTCATTTAACAAACAAATCAAATCTTAACTAAGGCAATAATTTCAGGGTTAGAAAACAATTCAAACATTCACAGTGGGGAGAAAAAATCTTGAATCTTCTCATTATCTTGATCTTCTTCTTGTTCTTCTCCTTCTTCTTCTTGAAATCTTCTTTGGTCTCTCTTTTTATCTGTTCTTGTATTATTAACAAAATTCATCATTCTGTTTATTATAACGTTCATTATAATATGAACGGAATTGGTTAGTAGTTAACTCTAGCTATGTCTTAACCAAGTTCCTAGAACTCAGTTAAGAGCTTAACTGCGATCAAGAAAGCTACGCCCTCTTGCAGTTTTCATTTTGAGGTGTTAACACACCGCCTTATGGATTTGGTCAGTTTTGTTCTCGTGTCGTTTCCTTTTGATCCATCAAAAGTTCAATTTAGTATTCAATATTCAAGTACTTTAATATTTAGTACAGTAATTTAACCTATAAATGTAACAGTCAAGTAAACGTGACAGCAGTGAATGTCAAATGGCTTACAGCCTTCTAATCCATACTAAGTTCTGTTTAGGAGGCTATGAAATTATCACTAACGGCAGTTAAGTCAGGGATATGTGAACAGAGTTCTTTAGTTACAAAAACTCCACCCACTCACTCATAACTACAGTTAATGTAACTACAGTTAAGTTCTGTAATGTGAATGAGGTATTAGCGAAGATTTCCACTCAACTCTTACCAAGCTTTGCCTGTCTTTTTTCTTCTGTTTGATTGTTTGTAAGCACTGCACAGGTCGTAGGGTTTGACCGATCGACATGAAACTTTTTTTATGTACGCAAACTTATCCAACTTACAACCCTATAGTTTTTGGGTCAAATCGGTTGGACCATTTTTGAGAAACATCATCTCGAAGTTTCTAAAAACCCCATGAGATTAGGCTGAGGGAAAAAAATTGAAAAATAAAATCTCACCAATATAATTCAAATTTTCCTCAAATGTAAAACCGGAAATTAGCCTATACACCCAATTAAAAATTTGCATGCAATTCAGACCAGCCGCTTCGAAAGAAATAGTAAAATACAGTATATGTTTTTTTTCTCTGAATAGATAGAAATAATAGCAGAAAAATGTTGCATTGTTAATTCAAGGCTCTCTAGATTCGTTGGTATCGAATGAAGTTCGTTATATATGATCAAGGTATGTATAGTTTTAGATTTTACTTTCTTGATATCTCGCTCATCACACAACGCACATTCAGCATTTGCCTAGTTATCTACACAAACGATAAAAACAAACCCGATTGAAAAAAGTATTACCCCTAACCGCACTTACCGAGCCTCTTGTTGGCAAGTCCCAGATTGTACAACGCCTCAACGCACGACGCGTCGTTGTCCAACGCGTAATTGAACATCTCCTTGGCCTTCTCCGTGTCGCCGCGTTCAAGCGAGCAACAGCCCAGGTTGACAAACGCGGCCGAGTTGTAACCGTCGGCGACGCGGGAAAGCTCGGCGTACTTCTCTGCCTGGTCTATGTCGCCTTGCTGTAGGGACACGAGAGACATTCATCGGTTATTTGTTCATTTTTATTTATCAAGAAAGTGAGGAAGCTGATTTGGAACCCAGATTTTCCGAGGAGTGGGAAGATTCTCATTTATAATGGTTACCTATTTTAACATTTGGCGCAGTTACATGGTCTATGAACTGGAGAGAAGAAAGAAAAATGGAGGCTGCAGAATTGAAGTTTGTGAGAAGCGTAGCAGTAGAGTCAAAGTTGGAGAAGAAGAGAAGCAGAAATATAAGGAATGAAGTGGGAGTGGAAAGGTTATCATTTAATATGGAAAGGGAGAGACTTAGGTGGTACGGGCATATGCGACGAATGGAAAAGGAGAGAATACCGAGAGCAAATTTCGAGATAGCAGAAAACAATGGAGCTGAGAGAAGAGTAGGAAGACCAAGAGAGAAGTGGCAGGAGGGAGTAAGGTGTGGGGTAGTCAACCGAGGAGAAAAATGGGAAGAAGTGCTACACGAGAGATGGTGGGAAGGTAGAGAACGGTGGAGGGAACTCGTAGGAAGAAAAGACAGAGCAGAGGATAGTAGTAGTGACGAAGAGGAAGAAGAAGTCGGAACTGGCAGGAATCGACTGATAAGAAGACTGCCCTAGAAGAAGTGGTGGGAACACCCCCTGGCCCAATCTAATTAGTTATCTGGATTTTGAGAAATATATATATATATATATTTTATATTGGGTTTAACAACGCACTGTTATGATAGCGCAGATCTAATGGCGTCGGATGGATGATTAATGAGATGATGGGATGATGAGATGAAGGATCTTGGGTAATGGGAAGGATGGTGGAAAGGAAGCAGTCATGGCCGACTTTTTGTAGGCACCATCCCGGCATTAGCCTAGACTACAGAGGGAAACCATGAAAAACCCCTGTAAAGATGGTCGGCGGCTAGGATCAAACTGGGTTCGAAATTCCCCTCACCTCCCGGATCACATGAAGCGAGTACGTTTACCACTACGCTGCATGTGCCGGTGTTATTAGATGAGAATTAGCGAAGATTTCCACTCAACTCTAACGGAGCTTTGCCTGTCCGTTTTTTGTTTGTTTGTTTGTTTGTTTGTAAGGACTGCACAGGTCGCAGGGTTTGACCGATCGACATGGAACTTTTTCTGTATACCGGTACACAAACTTATCCAACTTGGAACTGTATAGTTTTTAGGTCAAATTGGTTGGACCATGTTTCTGAAACATCATCTCAAAGTTTCTAAAAACCCCATAAGCTTAGGCTGGGTGAAAAAAATGGAAAAATAAATCTCACCAATATAATTCAAATTTTTCTCAAACCGAAAAACGGAAGTGATACACATAATAAAACATTTGTATGAAATTCGGACCAGCCGTTTCGAAGAAAATAATGTAATACATGTTTTTTATTCATCGAATAAATAGAAATAATAGCAGATAAATGTTGCATTGTCAATTCACGGCTACCTAGATTCGTTGGTATCGAATGAAGTTCATTTCATACGATCAAGGTAGGCCCTATGTAGAGTTTTATATTTGACTTTTTTGATAACTCGCTCATCACACAACGCACATTCTGCGTTCAACTAGTTTATCGAAAAGATAGAAATATTAGTTGAAAAATGTTGCATTGTTGAATTCACGGCTCCCTAGATTCATTGGCATCGGATGAAGTTCAATTAATATGATCAAGGTGTGTAGAGTTTCCGATTATACTTTATATTGACATCTCGCTCATCGTACAACGCACATCCTGCGTTTGCCTAGTATTAAGGGGGTGCATGCAGGGTGCTTACAAAAAAAGAGAAATTCATCTTATCATTTTTTTTCCTCATCACGAACTAGTGTATTTGAATAAAAAGTATATCAAACCCAAGATAATTTTATGCTCTTCAATTAATATTACATTCTATTTCTGTGAATTCAACTAGTTTTAAGATGATACGTCCGTAAATTTCATCACATTCTTGATATTTATTGACGTATTACCTTAAAACTGGTTGAATGAACAAAAATAGAATGTCATAATAATTAAAGAGCATAAAATTATCTTGGGTTTGATATACTTTTTCTTCAAATACACTTGTTTGCGATAAAGGAAAAAAATAGTAAAGATGAATTATTCTATTTTTATAAGCACCGTGCATGCACCCCGTAAAACATATAAAAACATCTTACCGTGAAGTAAATAAACGCCAGGTTGGTCGTAGCAGCGCTTGCCAGTTTGTTCTCTTTCAACTCGAACTCTTTGAGCGTGTCGATTGCTTGCGTGAACTGCTTTTGTTTCAAGTACATCACCGCCTTGTTGATCTCTAGCTCGCCCGCCAGCTGCGAGAACTTGGACGACTTTATCGTGTCAACGCACCAGTCGTACCCTGCAATGAATTTCATCAATTTCTTTTTATTCATTGACGTAATAATAATAATGATAATAATAATTAGACGAGCTTTAGCGATTCAACGTGACATACTGGAAAAAAAACAAAAAAAAAAAAAAAAAATCCGACTCTCCACAGGTCAAACGGCTACAGCTATCAACTTCAAACTTTTTTTCAATAAAAAAATGTGGCATCATCGGGTGGTAACTTTTTTTTATGAATTTTAGAAATTTCAAAAATACCCATTAGAATAACACAACGGAAAAAAAAATGTTATTTTCTGAAAAAATGAAATTTTGCATGAAGTTGAATTACATTTTGATCCACATTTCTGGAAATTGTCAGCTTGATCGGGTCAGTCATTTTGAAGAAAAAACATAAGATGTGCTAAATCGGTAACACTCGAAGCAGTTTTTCAACATTTTTACCCATACCCATACTATTACTATTCGCTCGTCTAACAACGCATATATGGCGTTTTCCTAGTTTGTAATAATTGAAATCATTTATGCTAAATAGCATTGGTAGCATAGGACTTTTAACATGTATACAGAGATACTGTTCAACACTGTAGGCCTACTTCAAAAGTCCTTGCTCAGGGGCGGATTGGGGAAAAAAGCGGCCCGGGCAAATGCACAAAAGCGGCCCACATTGCATCGGCCATTTTGTTGATATTACGCCCCCTCGACCCAAAAATTAGGAACGTTTTATCATGGACTTTTAATAGTAATTGCTGTTATAAGTCCTTGGTTTTATAGTAAATTTCCTTTCTGAGCATTATTTTCATAATAAAGTGTAACTCACCGAATCGCCTTCAGGTAGGATGCAATATAAGTTATGTCTGGTTTGTAGCCTACGTATACACAGTTATGAAAGTAATTTTTTTCTTAACAAACTACGTTTCGCAGCGATCCTGTCGATAATTTTGTCGTTGTCCAAATGTGTTGATATTTATTTTTCGCTGGCCATTCACATAAAAGCTTCAAGATGTGTCACAACTCACTACACAGTATCTAGAACGCAGTATTTAGCTACTATCATTCAACACGAATTTTAAATCACGAAACATCCAACCACGGCTAATTATTGTTTCGAACTAATTCAAAATGAGACTAACATGCTGTGAATCCTCCACCCCTACTCGGAGCAACGATTCTGTGTAATTTTGTTATTAATATTTTTGTCAACGTGGCCTTCGTACTTTGTGAATCTGCAATTTTGCCACTTTTTCCCAAGTAAATCATTCTGTTAAAAAGGCCGCCGCACAAGGCGGCCTACCAACAGACAACAGGCGGGCGGCCTGATAAATACCACGAATAATGCGGCCCAAATGCAAAGAATAATTCATCTAACCTCCTCTATTTGAATTGAACCTACTGGCTACTAAGCGGCCTTTGTGCCTATAGCTGTATTAAAAATAATCATGATTTCATCAATGACGGCGGAAAAATCAATAACTACAATTATTATATTATGCCTGCCAGTTGTATTTAAGTTTTTGTAATTTTTAGGAATTGAAATTATTTTCAAGTTTTCAAGAAATTATAAGCGGCCCAAATTACGTCGAGACCGACCGGCCCACCGGGCAATTGCCCGGTTGCCCTGCTGGCCAATCCGCCCCTGTCCCTGCTAGATAACTGATTCTTTTTTAAAAGCCTGTTTATATTCAGTTTATTATTTATTATGTTTTTTATTTAAAAAATAATAAATTCATCATATAAAAAAAAAAATTACTATATAAAAAATAATGAATTCATTATTAGGGCCTACCGGTAATGAATAATGAATAAATTTATCGATATATAATCAATAAATGATTATTTTGGGTATCAGTTCGGTAGGATAGTCCAAGTTCATGCATTAGCAATGACGGATGGAAAATGGCACTTGCTTTACCACTAAGCCATGTTGGTAGTTTGGCACAGAGATCTACATTTAGTAGGCCTATTAATAAGATTTGTTAAGTTTGTATTTCTTGTGTGTTCATCTACAATGCATCATATCAGACTGTCAACAGATGTATTTTTAGCTTTGGCATTGTGCCAACAGTTTTTTTTTTCTGTTCGGTTGGTAAGCCTACATTGCTTGTTTGCCTCTATACTTGACATCTGTATTGATAATAACCACTACCAAAAAAATGGATTCTTACATTCAATGTTATCCTGCCTAATGACAAATAGCTTAGAATATGAGTAAGTAAGTAAGTAAGTATTTTATTTAGCTTGTTGCTACTTTGAAAAACACATCACACATCACATTTTTATAATACACATAATAATACATAACCGACAAAAGAAAAAAATGCACGGGACATGGAAAATTATTATAATAATGTTAACAATTCTAGATACTTATAGTTATTAAATACTAATAGTTATATTTCACAAACTTGATACACTCTGTTTTAAAAAACGCTATTCTATCTTCTAGTTTAATATCCTTATCTAATTTATTGTACATCCTGAAACCTGAGTAAAATACACTTTTTTGACTATTAGATCTATTCTTTCTGTCTACATGTATATTTATTGTGCAACTGCGTGTATTGTGCTGATGAACAGTGGACGGAAACTCGATCATATTGCTGAGGTATACTGGTGTTTTACAATTAATCATTTTAAAAATGAAAATGAGAACACTTAATGCAATTCTTTGTCTAATTGTGAGAAATTTAAGGACCTCTATCATATCACTTATTCTACTATATCTGTTCCATCTCAAAATTACACGCATTCCTTTATTTTGTAGAACTTGTAGCATGTCCAGATCTTTCTCATTTCTATTCCACAGTAGAGTACAACAAAAATCTATATGAGGTGCGACAATTGTTTTATAAATAAGTGTGCGTACCCACGGAGAGAAAAAATATCCAACTCTCGAGAGAAACCCAGTCTTCTTTCTTATTTTGTCTGCTATAGACTTTACATGTTTCTTCAAATTCAACTCTCTATCAATAACTACACCTAGATATTTAAATTCATCAACCAGCTCTAGATTTTCATCATCCATCTGTATACGCCCCGTATTATCTAGATTATCCAAAATTCCTCTGTATATCTTGTTCGAGGAAGTTAATATCATGCATTTAGTTTTACTTATATTGAGTTTCAACTTATTTTGTCTCAACCAAATGCTCATCTTTGCTAGTTGCATATTTATAGAATTCCGTACTTCAATATAATCAAAACCAGAGACTGATACTAACGTATCGTCAGCAAATACATTCACAAAAACATTTTTCATACATAAGTGCATATCGTTGACATAGATGATGAAAAGGAGAGGCCCTAATACGGACCCTTGTGGGACGCCAAAGTCATTACTAATTTCTTCGGATATTTCGTTTCTGAATTTTGTTTTCTGTTTTCTGTCAGTCAGGTAACTACGAAACCATCTGATGACTGATTCACCTAAACCATATGCCTCCAGTTTGCATAATAGTATTGACCTGTCTATTGTTTCGAAAGCTCTCTTAAAATCGACAAATACCGCTCCAATAATTTTATTCATGTCGAGGTCGTTGTCCCATTTGGCCATCAGAAGTTGCACTGCCGTCTCACACGAATGATTATCACGAAACCCGGATTGGTTTTCATACAACAGTAAGTTAGTAGTAAAATATTTTTTAACTTGGATGTAAACCGCTGTTTCCAACACCTTTTCATATACTGGTAGCATATTGATGGGGCGAAATTCATGTGCTAAATTGGTCCTTTCGACTTTAGGGATTGGAATAATGGTTGTAGTTTTCCATGTGTCTGGAACAATGCCTTCCTTCAGAGACACATTAATGACATTAAGAAGAGGAAGTTCTATTTGATTAATGCACTTTTTCAGAATTTCAGCATTCACTCCTTCATCTGTGCCTGACTTATTCTTTAGTTTCATTATAATACTCCGAAGATCTTGCAATGTCAAAGGCTCAAACTCATGTAGTATGGGCCGAGCTTGATTCTTTTGAAAACAATCTATAGTTTCATAGTTTATCACTTCATTACTTTCATCAATTGAGTTGACAATATCCTCAATGCTTTTGACAAAATATCGATTGAAGTTTTCAGCTTCTGTTTCACCAATATGTGGTCCTCCTTCCACAAAGGTTACATTTTTACATTCTATCTCGTCCTTACAACTAATAATATCTTTCAGTGTTCGCCACATTTGTTTGGAATCGTATTTAGTTTTATCTATTTTTTCATCATAGTAATCTCTCTTAGTTAATCGTGATTTCGATAGAAATATATTTCTGTTTCGTTTATATGCTTCCCAATCATCATACACACCCGTCATCTGAGCTTTCACGTAACTTGAATCTCTTGCTTTCTGTAGGTTTCTAAGATATTCATTGAACCAAGGATTTCCGTTCTTATTTCTACTAGTATTATTATACCCACCAACTTTCATGGGAGCAATGCTATTCATGCTTGTAGTTACGTTAGAAACAAATGTGTCGGCTATTATATTCACATCAGTTTCTTCATAATTCCATCTCTTTTCTAATAGTTCATTACTAACTAAAATGTACTCTGCATTACTTAATTTTTTTCGCACATACACTTTACTTAGGTGTACCTTTTCTTCAACTTTCTTGTTCAATGTGGTGGCATGGATCAACAATGTCTTATGATCTGACATTTGATATTTATCAGATACATCAACACTAATGCTTTCGGTATTAGTGATCACCAAGTCAATCTTTGTGCTACTAGATGACGTAACCCTTGTTGCATCCTTTACGGATTGTACCATTCCTGAAGCAGAAATGGCATGTTCAAGTCTATTTCTCTCTGTAGAACTCCCATTCATGTTTATATTAAAATCTCCAACTATAATTTTCTTGGTTTTTCTTAGAGCCAGGTTATCAAACCATTCCTCTAAGTATTCTAGAAACTGGGTATGTGATCCATTAGGAGAATGATACAAAACTGCCAGATATATTTCACATCCCTTAGTAAGAATCTTGATGGCAAGTAGCCATAGGTTTCTCTCAATGATTGTTTTCAGATCTAATTCATACTCTATATCATTCCGGATGTAGATTATAACCCCTCCTGTATGGGTACTATTTGAGTAGCATACTTCATATTTATAACCTTTGATATCCAGTTCTTTATGTCTATATTCATTTGTCACATGAGTTTCACTAATACAGGCAATTGCTGGATCTAATTCAGCTATAGTTTCTACCAGAAGATATTTGTTTGTGTTGAATCCTTGAATATTTGCATATAATATTAAATTATCTTTACCTTCATCATTCTTTGATTGCTAGTCTACTTTATTCAGTCTATTTTCTCTTATGCGAATATAGCAAGGACACTGCCTATCACTAGCTGCGTGACTACTGTCTATTTCAAGCCCGTATCTTGTATTATACTTGCTACAGTTATTGCACCAATAATAGTTACTCTCACATTTATCTGATGCATGATATTCTGCACAATAGCTACAAACTACTTGACTACGGCAATCCCTGGCATAGTGTCCATATGATGTGCAGTTGTAGCACCTTTTAATATGTATATGCTCACGTAGTGAACAGCAGTTCCATCCTATGAAAACTCTCTGACTTTTTAACAACACTTCCTTTGACTTTGCGTCTACTTCTATCACTATATTTGATAAACCCGCTCTGTTGGCATAACTTTTGTGAATCAACTTCACAACTGGTGACTCGCTGTCACTACTCAGTCTGTTGGTCTTAATAATGTCGCTAATTAGCTTCTCGTCATTATTTACATAGTCAGCTAAGTCTACATCAAAAACTTTCAACTTGGCATAAGTAGCTGCACTGGGTAACTCCACGTAGTAGTTTTCACCTAATACTTCTTCCACACGGTTTTTTATTATTTCCACTGAGTTATCTGTTTGGCATGAAATGATCAGGCCTCCATCTGCAATAGGCTTCACTGAGTTGATTTCCACTTGTAGCGTTGCTGGATCTATTACCTTCTTCACTTCATCTCTGGTAACCTTGCTATTTTGTGTTTTATTCTTTGGCTTTATTTTCACAACTTTGCTTACTGACTTGGCTTTGTCACCAAGGTAATTTGCTTGTGATGCAACTCTCTGTGCATATGTCAAATTTATATTCCTAACTGGATTAGCAACTTCCAGCTGATTTTCACCACGAGCTGTTGTCTTCACATGATTGTACACAACTGGCGCATTCTCGCGGATGTTCTTGGTACTCGGTTTGTTTTCGCGGCTATTCTCATTCTCGCAGTTCACGCCTCTAGGCCCATTCAGTTCAAATTCTGCGATTTTTGATTCTAACTCATGCACTTTATCTTCCAACATAGTATTTTGATCTTCTACCATATGCATTCGTTTCTCCACTTCTTGAACAAGTTGCATAGCTAGTTTACATTCTCTGTCACCACTGTTAGCCACTCTCTCCCATATGATGCACTGATTACACGACGATCCCTCTAGGCCTAGGCCCGTATTTGTATCAGTCTTCTTTTCACTTATTTTATCAAGCACAGCACTTTTTAATCTTTCATGTAGTTCTTCCTTTTTTCCTCCTGTACTTTTACCTATCTTTTCTAACTCCTTTCTTAAGTCTGCCACACTGAGTTCTGATATTTTCTTACCCTCATAAACTAACAAGTCTTCACTGTCCGCCATCTTGGCTCACTCTGAATAAAATCATGTTCATAAATGAAGTAACAAATAGTATGTTGGTAAGTTCATTAACATCAAAATGGTACTTATAGGCCTACTATTAATTAATTTTCTGATTTTTCAATAATGCATTCATTATTTTTAATGTTATCAATATTTTCATGTTATTTTTAAATAACCTTCCATACTAATGAGAAATAACGTCCTCGTTAACCATCTCCTAGCATGGCTCAGTCAGTTAAGGCATGTGCCGTGGATGTGGGGGGTACTGGGTTCAAATCCCGGTGGGGGTGGAAAGACGTAAAGTCTTTTCGTCAAATGAATTCTGCCTATGATGACTTGTACGTACGGAATCCTGACGATCGATACTGTGTCGTGACCTTTAAAGGCACTTACTGAGGCTGAACAAAATTTTGTGTTTTGCTATAGGGTGTTACCGTACTAAAGTTCTAAACTCTAAGTAGGAATGTTTGTAATGTTGTTAATATTGATTCATAATATAATTAAGAATTTAAAAGAATCAATACATTCTCATTGATTCAATATGGATGATCAAGAAAATTAAATTATTGATCCAGGTGATCAATAGGGTGTTCATAAAACTGTTCACAGATGTATTTATATTTTGAATTTAATTCACTTTATAAAGGATAGGCCGTTAATATAATCGGCTGGGACTGGATTTAAATTATTTTGAAACGAATCAAATCATTATTAAATTATTATGTATTATTAGGCCTATGCTTTTCTTCAGGAAAACAACGTAATAACTGTTTTAAAACGAGCGAGTAGGTGGTATAAAAATTGGAAATTTCATAAAATAGTTACGAATTCAAGAGGAATAAGACTGTAAATTTATTGTAATATATTTCTATCAGTATATATATATAAAAACTTTTATTGGTCCCTGACTCCATGGTGAACAGGATAATAATCGATATAAAATACATAGAATAATATAATGAAACATAATTAAATAACTGATACTGAAATTATGTAAAATTGAAATAAAATTAAAATAATCAACGATAACATACACAAATTAGGATAGGCCTACTAATGATAATTGGAAATACAAAAAAAAAATCAAATGAATCTAAACATTATATTACCATTCGTAGTAGGTAGGCCTATATTAATATGTTATTAATAAATATATTACAGTATTCCTGTACAAATTTAATTTTCTTTAGAGAAAGTTTAATGTTTTTTAGAATCAACATGGAAACTTGATACAAAATAATTGTGCCCCAATTGAGACTATTATCATCGTGCTGTTATGTATTAAAAAATAACAAAAACAAAGAATATGTGAATACTGGTATCTATAATATTTTATGAATATATTGTGAAATACTAAGATAGTCTATCTCATCGAGGGAGTTCATGCACAGTAGGCCTACTAATAAAAATAGAGAAATTCACTTTCACCAAGTTTTTTAATGTTCAAAAACCAGTGTAATTGAATGAAAAGTTCACATCTTCAAGATAATTTTATGCTACCTATTCAATCTATTTAATATGACATTCTATTTCAGTGAATTCAATCAGTTCTGAGATATGATTTTTATGTGATTTTTATGTGATTTTTATGTAGGTCTATATGGTTATAATTATGTGCGTATAATTGTGTAGGCCTACTTGTTAGACGAGCTTTAGCGAGGATTCAATTTGACATACTGAAAAAAATTGGTGTTTATTTTTATGTTTTTTTGTTGGTTCTCCACAGGTCAAACGGCTACATTTATCAACTTCAAACTTTTTTTCAATATAGTTTCTCATCTAACTTAGATCTGTATAGTTTTTTGGCATTATCGGGGGGTAACTCCTTTTTTATGAATTTAAGAAATTTCAAATATTCTCATTAGAATAACATGGCGGAAAAAAAAATATATATACTTTCCAAAAATTGAAATTTCGCGTGAAGTTGAATTACATTTTGGTACACATTTCTAAAAATTTTCAGCTTGTTGGGGTTAGCCATTTTGAAGAAAAAACATAAAATGCGCTAAATAGGCCTACACAATTATACACACACAATTATAACCACATAGATCTACATAAAGATTACATAAAAACTAGGAAAACGCCATATATGCGTAGTTAGACGAGCGGATAGTAATAGTATGGGTAAAAATAGGTAAAAACTGCTTCGACCAACTATTTGCAGCACGACCCATGATATCACATTATGATAATTTTCAGTAAATAATTCAATTTATCGCAAATTGGTAGATTCAAAATCTACAATTGAAGGGAAAAAACACAGCCTTATTGAAATTGTTTTCGCTGATCGGCGTGCGCTCTTGTAGCTATTTTACACACTAAAGTATCTTACGGTGGATCAACCGATCAACAGCTCCAAGAATGATGAAAATCCAACCGTAATCAGTAATATGGCAATTAAATCAAATTAATGTTTTGATTGAGTAATTGGAGCCTTGGAGGTGAATGGATGAGCATATAGGAATGAATGTGGAATGTTCAAAGTCACATATATAACCAATTATTAACGTTTTCAATTAGATTCTTCCACAAAAGTGTTATGTCATAATAAAAGCAAATTGAAAAAAAAAAAAAAAAAAAAAAATCATGTCAACGCCCACCTTAATTCTTTTAAATTCTTAATTGTATTATGAATCAATATTAACAAAATTACGAACATTCCTACATAGAGTCAAGAACTTTAGTAACACCCTAGCAAAACACAAAACTTTGATCAGCCTCAGTTGGTAGTGTATGTTAAGAAATCATGGATAATCAAGATTCAGTGTTTGAAAGTCATCATAGGCCAACTTCATTTAACGAAAAGACTTTACGTCTTTCCACCCCCACCGGGATTTGAACCCAGGACCCCCACATCCACGGCACATGCCTTAACTGACTGAGCCATGCTAGGAGATGGTTAACGAGGACGTTATTTCTCATTAGTATGGAAGGTTATTTAAAAATAACATGAAAATATTGATAACATTAAAAATAATGAATGTATGATTGAATAATCAAAAAATTAATTAAAAGTAGGCCTATAAGTACCACTTTGATATTAATGAACTTACCAACATACTTTTTGTTACTTCATTTGTGAACATGATTTTATTAGACGAGCTTTAGCGAGGATTCAATTTGGCATACTAAAAAAAATTAGTGTTAGTTTTTATGTTGTTTTTTTGGTTTTTTAGGTTTTTTCCATGTTTTTTCGTCGGTTCTCCACAGGTCAAACGGCTACAGCTATCAACTTCAAACTTGTTTTCAATATGGTTCCTCATCTAACTTAGTTCTGTATAGTTTTGTGGCATTATCGGGCGGTAACTTTTTTTTTATGAGTTTTAGAAATTTCAAAAATACCCATTAGAATAACATGGCGGAAAAAAAAAGAAAATATTTTTATTTCCAAAAAAATGAAATTTTGCATGAAGTTGAATTACATTTTGATACAAATTTCTGGGAATTGTCAGCTTGATCGGGTCAGTCATTTTGAAGAAAAAACATGAGATGTGCTAAATCGGTAACAGTCGAAGCAGTTTTTACCTATTTTTACCAATACTATTACTATCCGCTCGTCTTACAACGAATATATGGCGTTTTCCTAGTTTTTATGTAATCTTTATGTAGATCTATGTGGTTATAATTATGTGTGTATAATTGTGTAGGCCTATTTAGCACATTTTATGTTTTTTCTTCAAAATGGCTGACCCGATCAAGCTGAAATTTTTTAGAAATGTGTACCAAAATGTAATTCAACTTCACGCGAAATTTCATTTTTTTGGAAAATAATTTATTTTTTTCCGCCATGTTATTCTAATGAGAATATTTGAAATTTCTTAAATTCATAAAAAAAAAGTTACCCCCCGATAATGCCACAAAACTATACAGATCTAAGTTAGATGAGGAACCATATTGAAAAAAAGTTTGAAGTTGATAAATGTAGCCGTTTGACCTGTGGAGAACCGACAAAAAAAAGTAAAAAAAAAAAAACATAAAAATGAACACCAATTTTTTTCAGTATGTCAAATTGAATCCTCGCTAAAGCTCGTCTAACAAGTAGGCCTACACAATTATACACACATAATTATAACCATATAGACCTACATAAAAATCACATAAAAATCACATAAAAATCATATCTCAGAACTGATTGAATTCACTGAAATAGAATGTCATATTAAATAGATTGAATAGGTAGCATGAAATTATCTTGGAGATGTAAACTTTTCATTCAATTACACTGGTTTTTGAACATTAAAAAACTTGGTGAAAGTGAATTTCTCTATTTTTATTAGTAGGCCTACTGTGCATGAACTCCCTCGATGAGATAGACTATCTTAGTATTTCACAATATATTCATAAAATATTATAGATACCAGTATTCACATATTCTTTGTTTTTGTTATTTTTTAATACATAACAGCACGATGATAATAGTCTCAATTGGGGCACAATTATTTTGTATCAAGTTTCCATGTTGATTCTAAAAAACATTAAACTTTCTCTAAAGAAAATTAAATTTGTACAGGAATACTGTAATATATTTATTAATAACATATTAATATACCTACTACGAATGGTAATATAATGTTTAGATTCATTTGATTTTTTTTTTGTATTTCCAATTATCATTAGTAGGCCTATCCTAATTTGTGTATGTTATCGTTGATTATTTTAATTTTATTTCAATTTTACATAATTTCAGTATCAGTTATTTAATTATGTTTCATTATATTATTCTATGTATTTTATATTGATTATTATCCTGTTCACCATGGAGTCAGGGACCAATAAAAGTTTTTATATATATACTGATAGAAATATATCACAATAAATTTACAGTTTTATTCCTCTTGAATTCGTAACTATTTTATGAAATTTCCAATTTTTATACCACCTACTCGCTCGTTTTAAAACAGTTATTACGTTGTTTTCCTGAAGAAAAGCATAGGCCTAATAATACATAATAATTTAATAATGATTTGATTCGTTTCAAAATAATTTAAATCCAGTCCCAGCCGATTATATTAACGGCCTATCCTTTATAAAGTGAATTAAATTCAAAATATAAATACATCTGTGAACAGTTTTATGAACACCCTATAGATCACCTGGATCAATAATTTAATTTTCTTGATCATCCATATTGAATCAATGAGAATGTATTGATTCTTTTAAATTCTTAATTATATTATGAATCAATATTAACAACATTACAAACATTCCTACTTAGAGTATAAAACTTTAGTACGGTAACACCCTATAGCAAAACACAAAACTTTATTCAGCCTCAGTAAGTGCCTCTTGGCGTCAGACACAGTAATGAAGGTGCGTCAGGATTCCTTAAGTACAAGTCATCATAGGCAGAATTCATTTGACGAAAAGACTTTACGTCTTTCCACCCCCACCGGGATTTGAACCCAGGACCCCCACATCCACGGCACATGCCTTAACTGACTGAGCCATGCTAGGAGATGGTTAACGAGGACGTTATTTCTCATTAGTATGGAAGGTTATTTAAAAATAACATGAAAATATTGATAACATTAAAAATAATGAATGCATTATTGAAAAATCAGAAAATTAATTAATAGTAGGCCTATAAGTACCATTTTGATGTTAATGAACTTACCAACATACTATTTGTTACTTCATTTATGAACATGATTTTATTCATATTCTAAGCTATTTGTCATTAGGCAGGATAACATTGAATGTAAGAATCCATTTTTTGGTACTGGTTATTATCAATACAGATGTCAAGTATAGAGGCAAACAAGCAATGTAGGCTTACCAACCGAACAGAAAAAAAAAATGTTGGCACAATGCCAAAGCTAAAAATACATCTGTTGACAGTCTGATATGATGCATTGTAGATGAACTGACAAGAGATAAAAACTTGTCAAATGTTAACAATAGGCCTACTAAATGTAGATCTCTGTGCCAAACTACCAACATGGCTTAGTGGTAAAGCAAGCGCCATTTTCCATACGTCAATAATTATTTATTTATTATGTATCGATAAATTTATTTATTATTTATTAATAATAAATTCATTATATAAAAAATAATACATTCATTATATAAAAAATTATGAATTTATTATATGAAAAATGATAAATTGAATATAAAAAGTTTGTTAAAAAAGAATGAGCTATCTAGCAGGGACTTTTGAAGTAGGCCTACACTGTTGAACGGTATCTCCGTACGCACGTTGAAAGTCCTATATTACCAAGATTTCAATTATTGAAAATTACCCAATGGTGTAGAGTTTACATTAAAATGAATATAGGAAAAATGTAATCCTCTAATCAAATAGTGGATAATTTTCATATTTTATTTCAAACTTCCCTAACTATTTAAGACCATTAGACATTAATGGAATTTGGAAAGTAGAACTTGATTTGAATAATATATTTTGGTGGTGGACGATATGAGAGATGGATGATAGATGATGATACATTGTAGGAGAAGCTTGTGATATGAGAAATAATGAGGTGGGTACAAGATGCATTGAGCGTTGCATTGGTTTGCTGGCCTTCAATATTGTGAATTTTCTTCCTATCCCTCCCACGTTAGAAATATGTACCAATTTAACATCCAAATTGTTAGGACAACCGATTATGCGTAGTGAGTACAGTAAACCATCGTTAATTCTAAACTCGATTAATCCGAAATTTGACGTATTTCGAACTTGAAATCGGTCCCCAGCTGAAGGTATAGGCATTTCAATGTTAATTAATATTTGTTAATATGGTTAATCCAAATTCCAGCTAAACCGTAATTCGAACTAATATTTCGTTCCTTCAATTGCTTCAACACTGATTTCGGTTTGGATAATTCGAAATAATCCGAGTGAATCCTTTTTATTTGATGCGTAAGAATGAGTGGAAGAATGCTCAGCTGTTCCATGCTTTGTGTACCGAATGCAGTCGACCTTGACGAAGTCTGAGCTCGGAACACTAGTTCGTCCGACTCGGGACGGCCGAGCGCAAATGAAAACGGGCAATATGAGGAACACGCGTCACGGAGATAGCCGAGTACACACGATCAGCGAGGCCCTTAGCAACGGATCTATCACGTAAAGCCTGTTTGTTTGTGTTTCACTAGCTGAACTAAAGTGTAGCTGGTGTAAAAAGGAAGTACGTCATATTACGGGTTTTGTGCAGGAAATGATGCCGAAATGATGAGGTACAAACAAACACGAAATTGACGATTTTTCGGTTCCTAGACGCGAATTTTGAAATGGAAGCAGACCCGTTGATGGAGAAAGAGATTTTAAATATCATGGAATGTGATTAATGAATAGTAAATATTTAATAATGACAACCCCTATTCGATTATATATTTTTTCCTTCTCATTAACACGAATTTAAGCATCAACAACTAGTAAGCCAGCAAAGCGTCCGCCTACAACTTGATTTTGGCGCCTGCCATCTTGCACTGAACTAAGCACACCAGCTCCGTAGCTGGTGTAGAACTACCTGAACTAGTGCAAGTGAACCGGGACAAACAAACAAGAAAGTGCAGCTTGATCCAGAAGCACGGTTACAAACAAACACGATTGTGCAAGAACTGAAGAACCAGTTCAGCTAGTGCAGGACAAACAAATAGGCTTGTAGTCTCAGACAGCTTCCTCTAGCGCGCAATACGAAATTGACTATATTCTGAGCGGGAAAAGACTAGACTTTTTGATTAATCCGAATTTTTATAAACCGAAATAATTTTTTTTAGGTCCCTTCGATTTTGGATTAACGAGGGTTTACCGTAGTAATGAAAGGAAGTAGCCTAACTTTGTTTACAAATACACACAAAATGACGTTTACGTTTGCTCAGTTGTCTGGAACAGTTTCTTATACGAAGTAAAACGAAGACAGAGAGGTTAAATTGTGTATTATTTAAATGGTGAAGTAATTCATAATAATAATTCATAATAACACAAGCTATATTGCAAGTAATTTACATCCGGACGATTTGTTGATGTAATCGAATTTGTTTGAGAAATCCACATGCCACAAACAAATAAGTATTAACATTTCATTTAATTGCATTACCAGTTAATATCCTTTTTCATAAGCCTAGCGCAGTTGTTTACTTCCACCGCATCTTGGATGGCAATATGCACTACATCTTAGATGCAAATATTTGAGGTATATAGAAGGCATGCCATCAAGTTTCTACAAGACAACACTAGGTAGAGAAGCGATCGGGTGTTCTAAGGAAAGAGATCAGGAAATGGAACGCATTTCCGGTTTAAGTTGAGACACCATCTGAACACGGTGAACCAACGCAACCCTCAAGGCATCTTGTTTAAGACCATTAGGTGGATTATTCCACAGTTTTGAACACTATTAGAAAAAAAAGGCAGTAATAGAATTGTGACTGTTGCAAACTTAACTATTTTGCTCACGAATATTTCGACTATGGAGGCAGTTCTTACCTGCGTTGAACGTATCCTCGATGGCCGGCGATATGAGTTTGGCCGCCGTCAGAATGTTCGACTCCGCTTCCTGCCGTATCGTGCGCTCCATTTTACGCAGATCATCGTTCTTGATCACTTCCAGCAGCATTTCCATGTCCAGGTCTCCCTGGAGAGAAGATGCCACCGATAGAATACATTTCACTCTACCGATTTTTCCATAAAAGATATGGGCCTATTTTAATGAAGAGTTAAGGAAATGTGAAGTTTTTACTTTGGGCCCAAAGTAAAATGACTTGAAATTATTTTAAAATCTTGACTCTGAGGTAACAATTTTGAAATGAATGTCTAAAATTATTACTATAATTACTATACGGTCTAGATAATTTTTTTTTCTCTTTTTTTTTTTAATAACATCGAAACTTGATACAAAATCATTGTTCCCCAATTAAGGCTATGGATGGAAGATTAGATCGTTTGAACGGGGCACCACATGGGCGATCTTACCACCCCAAAGAATAATTAAAATATAATAACTCATTAAACAAACAAATCAAATCTTAAATAAGGTAGTAATTTCAGGGTTAGATAAAATTATAGATAAATAATAAATATAATAACGATAAACTGTTGGGCCTAGCCCTGATACATAAATTTAGGCATTAACAATTGGTAATTACATACAATTTTACATCTACATTTACAATCAGATTTATTACTTTACATATTATTATATGTTATAAGCATGCATTTTATGATTTGATTCATTTAAGTAACTTTAGGCTAAGTAACGTAACAACCTCAGAAAAAATTGAAACGGTTCACAAAAGTTGGTCTAATTAAATAGGCTCTAACATTTCTGTTACTTACGTTGAAATACGACAATGTACCAACGTTTTAATGTCTAGTTTAATTTAAATTTGATTGGCAGGTTGAATAATTTCTGTTTCAACTGTCATCAAAATTTGGATGTAAGCTATAGGCCTAATCATTGTTTCCCAATTGAGACTGAGGATGAATTAGTTCCATTTTGATTTTACAATTTCAATTCAAAGTCGAGAATTCTGAACTTGAAAATCATAAAAATAAACGCCTTATTATAAAAATTACAATGTGATACAAAAGCAATGCAATGTGGGCCTATTTCAATGGACTAAGAAAACGTTTGGACTTGGCCGTTATCAACTTACGTTGTTCGAAGGATTGTACTTGTCTTCGTCCAGACTCAGCGGCACTTCAAGCAACATCTGGAAACCTTTCTTCATGTTCTCCTTGTCACCGAGAGCGTAGTGACAGACGATTGCGTGAAGGCCTGACGACATAATTAATACAATGTTACGACGCAGTCATATCTAGACAAGACTAGACGCAAGACATAGCACCGGCAGCAGTGAGAGGGAGTGAGGCCAACATAACTTGTCTGAACGGAGGTGAAATACCACGTGACACAGAGCCAAACAAACAGAATCGAGTAGTGTCTACGTAACAACTCAGAAGAATGGCTGGGTCCTGGAGGACAAATGAATCATTTTAATTTCTGAAATTGATATGATGATTTCTAGTTTCCTCTCAAATTAGGAAAATAAATACTGTCATTATTCGTTAAAATCTAGTTTCAGGGTTGTGACGCCTTTAATCTAAGTAGTAGTATCTAGCTGATTACCTGTTTGAAGGTCTGGCTTCTCCTGCATGATGAACTGAAAGCTATCAACTGCATCGTCAAACTGTCCCATCTTGACGAACAACACACCGATGTTGTGCATGATCTTTATCCGCAGCTCTTTGTGAGTATTCGGTACTTGATCCAAGGCCATCCGATACATCTTCACAGCTCTCGGATAATCGCCGAGCTTCAAGTAGATGTTGCCCATGTTAACCTTGAGCCGGTTGGCATTATTGAACATGCGATTCTTGGTGATTATTTGATAAGTGTTAATAGCTTCATTGTTCATGTTGTTTGCTGCGTACTGATTGGCTAAGTTGAAGAGAACCTGGAAGTTGAATTGAATTATTAATATTTTCTTACAGTAACTTTTTCTATGATAACTTCACTATGATTGAGTTAGCCAGGCCAGTATACTGATACCTGAATGATGGCTACTCAGTGAAGTCTTGAAAGAAAACTTCTAAGTCATTTGTTATTAAATGTGTATGCCTAGTGCATCTACATGAAACATTTACAATGCTAGATTTCCATTTGGTTGTGTAGGCCTACACTGGAATTGATTTAACCCGAATAATTTATTAGGCCTAATGAATAAACTATACCTACCAAGCTAGGCTTGATTTCGTAGCAACTAGCTAGCACGAAATTGTGAAATTAAGAATACTATATGAAACTTACTGCGAACGTGATATCTAAATTGTGGGAATCGCGTAGACCAGTTTGCTCCTGCATTTGAATTAAACTTCTCTCTTTGACGGACGCCTCTTTAGCACGTTCCAACGCTTTCTTGTGGTCGCCTAGGCCGTGAGCAAGGCAAGACTCTTCGATTAATTCTGTAACACGACGTTCAAGTTGCTTCATCTTCTCTTCAGGTCTGAAAACAAATGAAAACTCACATACAAATATCAACACATTTTGGAATTGCAAAAAACGACATAGGGCCTACTACAAAAAATGCTACCAGAGGAGATGATATTGATATAGGGTATTAAGGTCTCGTATCTGAAATCTAAAAGAGTAAACTAGGATTATGCTCTAATAGTAAACTTACGTGTCCTCTTTCTTGACTTCTAGTTGGGGTGCTGGTTTAGTAGCTTGATTAAGGGGGTCAAACATTGTTCCAGGGCGCTGCGAAGTATAACCAGCCCCTCTAACAGCGGTCATAGGGCGTAAAGCGTCGTCTTGGACCCCCGTTCCGAGGCGTAAACCAGTACCTTCCCGATACTAGACATAGATAATTTAAACAGGCAACTTGAAAGACATCTTGAAATTGAAATAGAGAAACAGAAGAGACAAAAATACATGCTTACCCCTGTACCAAGTCGCATGGCTGACGAGGTAGGAGGCCGGTTTGACGTCCCAGGTCGATTACCTGTCCCAATACGCATTGCTGTACCAACACGGCCAGAAGTACCGAGACGTAATGCTGTGCCAGGTTTGGGTGTAATCTGGAATAATACAAATTAAATACGTCCTATTGAAAATCTTTCTTAAATGCATTGCAGAAAGTATCAATAAATTCAAGCAGGCCTATAGGCTTATAACTTACAATTGGACGTTTCCCATGGCTTGTTCTTACAGCTTGTTGGAAAATCTCATCAAATTCCAAGTTTTTTGTATCCAATGCTGGATTATATTCATTATAACCTGAGTATAAATCATCCTCGTCAATAATATGTACACTTGCCATGTAAATTCACGTCAGCACAAATGTCAACAAAACTTCAACTTAGTAATTTCTAGGTTAGGAATGTAGTAAACATCGACTATTCTATTCACACGCGATCAGTGCTAATATTGCGTGCGCACAAGACGATTTGCCTGTGGAAAGTGTCTATTTACACAAGGGTGTGCGTATTTGTGGGCGAATAACGACACTGTTTTGCTCTATCACATTGGTAGCCCGTGACAACTGTCATGCGGGATTTGGATTTCGGCTTCCGTGCAGACAAATAACACCTCAATGGCTGTTAGTGTTGGATGGGATCAAAGTCAGCTTAGAAAATATGACATCCCGTTGGAAGAAATTCCAAGATTGAGTATTACAGATGCAAAAGTCGGCGAACTAATCGCAAACAATGTAAGTCCAGTTAATTCACTAGAGCGCAATGTTGCCTCAAGTTGGGGTAGAAGGGAATGACTAGGCCATAACACTAGGCCTACAATCTCAATGCCTAGGCCATGGAGTTTATAGGCCTAGTGTTAGGCAATCGCAATCTCAATGGTTTAAATCTATTGCATTGAGTATATAGGTTGCCTGTTGACTCTTTGATTGCCATCCCTAACTTAATATTAACCATTATATTTCATTCAGCTGCCAGTCGTAATAACTGACTCGCAACTTGTGGCTTCTGCGGGAAAATGGGATCTAGAATACTTGGAAGAAAATATGGGCGATGGAGATTTTTCCATCTTCCTTTCGCGCAATCACAAGTTCAAGTATTTCGACGATAAGAAAGTAACGAAAAGTCCCGACGATGCCCATTCAGACTTTACGCCCCCGACGAGGAGGATAGAAATGAAATTACCCGATTTTGCGAAACGGCTCCGACAATGGAAAAGAGGAGAAGAAAGGTATTCTAGTTGTATGTTGCTCGTTATTTATCTAGAGTTCAATCCAAAATAAATTGAATTAAATATTCACTACGGTATCTGTGATTTAAAAAAATTTGAAGCCAGATAGGCCTACTGCCAAATTTTTTTTCATTATTACCTAGGGTTACTTGCGAGAAACCATAGCCAATCAGTCATACGAAAGAAAAAGAGCAGTTAGCATCTCAAACTAATCATATGTTTACGTTCATTTGCTTGGCAACGTCCTGTTTTCTAACCATTTTTGTAATTTTTTTTTCAGTCCAATATTTTTGCTATCGATAGAAAATGGAAAATGTCTGTATATTTCTATCAACTAGCCTATTGATAATGAATCACAGTAGCTTCTGCATTTTTTCTTGGCCCATCAAACTGGTACCCTAGAATATATAATAGGCCTAGGCCTATAGACTTAATATAAATAATATGTACGTAGGCTCTTAACGTATTTATGTTTTCTTCAGGATATATCTCCAACAGTCTCTGAACAATACTGTGGGTCCGGCCATTGTGCAGGACTTCCTGAAATTCCGGTGGGATTGGATCAACGGAATACAAAAGACCCACTCGTGGGGTGCTTTAACCTCAAACCTGTTGCTTATCGGGATGGAAGGTAAGTTTTATCATTATAGAAGTCCTACTATTCAAACTAATTTCAAAAGACATGCAGGCATCTGCAAAGCATGACTAGAGGCAAGCATTTGAGGTGAATTAAAATACAATTTTCGTTTTTAAATAGCTAAAAGGGGTAGGCCTAAATTATTGTTGTTGAATATTTTTACAAAAATCGTTGTCAGTGGTGAGATAGCATTTGCGGAGTTTTTTCACTTTTTTTGTGTATGTATTTTCAGGCATTTTGGTTCACGGACTTTTTTATTATTTTCATTTGTACCGTACATAGGATTCCACTGTAAATGATGACCGTTATGTACTTTTATGTTGAATTAGCCTTTTTAAAATATTGCATTCATATGCAATACATATCCGTTACTAAAAATACGTAATCGCGGAAAATACACGAGAAAACAATAGGCTTTTTGGACTTGGGAAGACCTGAAACATCATTGAAGAGAAAACACCATAAACAATTTGTGTTTATCGTTAAAACCACAGGTGCTTGCCTCTGAATATGACGATTGATGCTAATCAAGACACTCCACGCTTATGGCAGAACAAAACTGAAAACTCCCTGCATACCTCCATCCTCCTCGCATTTGCCTTTAATTAGTACCTCCTCTGACCACTGCGGGCTAGCCGATAGCCAATCACAGTCCATAATCCAGCACGCTTGTCATACTTCCAACACTAGGAAAACGCCATATGTGTTCTTAGACGAGCGGATAGTAATAGTATAGGTAGTAATGGTTAAGAACTGCTTCGAGTGGTACCAATTTAGCATATTTTTTTTTTTTTCTTCAAAATGGCTGACCCGATCAAACTGACATTTTTTAAAAATGTTTATCAAAATGTAATATAACTTCACGCAAAATTTCATTTTTTTTGGAGAAATAAAAATAATTTCTTTTTTTTCCGCCATGTTATTCTAATGGGTATTTTTTAAATTTCTAAAATTCATAAAAAAAAAAGTTACCCCCCGATAATGCCACAAAACTATACAGATCTAAGTTAGATGAGGAACCATATTGAAAAAAAGTTTGAAGTTGATAGCTGTAGCCGTTTGACCTGTGGAGAACCGACAAAAAAACATTGAAAAAAAAAAAAAAAAACGAACGAACACCAATTTTTTTCAGTATGTCAAATTGAATCCTCGCTAAAGCTCGTCTAATTATAGGACTTGTCTTGAAGTATAGCCTATCTAATGTCCAACGTTACTGAGAAGAGTGGACTAGTGGCTAGCACACTGAATCGTTATTTAGAAGACCGGAATTCGATACCCGCCATGGTCGAACGTCCTTACAGGCCACGACCGACTCCTTCCCATGATCCAAAAACACCTACGGTAATAAAATAACCTTCAAATCATCATCCCATCGTCTAATATGCCCTTCGCCGACTCCAGCAGATCGTATTATTATTATTATTATTATTATTATTATTATTGTTGGGGTTCAGAGGCGCGTCGACAGCGAAGTCATTTTGCGCCCATGTTGATGTCCGTGTACTTTGCCATAGTTGTCAACGTTTGTGGATGTTCCAAGGATATGGAGGGAGTAGAATAGAAAGAGCTAGAACAGT
Source organism: Brachyptera putata (assembly GCA_907164805.1). NCBI lineage: Eukaryota > Metazoa > Arthropoda > Insecta > Plecoptera > Taeniopterygidae > Brachyptera > Brachyptera putata. The sequence continues at coordinate 11,734,257 of OU015473.1, read as the reverse complement.
AAGATGAGATGATAAAAAATGAAAGCGTCAAGAAAACTAAATGGAATGAAAATACGAACGAAAGGTTCAGTACTCCCTCCATATACTCGGGTCCCTTCCACTTGACCGAGTCGGTCCGAACTTGATCTGGAACCTCACTCCAGTCCTTACCGCCATGGGTGACCTTTTTGGGAGCAAATAAATTGCTCCTGTCGACAGCTCTGGAGATCATTGGACCACGTAAGCCCCCACACCACGTCAAGGTGTCCATATCCTTCGAGGGGGTCCAGCAGATCGTAGTCATCAGTACAGTGCGACATTAAACCCAAGATAAATATATGGATAAATATAAATTTGATTGCTATTTCACTTTGTTTCTATGGAATTGAGCTAGTTTGATGCTCCGTTTCAGTCAAAATTTTGGTTAAATTTCGGTAAAATACGTGTACCGAATTATCGAGCCGACGGAAACGTTTGTCTCCGTCTCGGAACGCCCGCCCGTACTCGAGTCTCTCTAACGATTGTTGTTTGTCCGCACCCGCAGGTAACGTCACGCCTTGCCACTACGACGAGCAACAGAACCTGTTTGCTCAGGTTCGCGGCCACAAGCGGTGCCTCCTCTTCCCCCCCGAACAGTTCGAGTGTTTCTACCCCCACCCCGTCTTCCACCCGCACGATCGACAGAGCCAGGTGGACTTCGAGCATCCCGACTACACCAGGTAAGATTACGGGCCGAACAAAGTAGCTCGGCTGACCAAGACAGCACTTTGGAAATTGAAGTTGTCTTGCTTAAGGCATGGGTTTTTGTAAGTCGTTTCACTTGTCATCATTACATAGTTTTATTACTAGGAAAACGCAGTACAGTAAACCCTCGATAATTCGAACCCGGTTAATTCGAATTTCGCGCTAATTCGAACTAGAGAAATGACCCCGGCCGCTGGTATAGGGGTATCAATGTTAATTCATTTCGTTAATTCGAATTTTTATTATTTCGAATTTCGAACTGATAATTAGTCCGAACTTCTGTTTTATTATTGTTTTACATTTGTTTAATTTGAATTTCAGCAAAAATTAGGTATAAAAGTTGTCACAATCAAATATTTTGTGACGTGAAATCCTTTATTGTCCACATTCCCTTTCCTAAGCATTAGCGGTCGGGCGTTCCGGCAAGCTAGAGGCACGTCACAGCCACATGTGCAGCACGTGATAGCTTGTTTATGTTGAGGCGGGTGGGGGGGGGTCTCTCTTCAGCTGGCCGAGACACCCGAGCGGTAATGGCAAGGGTAATGGTATTGACAGATGACACAACATGACAACAATCGACACAAAAATATGCAGGTACGCTGTTAGTGGTATACTGTGGAACTTGCGAAACGTTTTAATCCGTCCGTTCAGTTCGGTAATTTGACTCTTTTAACACTGTGAATTGTGATGAGTATTTCCTAATGAATGACACGATAACATACATTATTCAACGGACTCTTTGTTGTGTTGTAAAAACTGCTGACAAAACACTCGACTAGAAGATAAACACATGGCTGTCGTAGCATGGTGGGAGTTGGCTTTCAGCTTTGAGGGGGAAGTTGGGAGGGAACAAACCACGTGCGAACCAAACTGCGCGAACCAAACTGCGCGCACACGCTGTAAATGTACTATACAAATGAAAAACATTTTTTCATAATTCGAATTTTTTTAATTTGAATTCTGATTTTTGGGGTCCCTTGGAATTCGAATTAACGAGGGTTTACTGTATATGCATTGTGAGATGAGCTTACAAGTATGGAAATCTAGAAAGAAAAATATTCTGTCAGCTTCATATAGACCTTGTATTACCGGTACTTCAAACATTTAATTGTCCTAGCTTGCAACTAGTAGATATTTATGGTGCAATCTGTCGCATACACTTTGCAAAACCTGTTGATCCCCATATTCAATAAAAAATGTAATAAAATCAAAATAAAATGAAATGTCAATAACATCAATAAAAATAAAATGTAGGCCTATAAATAAATATATATACTAATATAAAATAAATGAAATGAAATACATACTTTTATTGCATTTTCTTATAAAATAAATGAAAAATAAAATAATAAATGTATACTTATCAATAAAATGTATACTTTTATTGCATTTTATTCGTTAAATATCTCTTCCGATTGTTGTAGACCTACATATCACTGAAAATGTGTACTTTTTGCTGCATACAAGAATACCGGTGAAAAAAAAAAAAAAAAAAAAAGTGAAATGGAAGTCTTCTTTACGCTCATCCAATCACCTGCCCATTCGTCCCCCGTATAACCTAGCTGTTGGTGGAGTCGTTACGCAGCATTATATATATTTCTCAAAACCCAGATGACCAATTAGATTGGGCCAGGGGTTGTTCCCACCACTTCTTCTAGGGCAGTCTTCTTATCAGTCGGTTCCTGCCAGTTCCGACTTTTCTTCCTCTTCTTCACTACTACTACTGTCCTCTGCTTTGTCTTTTCTTCCTACGAGTTCCCTCCACCGTTCTTCATCTTCCCACCGTCTCTCGTCTAGCACTTCCTCCCATTTCTCTCCTCGGTTGACTACCCCACACCTTACTCCCTCCTGCCACCTCTCTCTTGGTCTTCCTACTCTTCTCTCAGCTCCATTGTTTTCTGCTATCTCGAACATTGCTCTCGGTATTCTCTCCTTTTCCATTTGTCGCATATGCCGTACCGCCTAAGTCTCTCACTTTCCATTTTAAATGAAAAAAGCATTAAAAAAAAATTACCCCTCCGTGCGTTTTTGGATGTAAAAGTGGAAGTTGTCGCTGTCTATCCAAACGTGAGTAACACCGTGTTGTCTTGCTAACGTGCGCAGGTTTCCCAAGTTCCGCGAAGCCCGCGGTCAGGAGGCTGTGATAGGACCCGGCGACGTGCTCTACATACCAATCTACTGGTGGCACCACATCGAGTCAGTGATGCGCGGCGGATACACGATATCAGTCAACTTCTGGTACAAAGTAAGTTTCGGGACGTGTCCGAATTACTCTTGTTATGTGTATTTCTAGACTTGAACTTTATAAAAGTACGGAAATGACGTCATTTGGAACGTTTGAATTGACAAGTCTACAAGTCCAAGTATGGAAGTTCACAAGTACGAATTACGTGCGTTCTTGCGTACTTTACATGCATGCTTTGGCTGCCACTCGCATGAATCCGTATTACATTTATGATGACGATTTGAAACAGTGAACACCAAACTTTAGTTCGTTTTATTCAGCAATAAAGTGGCAGATTTAAATTGGTGGGCTTATTTTCGCTCCTTGTGAAAAAGTCCCTGTTTTAATGTAATGGACCTTGAAATTTGAGGTTATACACCATCGCCATTTACTACTTGTCAATTCATTCGCACGCCGTTGCCAACATCATGCGTCCAGAAGTTCATAAGTTTGCCACCCGGTAGCGTGATGGTACAGACCTGACTGAATTTGTCAAAACAATTGGCGCCAAGTTTGCAAGTCAACTTTGCTAGTCCAAGTCCAAGTCGACGAGCTCATGTAACAATAACATGTAATTCGGACACGTCCTTAGTAAATTTGTCCGTCTCGTCATTTTGGAGCATGTGAGGGCACGGGTGGATGGGCTGAACTGGGGGCACGAATCAAGCCAGATGAGGTGAGAGGCGGTGGTAGAAGAGGGCATGTCAGAAATGTTACCGTGCGTGGGTTTGAGACCCGCGTAAGGCATGTGTTTTTTTTAACGTCCTTTCACGTATCATCACTTCATAGTTTCATAATCATCTGCTCATTCGTAGGCCTACCCCCATATAACGTAGCTGTCGGCAAGCAAACAATAATCAACTAAAATTCCTCGAATTGCTGTCGTTTCCAGAACGGGCCGACAGGGACGGTGGTCTACCCGCTGAAAGGTCACCAGAAGGTCGCGATCATGCGTAACATCGAGAAGATGCTGGTGGAAGCATTGCAAGATCAACGAGAAGTAGGGTTATTGTTACAGGCTCTCGTTCTCGGTCGTTATACGTAGCTCCGTCGGTAACGTCGCGATACGGATACCAACTTGATCGACGTTACGACCCGGGCGGGTGCGTGGAGAAGAAACGCAGAGAGACGCATCTACAGGTTACCGTGGCGTCCTGTTCTTAAACATGGCTGCCAGGTTGCGAGAATTTTTCTGCAAGTTGGTTTTTAAATGCGACTGAAAGTGACCGACGGGAACGTCGAGATTGTTGACGTCGTGACTCGGTTACCGACCAGTGCTTCGATATAATCAAGTAGCAGTATGCAATGAATATGGCGCTGTGGCGTTACCGTTAGCGTAACTGCCTCACATGCTGAGGGTCCGTGGTTCGACTCTCGACGCAGTTACTTATTTTTTTTCACCAAAATAACTGTCGAATGTTGTCTCGAGCGTAGGGTTATGATTGAAGTTTTTTTTTAAATTTGACCACAGAAACAAAAATATCTAAACACCTGTTGTGATTTTTAACTATTGTTTTTAGTTCCATTTAAAAACCGACGTGCAGAAAGATTCTCACTGCCATGTCCTTGGAATTGAGTGGATCGCCTATGATGTCGTTGTTGTAAAAGTATCTGTTTCATACTTTTCTTTCTTATCGGTGGCTATCCGCACATCAACCGGGGAACAATATGGCCGCCTTGATCCACCGAGATCGGTTCCTACGAGCCGAGCATCGGTTGCTAGCTCGATCTCATACGCACATCTCTCTGCGTTACTTTTCTATGATGGGCAGCAGAGTAAACGAATCTGATTTTAACGTTTAATTTAGTGAATAATTATTTATTTTAATTTTCGTTTTATATTAAATTATAGACCTTAACTACTTTCATAGGAAGACAAAGTTAAATTAAATTCTCTCATTGCAAGACTTTAATGACTAGGGATGGGTGTGGCTTATTAATTGGCCACTTAGATCTATGCAACTTGAGATATCCTGATTGGAGATTTAGACCCAGGCCTTCTATACTATTGCGTAATAATCGAGAAGGCCGCGCCCCCTCCTCCCCCCTCTGATCAACAGCCCACTTGATAAGATGTCGTGTGTTATAATCGCATCAAGGCGGCAAGAAAACAAAAGCGGTAAATTCCTTTTTTTTTATTTCCTTATTTTTTACTATACACTACGAGTAAGCCTTGGTGTATGCGCGACATAGATTTTGTTCGTTCGTGTGTGTTTTTTTTTATATATATATATATCCGCCTGTCGACATTTCAATCTGCGATGCTCAAGACGAAGAAGGCGCGGTTACATTCCTTTCGTCGTTCAACCGTTCACCTTTCCCTAGACCATTCTTACCTGTTCACGCTCTAAGCGTTTTGTTTTTAGGTTACTTGGCCTACTTTATTCGAGTGAATCTAGTAATCTTACGTGTAACATAACCTAAAAATGTGGAATTTTTAATAATACAGCCAAGAAAATGTGTGGGCTGAATATTTTTTGAAACTTAAAGAGTCCGTGGGAGTCAATTTAGCGGAATATCAGGTTTTTGGTGATAACTTTTGAACGGCATGAGATATCGAAATTCTGAAAACGAGGAATCACAGATATTTTCAATACCTTCAAGATGGTGTAACTTGAGTGATTGCCTCACAGTCGTGTGAAATGAAATAAGTGGTTATTATTCACACCATCTTGAACGCATTGCACATATTCGTGTTTCATAGTTTTCAGAATTTCGATATCTCACGCCGTTCAAAAGTTATCACCAAAAACCTGATATTCCGCTAAATCGTCTCCCATGGACTCTTTATGCTAGTAGGCCTCGATAACGTGTATTTGTTCTATTGTGACTAGAAAATAGATATCGAATAGGCCTCAGTATTCTTTACTGTCTTATATAGAACTGACGTAGATTTTATCATTTTATATTTTTATTTCAAGTGTTATATTTTAATATGGATGTATTTATTTATTTATTTATATTTTAATTACTAAAGATAGCGCATCATGGTCATTATCAATCATCAACTCTCACATCATTTCAGGTTCACATCGATAATAATTAAATGACGAAGAAAAACGCGGAGTAATTTTGTGGCTTGACAAGTTAAACTTGACCGCACTTTATCGGTAGCATTATTCGGTTACAAAAAAACACTATTCGTGTCGTAGAGAATCTTGTAACTCCTCACATCCATAGACGATCGATATACTACCACGACACTTGATTCTTACAGCAGAACGAAACTAACTTCCCCTTCACACTCCCAGTTTGTAATATTGGTAGTCCATCTTCTTTTTCTGTGGATATACAAGAAAAATACAAAATTCCGAAATCAAGTCCGATATACCTTGTACAGTAGTTGCCTGAATACAGTGAAACCTCTATGCATCGTTTTTCAAGGGACCAGGAAAATGAAACCATCCATGTAGGAAAACGATCCATCCAGGAAAATTTAACATTGATTGTATGGGAGTGGGGTGAGAAAAAATGAATGATACAAGCAGGAAAACGATGGATCCGGGAACGATGCATAGAGGTTTCACTGTAGTTAGTTTGTTAGTGGGGATCGATTCTATTTCAACTTTACGTGACGTGTCTAGAAATATATATATCGTCTGCTGTTACGCAGATATTTGGTGTGATCTTGTGGATCGAAAGGTTGTCAAGTTAGTATTGGCGGAACTGATCGTACGTTGGGGTGAAATATTTGGTATAAATCCTGTATAATGTTTGTAGGGGTGTGCGAATCCATGTTTTTTATTTCGAACCGAATCCGAATCTTTTCAACATGCATTGTGAAGCGTAATAATGGGACAAACGACACTGCTGATCAAGTTACATTTGATCCAGGGAGTGAAAATCTTATCTCAGCATTCTCATAATTACCCCTGCATAAAACATTTTATGCAGCACAAGTCTAACCATTACAGCAATTGTTCTTTAAACTTGAAAATACGTTAAAAATACTTGAAAATTTTTGAATCTTCTATGTTAGATCGAATTCGAATCTGAAAGTGGATTCGGATTCTATTCGAAAAACATGGATTCGCACACCCCTAAATGTTTGAAAATAAAACCAAAAAAAAAACATTGGGAAACGCAACGAATATCTAGATGGCAGTGAATCATAAAGTTTAATAGGATGATTGCTTTCAATTTCATATACTGAAATGTGCATATGACCATTGCAAGTCCCAATACAAAAACCAATGTAGAAAATCTTTGACAAACTTTTTTTTATTTTTTGTCATTTATTAATAGGCCTACCATTTACTGCAGATACAATATTTGTTTGGAATCATTTACAATTATTGTCAAACATAGTTTATGTTACTTATAATTATTTATATTTGAGGTACGATATTCGATTATACAATAAACCCTCGTTCATTCAAACAATGAAAATTCAAATTTTGCCTACGTTCAGACACTGGGTTCCTACTGAGTTTTGCCTCCTACCTCAATGTTGAATAATTTAACCATCATCTTTACGTTGATTCAATATTTAGACAATTTAGGTTTATGTTCTGTTATTCTCAGCCGAGATTGTGCACGGAACAAGTTTTGTCAGCGGAATATCAAACTATATCAATAAGAAACTAGCTGTGTCGTAATTAATTGTCATATGATTACCGTATTGTCCCGAATATAAGCCGACCCCCAAACTTTTAGATCAACAATTGAAAAAAATGTTCATCTCCTTTCCACGTAAATCATCACTCTTCCGAGTTAGAATTTAGTCAATGTCGTATTGCGCGCGTGAGGAAGCTATGCCAACTGCGTGTGAGAAACCGTTGAAAGGGGCCCCACGATCGTGTGTACTCGGCTAGTGCCGATGACGCGCGATCGTCATATGGCCCGCCTACTCGTCAAGGTCTGACAAGACAATGCAGCTAACAGCTCAACGTGCCTTTGTTTATTACTGCGCGTCAAATAAAATTGATGGATAATGAGAAAATGATGCTTCTTCGTGATAAAACATTTATTAGGCGTTTTTTTAGTGCAATATTTTGCAGTTTCAAGTTGATTCCATTTTTAAGAGTGTGCATGTGTAGTGCGCCCAATCTTATTTAGTATAAAACGTGTTTTTGACCGATTTCAGGCTGAGATCCGCATATAAGCCGAGAGTGACTTTTGGACTCGCAATTTCGAGAAAAACCCTCGGCTTATATTCGGGACAATACGGTAATATACCCTAATAAATATATATTCAATTCCAAATGGACATCGAAATGTCGAGTTATACGATATTTAATCGCAAAACTCTTGAACTTAACTTTCAATAATATCAACGTTTATATTTCTTTTCATAAGATTCAAACTTTTATCGAGTCTTTTATTTGAATTTTTTCATAATGTATAGCCAGTTCACACGAGGCATTGCAATGCTAATCTTGGAATCCAATGCCACCCATTTTACTATTCACACTACTAAAGGCCAATGCCGTCATTGAAGTCATCCATCGAGGATTTGGAGAAGGTCGTCCATAACCTTACTTTTTTTTCCAATGGCATGGTTCTTGTGGTTTGATTGTCACAAGAATGCATTTTCTTGATAGAAGTTAATAAGAGTGACCTCACGGTCGTATGTCCAATTAAATTTTTTTTATGAGGCATTGCGGTATTGGAATAACGACGAAATGATAAGCAATAAATTGAATGGGCTATATCAAAGGGTTTTCGCGCCCACTTTCTTCACTCTCACCGAGTAGGATGAGTCAAATCGATTCACTCGAAAGTTATTTTAAATCGATATATCTCGAACTTAATCAATTTCGACTACAAATACTGCAATCTAATTGGTCAGCGTTCCAATGCCGAGAAGCCGCTTGGTTTTAGAACTCACATCTAAAAGATTTCAAAGCTCCAATGCCAACGTTAAGATAGTTCAGACGGAAGCATTGCAATGCCTCGTGTGAACTGGCTAGTAGAGTGCTCAACTACAATATGAAAGGATAACCTTGACTGATATTACTTACCGGTAAATATCCTCAGGAAAGTTTCACTTTGGTTGTGTTCCTTATTTGTATTTGTTATTGAAACACCGGCACATGCAGCGCAGTGGTTAACGCGCTCACTTCATGTGATCTGGGAGGCGAGGGGAAACTGTCGAGGGGAACTGTAATTTTACTAAATGGTAGTTTATTTTAGATCCATCTTCTTTGTACCTACGTTGTGAATCTTTACATTTCTTTGAATGAAGCGAAAAGTCTTGGTAGTATGGGTCAAGAGTTACTTTTTGTGTGTGTGTGTGTTTTTCATTTAATGTGAATGTAATTGTATATTAGAATTAAACATGGCTCATTTGATAAAATAGTGATGATACAAATTAGAAATAATAAAGAATTAATTCTATGTATATAGCAATGATACAAATTAGAAATAATAAAGAATTTTATGAATATTGCATATGGGATTTCACTACTATTATTGATGTATGTTTATTTGTGTGGACGCCTGTGTATATAATGGCGTCGGAACCGGAGGGGCAGGGGGGGGGGCAAGAAAAAGGTCTTGCAAGACTCAATTTGTCTCGTTCTTTCCTGTCAAAACTCACTTCTTTTTCAACATCAGCTATTTTTTTTTTTTTCACTTTTATTTGTTAAAAATGAACAAAAGATCCACATATTGTTGAGCTTGCCCCCCCCCCCCCCCCCCACACACACAACTTTCAAAGTGTTCCGACGCCCCTGTATGTCTATAAATATATATATATATATATATATATATATATATATATTGAGTAAATCATATTTTAAGATTTTATCTTGTGTGATAATAATCAATGTTTTATACCAATGAATATTTAACAAAGAATCTGAAAATATGAATTACTCAAAATATACTAGGGCCTACTTGTGAAAGTTTATGCAAATCAATATATACATATATATAAATAATTAAGAACATTTCTGGGACCGGCACATGCAGCGCAGTGTTCAACGCACTCGCTTCATGTGATCTGGGAGGCGAGGGGAATTCCGAACCCAGTTCGATCCCCGCCGCCGACCATCTGTACGGACGTTTTTCATGGTTTCCCTCTGTAGTCTAGGCTAATGCTGGGATCTGCGCTATCGTAACAGTGCGTCGTTAAACCCAATATGAAAAGAAAAAATCTGGTATATCAAAAGGAGTGTATTTATTTAAATGATAAATATAACCTAGCGTTTCCTTATATTCGTACACACCCTGATCACAGGCACAACAAAATGAACGTCTACACAGTAACCCAAATATTCGATCCAAATGCCAAAAAAAATATAGTCATGATGGAAAAGTTGGAAGAAAAAATATACAAATCGTGATCCAAGAAGTCGTTCAATAATGCGCTCTAATATGCCGATAATAAAAAACAGCCTATTGGCTTCTGTCAAATAACAAATGGCTAAAAATCATTACCATAGCAACAAAGTGAACTGGTGAACTACCAAACATTCTGATTGGCTAATTCCAACTGATGGACATTGTTGTCCTTCTCTTTCAACAACGAATGGGTGATGTCACTTGGTAGGAGCCTATACTATGTATGAAATATCAAGATCCTAATGAATAATACAACTGTGCTGTTTTTGCATAAATATCGAAAGTTTTGCTCTGGCTTATTCCTATAAAGAAGAAGAAAAAATAAAGATATATTATATAAATTAACCAAAAAAAATCTTTTTCTAGTAGGGTGAAATTGGGTCTTTGCTTCTCATTCAATTTATAAATAAAATACACAATCAATTTTGTTAATTTTTGTTTTGTTACGGGTTTCGTTAATTTAGTTTGAGGCCTTGCCACTGCACTTTTGTGCAATTGTAAGTGTAAATAATTTTAAAAAAATCAACGTGGACCTAGCGTGGCCAGTTTTGATGTTGGCAGTAACTTCAAAAGTCAATTCTGAAGTAAAAAGCCATTACATGGTTCATTTCGAAGAATCATAATAATACCAGTTAGTGACCATGATTATAGAGCCCTCGGCCGATGTACAGTGTTGCAATTATTGTAATATTCAACTTATCTCGCGCTTTTCCAGCAATTATACTCAAATCCATTACCATCGAGTTTGTAATTGTAGATATTACGTACGTAGTTTTGATAGCCGCTATCGACCGTCCCACCGATCAAATAACCATAACGATCGGCTATGTCGATCCTTCGTCAGACGTTGACGGAAATACATACTAGTATTGGAATGATTCCAAATGACCTTGACTGGTTGTGTCACTATGACAACGACCTGCATTTCGCCACGAAGTGCATATTATTAATATATCGGACATTTGTTGTTCTTTTTATCAATTCCATCTCGGATTTGCTGACTTATTGGCAGAATACGGTCGAGTATTGTGACACGGGCACGAGCTGTATTCAGATGCAGGTAAGTTTCTGACTTTTTCAACCAACTTATTTGTACTACTAGGAAATACGCCCCATAAGTGTTGGAAGATAAGTGAGATATAATTAGACGAGCTTTAGCGAGGATTCAATTTGACATACTGAAAAAAATTGGTGTTCGTTTTTTTTTTATGTTTTTTGTCGGTTCTCCACAGGTCAAACGGCTACAGCTATATAGCTGTATATCAACTTCAAACTTATTTTCACTATGGTTCCTCATCTAACTTAGTTCTGTATAGTTTTGTGGCATTATCGGATGGTAACTTTTTTTTAATGAATTTTAGAAATTTCAAAAATACTCATTAGAATTACACAACGGAAAAAAAGAAAATATTTTCATTTTCCAAAAACATGAAGTTATACTCATTGCCCATTTTTACCCATACTATTATTATCCGCTCGTGTAACAACGCATATATGGCGTTTTCCTAGTTATACACCATATTGAAAATATCCTTGAAAACTTCCTCGTCATTAAAATGTCGATATCTTACCGTTCAAAAAGTTCAAAAGATATTTCTAAAAAACTGATATTCCGCTAAATCGACTCCCATAACATTGACCAACAAGACCGTTTAAAAATAGCCACTTCTCACGAATTCTGCATTTGCATAGTCTGAACAAATAAAACCAACAAAACCATTCGGCTTTGCATACGCCATTATCACGGTTTAGACTCTAGATCTATAATATAATAATGGTTATGACTCCTTGTATTGAAGTAAATCAGATTACTGGTGATAACGGCCTAGGCTGGTTTACTCGCCTTCCTACAACTGATAAGATAAAGACTTCGGAGTACAGATTCAGATTATTGTTAATAGACACAACATTGTTCGAGGCTTGCCTGACGACGACCTAGGTCTTACTTCTCCTTTGTTTGCTGGGATTCTTCAAGGTATGAACTGGAATGGAAGTAGAAAGGAATGAAAATGAAGATAAAGACAGATATTTTTATAAATATCTATAATATATATTTATAATAGGATATATGAAGTATATGTTTTATTTTTTCATTGTTTTGGTGGCAATATTGTTATAGTTGGTTTGATGAGCGAGTTTGGTGAGTTCGATTTTTAAAATTTAATTCTTTACATTTTATTCTGCGTGTTCAAAAATTACATCTTTGTTCCGAATCTGCGGTTGTTTCTAGTTATAGATCCTTAGTGGTTTATGGTTCCCGATCGTTAATATATTCTCTCGACAAGTTCCCACTCACCTCCGAATCATTATGGCCACCTACTAGGAAAACGCCATGTATGCGTTGTTAGACGAGCGAATAGTAATAGTATGGGTAAAAACTGCTTCGAGTGGTAGTAATTTAGCACATTTTATGTGTTTTCTTCAAAATGGCTGACCCGATCAAGCTGAAATGTTTTAGAAATGTGTATCAAAATGTAATTCAACTTCTTGCAAAATTTCATTTTTTGTAAAATAAAAATATTTTCTTTCTTTTTCCGCCATGTTATTCTAATGGGTATTTTTGAAATTTCTAAAATTCATAAAAAGAAGTTACCGCTCGATAATACCACAAAACGATACAGATCTAAGTTAGATGAGGAACCATATTGAAAAAAAGTTTGAAGTTGATAGCTGTAGCCGTTTGACCTGTGAAGAACCGACAAAAAACATAAAAACAAACAAAAAAACATAAAAACGAACACCAATTTTTTTCAGTATGTCAAATTGAATCCTCTAAAGCTCGTCTAATTAATAATGCAACTTGTTGTGACTATTTAACTGCATTATAACAATAAGTCATATCTACAGGGGAAATGCACTTTATTTACTCTCTATAGCCACGCCTCCCCCCCCCCCCCTTGAAATACCAAATGGCCACTCTGGCATTCCACTGGAAATCCCCGACAGCCAATTCGATAAGCATAAACACTATTTCCTGACCGACTCTCCCGTAAACAGTACCATCTAGTGTTAGCGCACGGGAGTTTCGACCCTTCCCCGTACAGTTGGGATTCCTGTTACATCCAGCTTGGTCGAAGTTCTCTCTCTCTTTCTCTCGCGACTGCTGTCTCCCCACTCCCGTAATCTAATTCTAAAGGACATGCAGATAGAATGTGAGATTCTCTGTCTCTCTCGCTGCTGACAACTTGACTGGATGAAGACTTGAGTCTCTGTCTGCACACAAGTATATATGTCTAGTCTGTCACTCTCAAACTTATCGATTCTGTGCTGGGACCATCTAGAGAGTTTGCCAAGTTATCAACTTTTCTATTACTACAACGCAGTTGAGATTCCACATCGATTTTGGTTCGTTTGTTTTTTTCTTTTTTATAATAATAATAATAATATCTTTATTTGTGCAGCGGGGTTATAAGCCGCATTTGCTTTTCTTCCACCAAACATTACAATTTCTTAGAAATAAGTGTATATAAAAACTAGAACTAAATACATATAGAATACATAATTGGTGTGCATAATTACATAATTGTGAACATAAAAGTTGAATTTAAAATAAAAGTCAGCATAAAATAACATAAAAGTGTTAAACATAAGAGTGTATTTTGGGCCCAATTGCTGTATATATTATTCGATGTTCGCCGTCTAAATTAGTAGCATACGTGTAGATAATAATATTTAGGTGTTGGAATATTGAACTTGGGAAGTCATTGATGTTGTCGACAGCTTAGGGATAAAACTATAGGAATCTCAAATTGATTTTTGATACCGTGTTATAAGAAGAACTCGAGTGCGAAAACTTATCATTTGCAAGAAATTCTCATTAGCCTCTTATTATTGTAAAGCTGAAAGCTTTGCATTTCTTAGAGTGTGCATGCATACAGAACATCTACATGGTTTTACGCGTTGTTGACGAAATATCGCAGTGATGACGTAAAGGCCTTTCCTTGCTGTTTTGTTATTACATGCGCTAGCGTAGGTGCAAATCGCCGTATTTGAGGTTAGTTTTGTTTAGAATAGATATAATTTGTTTTATTAATCCAAAATGATCGTATAAGTAAGTATATTAGACAGGTCAACATAGTATGAAGTAATGCAAGTTTAGAAATAAAATACACACGTTATACAATAACAACAAATAGGCCTATAGTGGTGTGCCAGAAACTCACCCAATAGGCCTAATAACATTTTTTTACTGTGAAACCATGGTGAAACCATTGTGGTGAAACTGAGCATTACCATTGGTGTTTGATTTTCGATTTTTTGGTGTTTTCTGAAAGATATACTGTTCAAATCTTTCACAAAACGTTGCAAGAGGTTGAGAATTGTTGGTTTTTCAAGTTTTTAAACTCACTTGAGTGTGATTTTTGTTCGTTAGTGGTTAGAGAGGTAGGTTGATGCCGTTCTTGGGAGGGGGAGGGATGCTGGAGGGTGTAATATGTAGGTTAGGTTAGTGTAGGGTGACCATAAGTGCAGGGAAAAAAAATCCAGGCCAAAAAAAAATTAGAGAGAATATACCGCGAAGCCGGCCGGTGACCAGGGGGGGGGGGGGAAGGCCCCCCTCAATATACCACGCAGGGATTTTTTTATAAAAAGGTGTTTCATATGTGTTGTAGTGAGTGAATTTGGATTGCATTGGCAGAATGGCAGGGGATAAAAAATACAAAATGGCAAACATTTAATAATATCAAACAATATGGTATATGTTTTGGCATGACTGCTCTACGATCTACCCACCAATCCTAATTGTTAATCCATGGTTCCACACATGATCACATCAAAATACACCCAAACAGTAGCTAAATCAAACCGACACTGAGCCGCACTGAATAAGAACTAAATTAAGTAATAAATACATGTGTTGATTCCTGTGCACACAGTGTATGTAGTGTGCACAGACCCACAGGTCCAGACATGTCACCTACGAGGGGGGTAGTCTCTATAGTTACGTGGGTGCATGGTTATGATTTTTCTGACAGTCGTGTAGCCTGCCGCGCTCGCGCGGTAAGTTATAAAGGGAATGAAACAGCGTTGAAAACTATTCTCGGTATCGTATTCGTACAGCTATACCAAATACATTTATTTGTGGCTTAAGAACAAAAATTCCCCATTTTACGAGAATTATTAACTCAATGATTGGGAATTTCGTTCTATTGCCGAAACCGGGACAAATGTGTGTCCCGAAATACATTTTCGGGACACCGGGACAAGAGATGGAAATCCGGGACAATCCCGGTTTTCCGGGACGGATGGTCACCCTAGGTTAGTGGGGGAAGTTGGGGAAAATGAACACAAAATAGCCGTGCTCAGTGTCTTAGTAATTTTACCACATGGTTTATTCTGTTTCAGCAGTGAATGGATTGGAAGGTTTTATCTGAAGTTGTCCATACCATAGCAGCTGGAATGGGCAACGAAACGAGTAGTGAGGAAAGTGAGTGCGTGACATACTTTTCGTGTTCAATGGGCACGTGTAGTTCTATGGATTTTCATGAAGATATTTTTCATTGAAAATTTTCATAAAAATCTTCAAAAGCTTGATATCTTTTTTATACATAGCCCTAAGTTGTTACAGAAGAAACAATAGAGTTTGGATTCACTCGTAGTAATACCTAAACGATAAAGTTACAGTCTTGCGTATTCAGATACTTTGATGACTCACACTCAGTTTTAAGCAATTTCATAGTTTCTCATTGAATCCATTTCCTCCCTTGAATTAATACTAGGAAAACGCCTTATATGCGTTGTGAGATGAGCTTAGAAGTATGGAAATGTAGAATTAAGAACATTTGGTCAGCTCAATGTACATATACAGGCCATGGATAACTTCAAAGGTTTGAAAACCGCGGCTGTCTGTTGGTATATAAACCTTGGTTTCCAAACAATTATACCAGTGCCTTCTTCATATCCATCACAGATTTCATACGTTTTAATTTATTGGTGACACTTGTTGCTCACATTTAATAGTTTCTTAATTGCTTTCTTAATTGCTTTTATTGATGTGTAAAAAAGTACATTAAAAATGCGTTCTCTTCGTTATTTCACATCCGATTGTCTCACAAATCGCTTAAAATATGTATGATAGTTCTTCCCACATTCAGTATAAATTTGAGAGATTTTGAAAAAAAAAATCCAAGTATTTCTCCCCTGGCCTATTCTTATGGGGAATTTCCATACTTTCCAATTTTTTTCCGGAAAAACCGTTCGACCGAATTTTCTGTAAAACAATCCCAACCTATTCTGGTATAACACCAATTTGTGAAAAAAGTTTCGAGTTGATTGAAACTTTTTCCTGACCTGCATGCCGCGTACAAAATTACACACAAAAAAAAAAAAAAAACACAAAAACCAAGCCCAAAATTTTTCGGTATATGGAATGAAAATCTTCGCTACGCTCATCTAATGATACGTTCAAGTTATTTTTGAAAAGTACAAACATACCAAAAAAAATGTAGATACCAATCGGTATATTTTTATTATTATCAATATGGTCGCGGGCCACTGAGAATAGTTTCGTGAGCCGCCATTTGCCGAGCCCTGGGTTAAACCTTCAACATGTATACTTACATTATCTTTTAATTAGTATTTAGTGGTTGTTTTCAATAAACATAATTTATAATCACTGATTGTTGTATATATAATGTCTCAATAGAAATCGATGCTTCCCGGCAAACGATTCCACGTCTTTCAATGCTATCAAAATTAGTTTAGTCCACTTTAAAAAGTGGTGGTGACAGCAACAACGCTATCGTGATGATCTCACACCTCATGACAAAGGGCCTTTAAAATAATAATAAAGATGATAATAATAAAATTATAAGATAATTATAAGATAACTAGCAGACTCGGCAAACGTTGTTCTGCCATCGAAGTGATTTGAAGTGAATGTTGAACGTACGAAAAAAGGTCCTGTGAATCGTTTGTGTTGAAAAAAAAAAGGTCCTGTGAATCGTTTGTGTTGAAAATGGAACGTTAATTGAACAGAATTAAAGTTGGTTTTATCGCAAAGTAGTGGAGTGAAATAAAGAAAGTCAACAGTAAATTCGAAGACTAACCAAGTATGAATAACAATATGTCAGTGTCTCAATTCAGTGTGTTTCATTGACGTAATGGACATGGTCAACGATTAGCTGGAAGGCGACTTAGGCGCTATCTAGCGTGATGTGCGCTATCAAATGGGTTGTCAAGTGAGGCCGACATTGAGTCAAGGTCGTCAATGTCAACATGAACTACGTAATAACTGGTGTTGTCCTTGAAGTGCCAATTTTTGGATATTGCTCATAGGAGAAAGCTCGGCGGAAGATGTCATATACTTTAGGACATTCTACCACACATACAGTCCCGGATTTATGCACAGGCTGGCAAGGCTGAAGCCTAGGGGCGCGAGCGCCCCCTGGGCGCTCGCGCTCCTAGTGTTTTCTTTTTTTTCAATTTTTCAATTCAATTTCATCTTTTTGAAGCGTGGGCCTATTGAAACGTAAGTTACTTACATCACACATGAAAAAAAGACAGAATAGAAGCATTAAAACGTATTCCTATTTGATATATAAATTATATACATAAGTAGCCTAGCCTGTGTGTGCGAAAACTGTTCCTCAAGAGAGTGAGGAGGCAAAATCATAAAGTTATTTCAGAAGCGACAATAATGATTCCACATTCAGAAAATAACGTGAGTACAGATGTCAGCCTAGGCTCGTGTCTAAATGACAACGAGACGGAGCTCGTTGGTCATGAGGATGCAAATGCAGAAAATGCAAGTGCAAATGCAGAATTAACGACGAGTTTTCTGCAAAAAAATCGCGTCGGAAATCAATATAACTTATGTAACACCCTCTACTACAGATCAAGTAAGCTGTAAATACATATATTTTATATCCATGCAAAATAAGTATACTATTGATACCATAGGGGCGCTGAATTAAGTTCAGCCTAGGGGCGCTGGATTCATAAGTCCGGGCCTGCACACCTATCGAATGTGCATGAGGAATTTCACGGCACTCGGTCGAGCCGTCTCGGAGGAGTTCGTCCACTAACATGTGACACGAGCTTTTTATATTATATAAGATTATAAGATAATTTATAGTATAATGAGTTTAGTAAAAGTTTTGGAACATTCATTTTTAGATCTACATTAAATGTGTAGACTTTTTGTCAATCAACTGTATCTGGTGGGGCCAGAACTCCTTCGTACTGGCCTATTTGAGAAGTCCTTCGAAAATGTTCTAATAGAAAAATAAATGAGGATGGAAAATATTTTTTTTAATAACTAGGCAAACGCAGGATGTGCGTTGTACGATGAGCGAGATGTCTATATAAAGTATAATCGAAAACTCTACAAACCTTGATCATTTGAAATGAACTTCATCCGATGTCAATGAATCTAGAAAGCCGTGACTTCGACAGTGCAACATTTTTCAACTTATATTTCTATCTATTCGATAAATAAAATACATTTATTATATTATTTTCTTCGAAACGGCTGCTCCGAATATCAAACCAAATTTGTATTAATAATATGTATTATTTCTGTGTTCACATTTGAGGAAAATTTGAATTAATTTGGAGAGATTTTATTTTTAATTTTTTCCGCCCAGCCAAATCTTATGGGGTTTTTAGAAACTTCTAAATGATGTTTCTCAAAAATGGACCAACCGATTAGACCTCAAAACTATACAGTTCTAAGTTGGATAAGTTTGCATATAAAAAAAAAGTTTCATGTCGATCGGTCAAACCCTGCGACCTGTGCAGTGTTTACAAACGAACAAAAAAAAAAAAAAAAAACGCACAGACAAAGTTCCGTAAGAGTTCAGTGAAAATCTTTGCTACGCTCATCTAATAATAATAAATGTGTTTTAATTCTTCATTGATCGTATACATGATATAAGGAAGGTCAATACAAATATATAAATAAAATATAGAATAAAATATATTAATAAAATATAGCTAATATTTACAATAATAATAATAATTAGCATAATGACTGATGCGTGTCAAATAATTGGTTTACTTATTGATAATCGACCGTTTTAAAATTCATTTACAGAGTAAAAACCTTTCCTAATAAGTAATAAAGTACGTTTTTAATTTAATTTTAAAATCTTTATTTTCCTTCAATGATTTTAGTTCTAGAGGGAGATTGTTCATCAATCAGATTCCATATGATATCGGACTTATGTGCAATCTTGCGATATCAATAAATGTGCATTGAAAATTTTAATTATATTGAATGAAACTCAATGAATTTTTTTGGAAAATTATTGAAAAGAAAAACAATGAGATACAAGATACATTTCTCAAATTGTATCTATTGTATTGTAGGCCTATTGTATTGTTTTTATTTACAACTTTAGAATACAAAGGAATTTGCGGTGGTTGTTAGAATTTGTTTTGGTTACGGCTGTTCGTTCCACTCTCTGACTGTTCTTCTCAAAAATGAGTAACGTTCGGTATTTGTTCTATATCTTGGTAGTCTGATTTTTTATTTGTGGTCATTTTTGCCAATAAATGTTGTTTTTTGGAGTAAATTTGTGATTCCTCTCCCCGTGCTGGTTTACATTCAACTGCATTTCTCGGGCACTTACGGCTAGCATATTTCCTTCTTTTTTTTTAATGCTGCTTAACGACTCCACCAACAGCTAGGTTATACGGGGGTACGAATGAGCGGTTGATAGTGAAACGATGAAGTGATGATAGGTGAAAGGACGTTTACAAAAACCCTTGCCTTATGCGGGATTCAAACCCACGCCCAACGATGACTCGGTGTCTGAAGCGTGCCTCAGCTGACTGAGCTACAGAGGGCGGCATATTTCCTTCTCTGAGCTGGATACTCCCATCTATGATTCGTCTGTGCATCACTGATGCTGAGGCTTGGAAGATTGTCTAGTTTATTCCAGATGCGGTGGTGGTTTAATACATACCGCATTGCCTTGTGTATCTATGATATAAGCTAGTGCCGCCCTCGGTAGCTCAGTCAGCTGAGGCACCGATCCAGAAGTCACCGTTGGGCGTGGGTTCGAGTACCGCATAAGGCATTGGTTTTTGTAAATGTCTTTTCACCTATCATCACTTCATAGTTTCATTATCACCTGCTCATTCGTACCCCCGTATTACCTAGCTGTTGGTGGGGTCGTTAAGCAATAATATTCATACAAGCTGCTATCAGTAGTGATGGAACGTTGAAAATTTTCAATTCATTAAAAAATTTCAATAAATCCCATGGAATAGGGCTACAATGAATTCACTGAATTCTTTTTAATGATATTTTCAAAGATTTTCTCAAAAAATTGTTGGGTTTCATTCAATTGATTGAAAATTTTCAATGCAAAATCATTTAAAATTTCAATAAAAATGTAAGTGATTTGAATTTTCAGTGAAAATTTCCAGCATCTTTCCTCATTTACTTTTCAAATGGGACATTACAAAGGAGTACTGGCCCAACCTACATTCAATTTATTTTCCCTATCCTTGACATTTTATCTAAATGCAAACTGCAAATGCATGTGGTGGTTCAGCAAATCATTGCAAAGAGTAAATTCAAATGCCAACTTCTTCTGTGACAACACACGAACCATCTACCACCTGTGTCAAACTATTTGTAGATATATATACTAGGAAAACGCCATATATGCGTTGTTAGACGAGCGAATAGTAATAGTATGGGTGAAAAATGCTTCGAGTGGTACCAATTTAGCACATTTAATGTTTTTTCTTCAAAATGGCTGACCCGATCAAGCTGACAATTTCTAGAAATGTGTATCAAAATGTAATTCAACTTCACGCAAAATTTCATTTTTTTGGGAAAATGAAAATATTTTCTTTTTTTTTCCGCCATGTTATTCTAATGGGTATTTTTGAAATTTCTAAAATTCATAAAAAAAAAAGTTATCACCCGATAATGCCACAAAACTATACAGATCTAAGTTAGATGAGGAACCATATTGGAAAAAAGTTTGAAGTTGATAGCTGTAGCCGTTTAACCTGTGGAGAACCGACAAAAAAACATACAAAAAAAAAAAAAAAAAAAAAAAACGAACACAATTTTTTTTCAGTATGTCAAATTGAATCCTCGCTAAAGCTCGTCTAATAAATAAATAAATAAATGAATAAAAACAATCATCTTGAAAAAAATTGGACATTTTCAAGCTCTTGAAAATTGTCATGAAAATTTTCAACGAAAAAAATTTTCATCGCTAGGTATCAGTATATCGGTACTCATCTCTGGCCACTGGTCATGCCATTGTTTCAGAAGAGGACAGACGCGTGAAAAGAGCAGTCCGCCAAGTGATGCGAGAGAATCCTAAAAAGAATAACACGCGGTATCAGGGTAAGTAGATCAGTCAATCTGTCGGTTAGTCTTGAAGAATTATTCTAATCTTGGGAACCAGTGTTGGACTGGTGGCACAGAGGCCTTAGTGGAAAGTAAATCAGGGCCCTAGATCTAGTTTAACTAGGCAAACGCAGGATGTGCGTTGTACGATGAGCGAGATGTCTATATATAAAGTATAATCGAAAACTCTACAAACCTTGATCATCTGAAATGAACTTCATCCGATGATAATGAATCTAGAAAGCCGTGACTTCGACAATGCAACATTTTTCAACTAATATTTTTATCTTTTCGATGAATAAAATGCATTTATTATATTATTTTCTCCAAAACGGCTGGTCCGAATATCAAACCAAGTTTTTATTCATGTAGCCTATATTATTCTTGTGTTCACATTTGTGGAAAATTTGAATCATATTGAAGAGATTTAATTTTTCAATTTTTTCCGCTCAGCCAAATCTTATGGGGTTTTTAGAAACTTGTAAATGATGTTTCTCAAAAATGGTTCAACCGATTAGACCTCAAAACTATACAGTTCTAAGTTGGATAAGTTTGCATATAAAAAAAAAGTTTCATGTCGATCGGTCAAACCCTGCGACCTGTGCAGTGTTTACAAAAAAAAAAAAAAAAAAAAAACGCACAGACAAAGTTCCGTGAGAGTTCAGTGAAAATCTTTGCTACGCTCATCTAATTAATTATTTATTTATTCTATGTTGATCCTTAATATTTGGGATGTGCAAGCACTCAAATTTTCAATAATTCAAATTTACCTGAAGTCGAAAATTTCGGATTTGATTTTTTTTTTTAAAGTTTTGATGTAATTTTATTGTTCCGAATATAAAACGTGATTTGTACCAAATTTCAGCGTCCAGAAGTCGCTACCCGCTTTCGTGTTTGTTTGTACCTCGACATTCAGCTATCATTTCCTTCACAAAACATGTAATATGATGTACTTTCTTTTCTCATGAGCCATACTTTAGTGCAGGTTGGTGCAAAACAAACAAACAGATCTACTGTAATTCAGTTGATTCCATGTTTAATTCAAGTATTTTTTTTTTTTTTAATAACATCGAAACTTGATACAAAATCATTGTTCCCCAATTAAGGCTATGGATGGAAGATTAAATCGTTTGAACGGGGCACCACAAGGGCGATCTTACCACCCCATATAGTACTATAATTCAAGTAAATGAAATAATACATGCATAGGTACGTACCTACGTACAGTTGCAATAAACTGCTCTTTTTGCTCTCGTTTTACAGACGACTATCGAACGAACAATTCGCCGCCGGTTATTATACTGTAAGTCTTCATTTGGTCAATATTTGTATGATATAATATAGTAATACATATACAGTAAACCCTCGTTAATCCAAACTCGGTTAATCCGAAATTTGACGTATTTTGAACTTGAAATCGGTCCCCAGCTGAAGGTATAGGCATTTCAATGTTAATTAATATGGTTGATCCAAATTCCAGCTAAACCGTAATTCGAACTAATATTTCGTTCCTTCAATTGCTTCAACACTGATTTCGGATTGGATAATTCGAAATAATCCGAGTGAATTCCGTGAAGTTATCACTGTTTTCCCAATTTCCATCCTTTTTATTTGATGCATAAGAATGAGTGGAAGCATGCTCAGCTGTTCCATGCTTTGTGTACCGAATGCTTTCGACCTTGACGAAGTCTGAGCTCGGAACACTCGTTCGTCCGACTCGGGACGGCCGAGCGCCAATAGAAACGGGCCATATGAGGATCACGCGTCACGGAGATAGCCGAGTACACACGATCAGCGATCAGCGCAATACGAAATTAACTATATTCTGAGCGGGAAAAATTACTTTTTGATTAATCCGAATTTTTATAAACCGAAATCACTTTTTTTAGGTCCCTTCGATTACGGATTAAAGAGGGTTTACTGTACAATGATTGCTCGAAGTAGGCGGGGTTCACTATTGAAGGTGGTCTTGCACCCAAACCTTTGATTATACAGTATTTTTTTCATATATATTGTGAAATATAAGGAACGAAGTGGGAGTGGAAAAGTTATAATTTAAAATGGAAAGGGAGAGACTTGGGTGGTACGGCATATGCGACGAATGGAAAAGGAGAGAATACCGAGAACAATGTTCGAGATAGCAGAAAACAATGGAGCTAAGAGAAGAGTAGAAAACCAAGAGAGAAGTGGCAGGAGGGAGTAAGGTGTGGGGTAGTCAACCGAGGAGAAAAATGGGAGGAAGTGCTAGACGAGAGATGGTGGGAAGATAGAGAACGGTGGAGGAAACTCGTAGGAAGAAAAGAAGCAGAGGATAGTAGTAGTAAAGAAGAGGAAGAAGTTGGACCTGGCAGGAACCGGCTGATAAGAAGACTGCCCTAGAAGAAGTGGTGGGAACACCCCCTGGTACAATCTAATTGGTTATTTGGGTTTTGAGAAGTATATATTGTGTTTAATGACGCACTGTTATGATAGCGCAGATTTAATGGCGTCGAATGGATGATGAATGAGATGATGGGATGGTGAGATTAAGATCTTGGGTAATGGGAAGGACAGTGGGAAGGAAGCGGTCATGGCCAACTTATTGTAGGAAATCATCCTGGCATTAGCCTAGACTACAGACAAAACTACGAAAAACCCCTGTAAAGATGGACAGCAGCGGGGATCGATCCGGGTACGAAAACCCCTCGTCTCCCGGATAACATGAAGCGAGCGCGTTAACCACTACGCTGCAAGTTCTACTTCTGTCTGAGAGTGTGTGAGTGCGTTTGTAACGCTTGCGCGCACACAGCCTGGCATGGGTAGATGTCAAGTGCTGGGGGAGAGGGGAGGGGAGGGGAGGGAATGGCCGCACCCACTCGCACTGACCTTGACGCAACAAGTGGGTGATGTCGTGCAATGAGAGGCCCCTTTCGTGGTTAGGTACATTGCGCGCTTGTTGTTACCAAGAGTACTGGGAGATGATTTGACATGGCAGGTTGGCTATTTGTGAAACTAATACTACTACGTGGTCAGTGGTATTGAGCCTCATGTTTAAAGCATGTGGGGTCATTCTAGTTGATTTTTTTTTTTTTTCATCCAATAAAATACGTATACATTTGTTATAGATTTGGAAGGGGTGAACGAATAACAAGAATAAACAGTAAATGAAACACGTATATTCTTAATTAACACAAATACACCACACATACATAGTTCAGCTCAACAAGCCCGATGTTGGCTCTCCAACTTCCCAGGACGTGTCCGAATTTCAAGTCTACTTGACTAATGACTTACACTCCTGTACTTGTACTTGGGACTTGTACTTGCTGCATGTGAACTTGCATTTCAGACGGTCCAGCAAGTATTCTCAAACAACAACACCATCTAGTGACATCGGGCTTATGGCGGGAACTGTTATAACCTCACTTTTGTCTATGTATTAGAATAAAACAGTGATGTTTCCTATAGTAAGTGAGATGTTCCGCACACACTGAAAGCTGCTACTTTATTACAGAAATGAAATCGCATCTTTTTGTGGGTTTCTGTTGAAAAATGGAAACATAAATGTAATACAGATTTAGGTGACCCAATACAGAAGCACACAAGTAAAGTTCAGAAGAACGCATGCCATGTATGCTTGTGAACTTTCGTACTTGACTTCTCATTTTATGAATTCGGACGTTCCTGATGACGTCACTTCCGTACTTTGAGCAAGGTCAAGCATGCAAGTACGCATAAAAAAGGTAATTCGGACACGTACCCAGACTCGAGTCCGTGGGGGTAGCGCTAGTCCACTACCTACCCCTGCCTAACCCTAATGACTTATAACCAACGGTATATCTACACTCTATCCTACATATATTTACCCTAACGCTATGCAACATGTATTCTACAACTATTGCTATTCCTATCTAAGACGTGCTACTATCTATCACTATTCTAACTAACCTAGTTAGGTGAGGCCTAACACATTATTATAAGACATTTTTTATTCTTAAGTGTCCACAAAACCCATTGAGGATTAACCTGTGGAATGGAGTGAAAATGCTTAAATAATAGTATTACTAATAATAACAGTGATTTTTCTCTTCTTCATTCAATAATTACACATAATTACAAATCTTGTGACATCCACTTATGATTTCATCAAAGCCCTATGAGGGCTTAACTGTGGGTTTTCAACTTGAGTGATTAATTTGAAATCCGTCCTACTTCGTACACATATTTTTAACGACAAATAAAAATAAAAATACAGTTATATAAAATTACAAATTCAAATTGTATTCAAATGCAGTAGGGCCTGATATATATAATATATATATATATATATATATAATAGACTATGGAATAATAATAAGAATAATTTATCTTTCTGTGACCTGATTCATCATTCCGTCACCTGATTAATCTTTCTGTAATCTCATTCATCATTCCGTCACCTCATTCATCATTCCATCACTTCATTCACAATTCACCAGTGCCAGATCATCTTCACAGTACGTCGTTGAATTCAAATACATGAAAAAATCAAACGTGTTTCTGTTTGCCGTCAGTACTCAAGCAGTGCCTTATCAACAGCCCGTTTACAATCAGCCTCCCGAACCCAAGTACGCGCAAGCAGAAGGCGGATCGTATCAAGGTCGTGGCGCCACCAAGAAACAACAGTTCAAGGTAAGCTTGTTGGTGGCGAGTTTGTTGTACCTTCTGTTTTGTAATTCAGAACTTTGATTAGTGATTACTAGGCAAACGCAGGATGTGCGTTGTACGATGAGCGAGATGTCTATATAGAGTATAATCGAAAACTCTACAAACCTTGATCATTTGAAATGAACTTCATCCGATGTCAATGAATCTAGAAAGCCGTGACTTCGACAATGCAACATTTTTCAACTAATATTTTTATCTTTTCGATGAATAAAATGCATTTATTATATTATTTTCTCCAAAACGGCTGGTCCGAATATCAAACCAAATTTTTATTCATGTATATTATTCTTGTGTTCACATTTGTGGAAAATTTGAATCATATTGAAGAGATTTAATTTTTCAATTTTTTCCGCTCAGCCAAATCTTATGGGGTTTTTCGAAACTTCTAAATGATGTTTCTCAAAAATGGTCCAACCGATTAGACCTCAAAACTATACAGTTTTAAGTTGGATAAGTTTGCATATTAAAAAAAAGTTTCATGTCGATCGGTCAAACCCTGCGACCTGTGCAGTGGTTACAAAAAAAAAAAAAAAAAAAAAAAAAAACGCACAGACAAAGCTCCGTAAGACTTGAGTGAAAATCTTCGCTACGCTCATCTAATTAATATCTTTCGATTTAGTTTGCTGACAGATGGGACGTGGATTTTTTTTTCCTGCCGAACGTGTACATGTTGTTTTAACCAGCGATGAGAAATATAAATTACAGAGTACGGTATTTACTCGCATAGAAGTCGCACCCCTGTTTTTGACAGTCATTTTTTGAAAAACCCTTTGTATGGTCGTATAAGTCGCACCTGCAGTCTCCAGCAACGTGAAAAATACATTGCGATTGAAATGCTTAGCGCTCTGTTTGGGACGCGTATGAGAGAGAGGGCGCTTTTACTGACTCGCGTTGCTCGCGTATGCTGCGTCACGCGAGTAGTTGCATTTATTGACGCGCGCGCGCCGAAAGTGAGCAGAAAAATGGATGCCTAACAATTTATGACCATGAACTGTCAGATTATCTTCAAAGTTTGTTATTTGGCAACGTAAGGTTACCGGTCTTATTTTTCTCTTCAACTATAATAAGAACATACCGGAACGATTTTATGTTTGATCTAATTATCAATAATTAGGAGAGCAGAAATTTTATGAGTCTATTTGTAATACGCCCCTTCCTTGAACGTTGATCGAATGGTAAAACTCCAACAGTGCATGCACTGCCTTGTTCTTGGTCTTAATTTTAACCAACCAGGTTGATGTCTCTACGCGCCAAACGCGAGCTAGCGCCTGACGCGGCCAACGCGCGAAACACGATAGCTGATTGGTCAGCGCGCCTGTCACGTGTAACGCGTCGCTCTCAACGCGAGTCAGTAAAAGCGGCATAAGGAACCGTTGTGAGGGGCCTCAATACAGGCAGGGACGCGTAAGATGTGAGAAACCGTTGTAAGGGGCCTCAACTACAGCCGATACCAGAGCATCAAGGTCACTGCTGTGCCTTTGTATCACAATCACACACACACATTGCCCTGCCCATAGCAACCAAGAGACGCAGTCCAGATGTGCTAGTGTCGCATTACTTTAAATATGCTTTTGACATTTTGTTTGTTTCCCTGTGGCTGTCGGAGAGGAAATATTATTCAAGTCACATTTGACTTCCAATATTGAAAAGCGATCATTATTGCCTTTTTAAAATACTTTCAATTTGTAATTGTTTTTTGTCGCCATAAAGAAATGCGCTCATGCACAACGTCTTGCCTAGCCTCCCCCTATGGGGCCTTCCACCCATGATCAGCTGGTACTGATGGGGTCCATATGTACCTGCGTTTGCAACATTCTTGTCAGTGACTCGGTGTGCTTCCAAGCCTTGAGGGTGGAGGTCCTGTTCATCACAATTAGTGATGATTGTATTGAGAAAAATGACGCATCTTTTTATGAATAAAGTTGATTTAGGGCCTATATGACTTTTTTACTGCGGGAAAACCTGAGGAGGAGTCGGGTAATGAAGACGGGTACCCGGATGGAATGCCGACATTACTAATATATACAGTGGTGTAGTCGTAAAAAATAAAGTGCCAGGGCGGTGGCATCACGTCTGCCCCGGCAGTGGTGCTGTCGTAAAAATAACGAGTTATACCCAAGAAATTTCGCATAAAGCTGAATATGTAATTTAATTATCAGTCGATGAGATTCCTATTTTGGGTTGGCCCCCCAAAATGCCCCGCACGGAAAAATTTGAAAATTGTTTTTTTAACAATTATATTCAGTAAGTTTTGGTATAGGTCTATTTGTAATTCCAGCACGTGGCCATGGCAGACTGGGACTGCCTGAATTAATTATTACTATTATTACTAGATTTTTATTTTAATATGTACTTTGTCCCATGATTAGACATAGAATAACAGATTGCCAAAGATCAGCGCCCTACGCCGCCTTGCCTCCGCTTTAAAATTGGAAGCAGGGCTATGCCCTGCTCCCCAAAAAAGTACCAGGGCGCCGCCCTGGACCGCACTGGCCCCACTGCATGCCTGAATATATACTTTCACTTAGCACGTTCACTGTGATTGGAATTGATGCATTTTACTTTCATTTTTTGAGATGTTGTGCCCTCGTTTAGTCGCACCCCTGTTTTGAGCTCTCAAATTTCTAAATATACATGCGACTTGATATGCGAGTAAATTCGAGAATATAATTGGATTTTTTTTGTCTCTATTCGGAGGATTCAGGTAGGCCTACCGGTATATTTAGCAAAAATTTGCATGATTTTGAAGATATCGAGCTGGATTGGATAAAATATTATTTTTGAAAAGTGTTTGAATATTAACTGGAGAAACCAAAAGTCAAGTTGAAAAGAATTTTTGTCTCTTTCTTTGAATAGGGCCTACCTATTAAAAATAAGTGGTATTCCGACAACTTCCTGACTCTGAAACAATGTGAACTTTCCGTTGATAATCCCGTGGTTGTTGATCTAGAGTTTGCAGCTCCTGTTTTTAGTACAGTAAACCCTCGTTAATCCGAAATCGAAGCTACCTAAAAAAATGATTTCGGTTTATAAAAATTCGGATTAATCAAAAAGTAATTTTTCCCGCTCAGAATATAGTTAATTTCATATTGCGCGCTAGAGGAAGCTGTGTCACCGGCTGAGACTACGTGATAGATCCGTTGCTAAGGGCCTCGCTGATCGTGTGTACTCGGCTATCTCCGTGACGCGTGATCCTCATATTGCCCGTTTCTATTGGCGCTCGGCCGTCCCGAGTCGGACGAACGAGTGTTCCGAGCTCAGACTTCGTCAAGGTCGACTGCATTCGGTACATAAAGCATGGAACAGCTGAGCATGCTTCCACTCATTCTTACGCATCAAATAAAAAGGATGGAAATTTGGAAAACAGTGAAAACTTCACGGAATTCACTCGGATTATTTTGAATTATCCAATCCGAAATCAGTGTTGAAGCAATTGAAGGAACGAAATATTAGTTCGAATTACGGTTTAGCTGGAATTTGGATTAACCATATTAATTAACATTGAAATGCCTATACCTTCAGCTGGGGACCGATTTCAACTTCGAAATACGTCAAATTTCGGATTAACCGAGTTTAGAATTAACGATGGTTTACTGTAGTTTGCTGCAAAATGCTATATTTGCATAAATATACGCTACCAAAACTAAGAATAGATGCTATATTCCTACAACTCTACCTATATTGTAGGAATCATCCAAACCATAGGAACCATCGACCTACTTGCAGAAAAAAATCTCGTCTCCCGACGTGGGTTTCTCTCTTACTACTGTTTGACTAGCAGCGATAACAGTGAAAGTTCAATTGTGTTCCTTGTTTTATTCCAGGGTACGGGCACTAATCCCAAACGTTACCAGGACAAGGAATACACGAAACCAAACTATGGGGAGAAACCCAGGAATCAGGTGCCAGGTCCATTCGCTGACCTGGGTCCCAGCGAATTCCAGAACAAGGGACGCGGAGACTTTAACAACAGAGGTCGCGGAGACTTTAACAACAAAGTTCGCGGAGACTTTAACAACAGAGGTCGCGGAGACGTTAACAACAGAGGTCGCGGAGACGTTAACAACAGAGGTCGCGGAGACGTTAACAACAGAGGTCGCGGAGACTTTCAAAACAAAGGTCGCGGAGACTTTACCAACAGAGGTCGCGGAGGATTCCAGGAAAAGGGAATGAATGAAGAACAATTCCAGAATGAAGGAAGCGATCAATACTATTATGAAACTGGTGGTGATTTCCAGAACAAAGCTCGTGGAAACTTCAACAACGGGGGGCGTGGCAATTTCCAAGCTCGTGGACAGAGCCAAGATCGAGGCAACTTCTCGAAAGCGGGACAGGGAGCGAACCCGAATCCCGGACCGCCGCCACTGTTACCTAATCAAGGTCGGGGATTATTACCGAATCAGCAGAATTTTCCTCAGCAAGGGTCGGGATACTATTCGAATCCGGGCAATAATTACGGGATGGGTCCCGGTTCGGTTGGCCCGCCGTACCCGCAACAGGAATGGGGTTCGTATCCCAGTGTGGGGCAGCAGCATCACCAGAATCCAGGCTACGAGAACTACTCGACTGGCGGGAATTATCACGCGTATTCTGGACCGGGACAGCCTCAGGTAAATGAATATTTCCTCCATACCGATTGACCTTGAACTTTATTTACTAATACCGGCACATGCAGCGTAGTGGTTAGCATGCTCGCTTCATGTGATCTGGCAGGCGAGGGGAATTCCGAACCCAGTTCGATCCCCGCCGCCGACCATCTTTACAGAGGTTTTTCATGGTTTCCCTCTGTAGTCCAGGCTAATGCTGTGACGGTTCCTACAATAAGTCGGCCATGACCGCTTCCTTCCCACTATCCTTCCCATTACCCAAGAACCTTCATCTCATCATCCTATCATCTCATTAATCATCCATCCGACGCCATTAGATCTCAGTTATCATAACAGTGCGTCGTTAAAACCCAATATAAAAAAAAAAAAAATCACTAATCTTTCGATTTAGCGAAAGAGTCGGATTTAGCGAAATGTTTTTTTTTTCGTGACTGATACCTCGTGAACAGTATGAGTTATAAAATTTCTTACATTAATCCTTTCACAGTTGGTAAAATTTCCGATTCAAAACCCACCTGGTTAGCCAATAATCAAGTATTTCATTTAAATTCATAACTCAGCATACAATGAAGATTAATAATTAATTTCAAAAGATTTCGTCAGACAAATCTTCAAATTACAACATTTAAGTACCCCCATATAACCTAGCTGTTGGTGGGGCCGTTAAGCAACATTACAACATCTAATTATTTTTTTTTAATCAAAATGTTGTAATTTAAATATTGTAATTTAAATAGAAAAAAAGCATTACTGTCAGTTGTTGAGGTTATGTTGTGTACAGAACCCCACTGATCTCTATACACATGGATAGCGTATAGTTGCGAACTGCCGTTAAGCTAGTGAGGCGGAGAGAAGGCCAATGGTGCTGGTCGGTGGCCTATGGATCCCCCGTGAAACCCAACCAGAGTGAAACTAGCACGAACTAACCAGTCGGCCATCTTGAACCTGCAGCCAACCTGCAGCTATTACGCTACCCGTATACCAACCTATGAGCAGATTTTTGTGTTCACGCTACAGTACTTCAGTTTAAACAGGAAATAAAGCCAATATTGTTTACTGGGGCTGAAATAATTACTAGAATACTAGAAATGATCAGGAAAATCATATTCGCCCCATTACAGATTTTACTGTAGAATTTCGACTGCAATCTGACATCTGACAGACTTGCGCGCTGATGTTCACGCTCAAGGCCAAACATAATATCTTTGACCAAAGCTCATCACTACTGTGTCCGTAGACAAAAAGAGATCGCAATGGTCATCTCCGGCCACGTCAACCCCATGATCCATAGACAACTGGCAGACATCTTTGGCCAACATATTAGACCTAGTGCACTCATCTTTTAGCTTCAGGTTTCTGTCACTGCATATGCTATCCATGTGTATAGAGATCAGTGACAAAACCCTCAATTTCACTCTCCTTATCACGTTCTCAAAAAATGTCACTGTCATTTCCCTCATCATTGAACTCGAGATCACTTACATCATCTAACACATACTCTAACTTATCGGTATTATTTGTTATATGTCTATTATTGTGACGAGAATTCCTTTGCGGCGTACAACTGGACGACGCCATTGTTATTGTTTAGAACCTTGGCAACAAACACAGCCTCTTTGAATCTCTTTCCATTAGATTATTATTGTATGGATGTTAACCGCCCCAGTGGCTGAGTCAATTATCGCTAGCGGTAGTAACTGAAGTCACCGTTGGGAGTGGGTTCGAGTCCCGCATAAGGCATGGGTTTTTGTAAACGTCCTTTCACCTATCATCACTTCATCGTTTCATTCTCATCCGCTTATTCGTCCCCCGTATAACCTAGCTGTAGTGGGGTCGTTAAGCAACATTGAAAAAAAAAAAAATGTATGGATTTGAGAACATTTAAGTAGAGTAGAGAAATCGAGGAGAGATCAAGAACCCCTCATTGAAATTGAAACCCTAAATGGAACGCTTAGTACCCTCAAAGGATCCGGGCACCTTGACGTGGTGTTGGTGCTTGCGTGATCTCTGGAGCTGTCGCCGGGAGCCGTTTATTTGCTCCCAGCGGGGTCACCCATGGCGATAAGGTCTCGAGTGAGGGTCCAGACCAAGTTCAGACCGTCTCAGTTCGAGTGGAAGTTTTCTGGTGACTGGAGTATATGGAGGGAGTACTGAACCTTGCGTTTGTATTTTCATTCTATTTCCTTTTCTTGTCACTTTTCTCGTCATCTATAGTCTTCTTTTACATCATCTTATCTTACTTTTCTAGCTCTTTCTATCCGGCTCATACGCTTGAAACATCCACAAACGTTGACAACTATGGCAAAGTTCACGGACATGAAAATAGTAATGAAGGGTATACGGGAATAACGATACAAATCACACATTGTGAGTTCTGAGATAAATACAATTCTAAGTTCAAAACCATGGGTTTTTCTATAGAGGTCGATATTTCAACACCATTTTTCGTGGACTTGTATCATTGTTATCTAAAATCTCGATGCATATTCGGAAAGCTTGTGAAAAACACTGTTAGATGGCGTATCTAACTCATTTTATTAAAAAAAATGTGGCTTGTATCGTTATTCCCGTGTACCCTTTAGTTGCTAAATGACCTCGATGTCGTCGCGCCTTTAAACCCTAATTAACTAACTAACTTGAAGGCTTAGGTGGAGGACCACTTCCAATAGTGAATCCCGCCTACTTTGAGCAATCGTTGTGTATTTATTAATGTATTATATTTTGTTATATCATAGATATATTTACCAAATAAAGACTTGCCATACAGTACATAAAAAATACTCGGCGACCAGAATCTTTTACCCATACTTCATCATGCATGCATTCTTCCTCGTTTCCAGGGCCCGAACCCGGATGGCTCCGAAGTCGGCTACCAGGCCCGCGGCAGATCCGACTACGTTCCCGACAGGTCGTACGAGAGGTTCCACTGGCACAACACCAAGGGTGCCCGGAGCGCTTCGGAAAACCGGGACCTGATCAAGGATGCTCAGAAGCCGGGCCCGAAAGGGCCGGGTAATGGACAGGGGGCGTATCCGAAGAATGGGCCCAGCGGTGCTCAGGGCAAAGGGCCTAATAATGCTCAGGCCAAAGGGCCTAATAGTGCTCAGGCCAAAGGGCCTAATAGTGCTCAGGCCAAAGGGCCCAATAGTGCTCCCAACAAGGGGCCCAACACAGCACAGGGCAAGGGGCCCAAGAAAACAGGACAACCGACCAACGCTGTACAACAAATGTAAGGTTTTTCATTTCTGACCTGATCTGATCTAACGCGTCCCAACCTAATTGCCTGGGTTGGGCCATCATTGTTAGGGTTATCAAGGTCAGGTAGGGATTGACTTGGACCTGACATGACCTTGAGTGACCAGATGTATGTGACCTAACCTAACTGCCAGGTGCTTCCACAGTAGGGTACAATAGATGCAATACTGGTGTTGGTGAGCAACAAGTGACACTAATATTATGTTCAACTCATCTGATTGAGAAGTTTGAAACAAAAACGTCGAGCGTAGGCCTACTAGTATTGCATCCACCAGCTATGGACGGAAGTGTCTGCACGGGTGCTTTATCCTGCTTTGTCGATGAGATCACTACGGATGCTATTGACTATTCGAAAAAAAAAGTGTTTTACAAAAAAAGTGTTCGAATGTTGATGCTGTAGCTTGATATTTCGGTAAAGCTGTACGCGGGCGTGAGGGGAAATCTTCCTCACCTTGAAATACTATATTAACACCTTTTAATAGCGGCAATTTGTGACCAAGCAGTTAAATTTGTACTGTGAATATTCAAACAGCTTTATTTTTGAACAATTTTTTTTGCGAACAGTTGATGCACTCCTCATCACTATCGTTTATATTTTGGCTAGTTTTTTTTGGTCACTGTGCTCGGTTACTTTTACCGTTCATTCAGTCACTCTTGCAAGTATTTTTAATCACACCGACGTCTGACGCCTGACTACGATGTCTTAGTGAATTTCAACTCGATAATACGAAGCTGTGACCACGGAAAAAACATATTTTTCCCCGTGTGCCACCGATATCTATAAAACAACGGAAGCAAATCAGTGATCAAAAAATTGAGATAGCATTCATCTTGTTTCAGCGGTAAGGAAGGTGTTTTGATTCCCGATACATGCGTTACGTCGAAGAAACTTGCTTCAGACAAGTAAGTAATACCGTAATTAGAGCCGGTTGTACCAAGTGATGATTAGTGAATTAGACAAAAATTGTTATTTTTGTACCTTAAAATGATTAACTAATTAATATTTAATCATCTGTTGGTACAATCGGCTCTTAGTCTTCCAACTAGAGGCCTATTTCTAGTGACACGGTTCAACCTCAACGTTAGGCCTACGTCAAATCAACTGAATTCAGTGGAATTATTTGACGAGCTTTTTTTTTTCCATGTTTTTTTGTCGGTTCTCCACAGGTCAAACGGCTACAGCTATCAACTTCAAACTTTTTCCAATATGGTACCTCATCTAACTCAGATCTGTATGGCATTATCGGGGCGTAACTTTTTTTTATGAATTTTAGAAATTTCAAATATACCCATAAGAATAACATGGCGGGAAAAAAGAAAACATTTTTATTTTCCAGAAAAATGAAATTTTGCGTGAAGTTGAACTACATTTTGATACACATTTCTAAAAAATTTCAGCTTGATCGGGTCAGCCATTTTGAAGAAAAAACTTCAAATGTACTAAATTGGTACCACTCAAAGCAGTTTTTACCAATTTTTACCAAACTATTACTATTCGCTTGTCTAAAACGCATATATGGCTTTTTCCTAGTATTTTTATTTTTATATTCATTTTCTTCAATGATGCACTATTATGATGATAGACTTATTGACAATGTGCGAGCATGCTGCTGCTTATCAAGCTCCTCCAAATCCCCACATTCTCTCACTCACTCTGTAACTAGTCTCTCTAGCTCGCAGTTGTTGCGATCATTTAACCTTTTAACTGCTACACACGCGAATACGCGTTTTAGCCAGTCGTGCCCCCCTTGCTACGCACGCGTATCCGCGTTTTGAATACCGCGCTTTACTGTTCATTTTCTACTGGCCGCCAAACTTCAGTAATCGATCTGATTTTTTTTGTGCTTTGCGCGATCTATTGGCCGAACATATGTACTGCTTGAGAACAACGTCGACTTTCAATATATTCCATAAGTAGTAGCGTTTATTCAGACGAAAGTTTCGTCAACGACTCAAACGTCAAACTATGATTCCAAGTCGAGTGAAAATGGCTAATGTTGGCGGGCTGGCTTGGCGAAATAATGTGCTTTCTTCAACCAATATTGAGGAACTCATCATATCTGTGATATGGTCGAAAAATTATGGGAAAATTATCATAAATGTAGTAACTGGAACTATTTGTACAAACTATTGTATTTTCGGGAAAAAAAACTCAGCACAGGGGGTACAGCTGGTGTCAGAAAACTCAGCAGTTAAAAGGTTAAAGCCAATTTTAACAGGAAAAAGAAAATGATATAATATAATCGAATAATGAGAATAATATTCATAATCGTTTGTCTGTCTGTGTGTATCAATGTGTTTGTATGTGACCGACCCCCAAAATATTGAGAATACGTGGACAGACCGCCGTGGGACAAACGCCAAAATGCTCAACGCTAGGCAAGGCATTTCATGCTGACACTTTCAGGCCCACGTTGCTGGTGGGTTGGTGATTCCATAGAGCTGGAGAGTGAACCAACCTATCATCCGATCGCTCCGATCCGAGTGATCTCTCCGATCTCTTGTACGTAATAGATAAGAACCCTATCTTGCCGACTCACGATAATCATCGTCGGGTGTTTGATGTTTCAGCGAGGTCGACAGTGATGCGTCTTCCGGTTCTGCGTTGGCTCCGGGCGTTATCAAGAAAGTGCGCAAGCGCAACAATAACAAGAAGAATAAACAGGAGATGAAGAAGGCTAGCAGTATGACGGACATTCCACAGACGGTGGTTAGTATTTTATAAATAATAGTTGCTCGGACAGAGTATGAAAATTATCACGTCGAGAAGGTAGATCGGTCGTAAGCTCGCTGAACCTTCATTCAGGGCCCTTACTGCGACGGCCACTTGAAATAACGTCCTAGGTCTAGCTGGCTCCAATGGACTAGGACTTTGACTGCTGAATATCAATCAGAAGAGCTAATTAGACGAGCTTTAGCGAGGATTCAATTGGACATACTGAAAAAATTAGTGTTCGTTTTTTTTTTTTTCTTGTTTTTTGGTCGGTTCTCCACAGGTCAAACGGCTACAGCTATCAACTTCAAACTTTTTTTCAATATGGTTCCTCATCTAACTTAGTTCTGTATAGTTTTGTGGCATTATAGGGTGGTAACTTTTATTTTTATGAAATTTAGAAATTTCAAAAATACCCATTAGAATAACACAGCGTGAAAAAAAAGTAAATATTTTTATTTACCAAAAGAATGAAATTTTGCGTGAAGTTGAATTACATTTTGATACACATTTCTGGAAATTTTCAGCTTGATTGGGTCAGCCATTTTGAAGAAAAAACATAAAATGTGCTAAATTGGTACCACTCGATGCAGTTTTTACTCATTTTTACCCGTACTATTACTATCCGCTCGTCTAATAACGCATATGGCGTTTTCCTAGTGCTATGACAACACGAGATACTTCTCACTATCGAGTTTGAGTCTCGATTGAAAATTTTGATAGTATTTTGACTAGCACAGCCGTACTATTCTTGAGTTTTTGTCTTTCCCATGATCGTCCAAGGGAGTACTGGAATGGTTCCCTCTACCTCAGAACTGCCGATTCCTTCTTTCTTCTGTACTTTCTGTAAGATCATAAAGAAATTTCGCAATAAATTCTTGTCAAACGGTCGTAGAATTGATAACAATTTCAAATAAATGTATTCTCAACCAATTCGGAAAAAATTAAACCTGGAACTTATCTGATATTCAATTAATCAATTTATCCCTGATTGATACATTTAATTGATTACCTTATTCTTATATATATTTCTCAAAACCCAGATAACCAATTAGATTGGGCCAGGGGGTGTTTCCACCACTTCTTCTAGGGCAGTCTTCTTATCAGTCGGTTTCTGCCAGGTCCGACTTCTTCTTCCTCTTCTTCACTACTACTATTATCCTCTGCTTCGTCTTTTCTTCCTACGTTTTCCCTCCACCGTTCTCCATCTTCCCACCATCTCTTGTCTAGCACTTCCTCCCATTTTTCTCCTTGGTTGACTACCACACACCTTACTCCCTACTGCCACTTCTCTCTTATTCTTGAAATGAAAAATGCGAATTGAATATTTTCATCCGTCAGAATATGCCGATACCTTCGGCATCGAGCGATGCGTCATCAACGATAATGATCCAGCCAGGTAGTTCCGTTCTCGATGCGAGATACGTCGCTTCTCCGGAGCAGCGACCTTCCGCCGACCCGATTGTCGTACCTTCCGCCGACCCGATTGTCGTACCTGCCGCCAGCGCCAGTGTGGTTCCCGCTGGTTATATGCCGGTGCCGCAACCTCGTAAACGAACGACCGTGCCAGTCGTTAAGGACGTGATTGACGACGCCGTGAGCGCGCCGGTGGAAACAGCTGATCACGACGGTGTCGTTGGTAATATATCGCTCGTTCTGTACACGCCATTCTGCCCTCGGGTGCATAGTATCTAGGACAATCAACCCTTAAACTAGATCTCAATGGATAATGACTGTATAATTATTTCCCAAATTTTAACGAAAACTATAAATCATCTTCTCATTTTCAGAAATCATAATTAATTTTTTAACCTCGGTAAGCTGCTGTCGTTTCTTTGCCTTTTACCCAATTCGTATATCTCTAATTCTTATGTCGTCGATCCTACTTTGAGATTGTTGAATGTTTTGTCGAACAGAAGTCGTTGGTGCAGACGAAACGAGCGAGACGGTAGAGACATCTGGTGGCAGCGTTGCGAGCCGCGCAGTGCCGCTGCAACTGTTCGTCGGCTCAGGGTTCAACGAGAAAATGGCTGAAAAGATGGACGTGAGTAGAGCCGATCTTTCATTTCATTTCATTCATTTTCATTCCAAGTAGATCGTTACATGCCGCCCCGGTGGCTAAGTCAATTATCGCTAGCAGTAGTAACTGAAGTCATCGTTGGGCGTGGGTTCGAGTCCCGCATAAGGCATGGGTTTTTGTAAACGTCCTTTCACCTATCATCACTTCATCGTTTCATTATCATCAGCTCATTCGTACCCCCGTATAACCTAGCTGTTGGTGGAGTCGTTAAGCAACATTTAAAAAAAAAAAAAAAACGTTACATTTCTGACTAACGTAAAAATACAAAAATCAGGTAAATGCACAACATATGTCAGGTCAGGAAGGTTACATATAATATATTAATAGTAACTCGATGAACGTGTTATTTTCATGTATACTCTTCAGTCTACACTCTTCAGTCAACACAAATATCTTACCGTATGTTGAAAAAAAAAACTAAGCTACCACTGCTTCCAGTGGCCATATTTGAAAGCTCAGGAGCCGTATTCTGCAATAACTTTTTGTAGCGATCGAATCCATTTCGACTGGAAACGGGACTGTTTCGAACTTTTGACATTCTATAGTATTTATATTACCATTTCGACTCGAAACGGTTCGACTTTGAATATTCGTCACTATTTTTTTTTTGGATTGGGTTTAACGACGCACTGTTATGATAGCGCAGATCTAATGGCGTCGGATGGATGATTAATGAGATGATGGGATGATGAGATGAAGGTTCTTGGGTAAGGAAGGATAGTGGGAAGGAAGCGGCCATGGCCGACTTGTTGTAGGAACCATCCCGGCTTAAGCCTAGACTACAGAGGGAAACCATGAAAAACCTCTGTTAAGATGGTTGGAGGGGGAATCGAACCGGGTTCGAAATTCCCCTCATCTCCCGCATCACATGAAGCACTGTTTAAACATTACTCCAATAATTAAAATTTGAATTATGATAGGTAAGATAAAAAGTGAAACTTCAACTTGTGGATTGCACGAGGAAAATTATAAATAATGAGAAAATGATGAAGTTGAAAACGGTCCATTGATGACATATCGGACGTTTGTATTTCGGTTTAAGAATATTTTTTTCTTGATCGAGTGGGATAAATTTTTCATATTGAGCTTTGAACAGACTCAGTGAATTGGTGGATATAATATTATCTCTAATAACCTAAATTAATCAGACAACCTTTAGGTATCGTAGAAAAACCTAACCCTCAGTGGATGTATTAATCGATTTGAACGTTTTCTTGCGTAGCCGTCTGAGAAGATCCAAGACGTGATGCTGATCGCCAAAGTGGCGGGAACCATCGTGACTTGCACGCCGTCGACAATCGGGGAACTGCGCACGTTCAAGCTGGAACATCCGTTCGCCGAGGCCATCGTCGTAAGGTCGCACGACGACTAGCGACCGCTCTACCGAGGATGAATTCCGAGTTATGAAAATCGTAGCGTTACTACTGGTTTTAAATAATGCCTGATTTTCTCGACAATCTAGGATTTCAAATAGAACTATTGTTGAAGGATGTCACAACCCTGAAGCTAGATTTTAACGAATAATAACGATATGATATTCCTTGATTTTAGAGAAAATAGAAATAATCCTCTCAATTTCAGAAATTATAATCAATTCATTTGTCCACAAGCACCAGGCCGTTTTTCTGAGTCGTGACGTAGACATTACTCTATTCTGTTCATGTTTCTATACAGAATCGGTAATGTCTACGTCGTGACTCATGGTCTCTGAAGGACAAATACATAAATTCTAATCCCTAAAATTATATCTAAAGCTATACGGTATCTAGTTTTCTCTTAAATTCAGGATATGAAAATCATAATTATTCATTGTAACCTAGTTTCAAGGTCGTTATGTCCCTCAAGATTGAATAAACATTCTAACATTGACCATTTCAAATTACAACTCTGAAATGATCAATATTCATTACCGGTAATCATTAATATAAAAGAAATAATTATAATCTATCCAAGAACACTAGTAGTAGAGCTATTGCTGAAGTACCTATTCATAACTTTTAATTTAGTAATTTTGGATTTTTTATAGTAGGCCTACTGTCAAATTATTTCATATAACTTTTGACAGGTTTATTAATCGTGAATTTATTCAATTGTCTACAGAAGACATTTTCCGTCTGCTTCGTAGTACTACCGCATTTCTTCAGTTGATTGAATAATTAGGATTTATAGTTGACCTCTCGTATTAAAATAATTATAATGTATTACAGTACTTGGGCCCAACGTGTACTGAATAATGATAGCCTTGGAAGATATTTTAAAAAATTATTTTAAATATTTCAGAATGGTTTTTACGTAGACTAGATTCTGCCTCGGTTCTCCGCTTCGCTTAGCCCGAGTTTGAAAGCCGTTGCTCGAGTTCGTCCTTGTATTGTTTGAAAAAAAAACATTTTTCCGCGTTCGTTAACAACTCGACGGCCGTGGACGCGTAGATCGTGTTGCTCAAACTGCGAACGCAGATACGCGTCATTACACTTTCGCACACGTTTCATTTACAAAATGACGTCATATTGATATGGGACTTGTACTGACATCTTGGAGATAGATTGAGAAATTAGTGTTGATATTTTTGTTGCCAATAGAGTATGCCAATGTATTGGAAAATTATGAAATGGATGAATGAATAAATCTTCATTTACTTAGAATACACAATTAACAACAGTACATAAGTATTCGGAGGTAAATGTCCCAATATCTATAATTTAGCATTAATCATAATAATTAAATGAACAAGTTTGATGACCTCATACTTTGATCTTGATATTTAGATACATCTAAATATATAAATACAGTTAAAAATACATCTAAATACAGTTAAAAATACATCTAAATACAGTTGGATGCTATTCTGAAACATCATTCGAGGCTAAATATGTCTAATTGACAAACCTCTGAATGCTAAATAACAATTTATTCTTCCGCATATATCTAGTACAACACTATATCAATACCATTAGACCATTTGTTTCTGCTTGAAATGTTGGGAAAAGCTATACAAAAAAAAATGATCTGTACGATCGATATAACCGGGTCCCGGAACGTTAGGGTAATGATTTTGTAACCTGGCTGCCAAGTGGTTAATAATATTTTAATAATAATGATAATCATAATAAAATATACTTTATTAACCTTATAACAGCTACACACGCGTATACGCGTTTTAGCCCACCGTGCTACGCACGCGTATCCGCGTTTTGAATACCGCGCTCAACTGTTTATTTTCTACTGGCCGGCAAACTTCAGTTATCGACTTGATTTTTTTTTGTGCTTTGCGCGATCTATTGGCCGAACATATGTACTGCTTGAGAACAACGTCGACTTTCGATATATTTCATAAGTAGTAGCGTTTATTCAAACGAAAGTTTTGTCAACGACTCAAACGTCAAACTATGATTCCAAGTCGAGTGAAAATGGCTAATTTTGGCGGGGTGGCTTGGTGAAATAATGTGATTTCTCCAACCGATATTGAGGCACTCATCATTTCTGTGATACCGTCAAAAAATTATGGTAAAATGATCATAATTGTAGTAACTGGAACTATTTGTACAAACTACTGTATTTTCGGAAAAAAACTCAGCACAGGGGGTACAGCTGGTGTCAGAAAACTCGGCAGTTAAAAGGTTAATAAGTGGGAACAAATGACAGTAAAAGTAGACACTATAAAAGGCGATATTCAGCGTGTGATCAGACCGAGGTACATTCAAAGTGGCTGTTATACCATTCTACCATGTTCATAACAGCATTGAAATAGTGTCATTATAACAAAAGTATGTTAATGTTGGTTAGTAGGCTCGTATGTTTTTTTTGTTGATCGCAATAGTAATTTGAGTGCACCAATCGTAATTGTGGAAATACCGTATATCACTTACATGATCGAAGTTTTGAAAAATAAATTGTATTGCGACAATGTTTTTTCTCAATTTCGAGTAATCTTCAAAGTGACTTGATTATTCAGTTTGAAATGAGCAATACTTTCGTGCTATCAATTAGGCCAACTGCTATTCAACAATTTTTTCAAATAAACTGATATATTAATTTTTTTAAATCGCTATACTTTTATACATTTTTTTTTTAGTTATCCAGTGTGCCATTGAGATCTATTCAAGCCAAGACTAGATAGTATTAATATGTGGCGGATAAAACTGAAAATAGTATTAATATATGGCTGATAAAACTGAAAGCATGTATAATACGTTTGAAGTGAAGGCAATTATTTTTGAAAGAATGACCAAGCGTGTCTGAAAGCTAAGACTGACGGATATAGGCCAATAAATCAGCATCGTAAATACCTACTATAATTACAATTGACTTCAAAAAGAGTAAAGACTTTGAAAAAAACTTGTTGAAATTAGTCAGTGAAGTTAGCAGAAAAGGTGTTGATTTTATAAGAGAGAAAAAAAGTTTTTCCAGAAGTGCTTGTTTCACAAACTAATGAAAACCGGACTACATGTTGCGATTGTTTAAGAATACTTGAAAAGCACTTTGTAATATATTGAAGATGCTCGTTCTTCGTTCTGGTAGTCTCCACGGTTATATGTAATGCAGTAATGTCACTGTAATCTACACACGGTTATATGTAACGCAGTGAGTCACTGGTTATATGTAACGCAGTAAGGTCACTGTAATCTACCCACGGTTATATGTAATGCAGTAATGTCACTGTAACGGATAAGTTACAAGAACGACAGACGAAGAGTTATGTAAACACTTTCTTTCAACGAGCTGTTTTCTCGTCACCAATGAGGCACTAAATGTCAAACTGTTCACTTATTATGTGTATCAAAGTCATTAAAGAAGGTAAAATAATGTATCATCCCTCATTGTAAGGGATGAATAGGGAATGGTAGTGATACAAAGTCATTAAAGAAGGTAAAATGATGTATCATCTCTGATAGTAAGGGATGAATAGGGAATGGTAAAGATATGAAGTCATTAAAGAGGGTAAAATAATGTATCATCTCTGATTGTATAAGGGATGAATAAGGAATGGTACTTAGAATAAGTCATTAAAGAAGGTAAAATGATCTCTGATAGTAAGGGATGAATAGGGAATGGTAGTAAGAAGTCATTAAAGAAGGTAAAATAATGTGTCATCCCTGATTGTACAGAATGAATAGGGAATGGTAGTAGAAGATGAGTATCTTTTCGATAGCATCTTATTGTGATTGTCATTTCGTATCTTCACATTCCTCGAGGGATTAATTGAATATGTTGACGAAAGCGTTGCCGTGGCACATGTTGCCATGGTCACAATGTAGGTGTAGTCAATCGAGACTTCAACGATCGTATCCGAGCACAAACATGTCGAGTTACTCCATTTTGTGTTGCGGAGATCGATTGTTTGTTGGATTTTTCACTTGAATCATTCTTGAAGCATATTTACGTAAACTGCAAATGGAATCGTAAGATTAACCAAATGTTGGATTGACCAATACCTAATCTGTAGTGAAAGATTTCTAGGTTATGTTTACGTGTAAGTTGTACGTTTGTATTGTATGAAATTGTCATTCTGTTTTGGAAATGTTGTAATTTTGTAAGCCGATTGTCTGAAAGAACGAAACTTTTCGCTCTGACTTGATTATAATATGATATCGTCTTATTTTGTTTATTCAATTACGAAGCGTTTTTAAT
The DNA here is from genome assembly GCA_907164805.1 of Brachyptera putata. Classification (NCBI taxonomy): domain Eukaryota; kingdom Metazoa; phylum Arthropoda; class Insecta; order Plecoptera; family Taeniopterygidae; genus Brachyptera; species Brachyptera putata. The sequence continues at coordinate 11,689,737 of OU015473.1, read as the reverse complement.
GCATTTCGGTGACTTTCTGGCTAATCGCATTAATACTTGAATAGCGTACGTACTTATATTTCTGGGTCTTGTTGATTGCAGTTTGAGAGACCATGGCAGTCAATTTAGCAAAATATTAGTTATTTCTGATAGCTCTTGAACGGTGTAAGATATCAACATTCTAATAACGAAAGAAACACAGATATTTTTAGTACCTTCAAGATGTTCCAAATTATAATTATCGACTCATATCGCACGATTGTCAAGTATTTGCAGCTGAAAACATTTTTTTTTCAGCCGCATAGGCCTACGCTTAACAATTATGTGATATACGATGAATAGTTTTTACTTGTATACTTTCTTGATGGTATTGAAATTATCTTGTGTTTCTCTCATCTCACAATTTTGGTATCTTGTACAGATCAAAAGTTATCACAAAAAACTGATATTTCGCTAAATCCACTCCCGTGCGCCCTCAAAGTTCACTTGAAAGAAATACTCGTGCGATTTGTATTTGTTAGCAACATATTTGGTAGGATTTGTCAAGTCTTCAAAGTGCACCACAATGTTTCAAAGCGCATACTGGTATGTGGTTTTATTAAACCATGAAGTGCCTGTGATTATTTGGTTGAATTGATAATTTTCAGATTTTATTGATGAAATCAAACGGAAATCCGTTATTTCATGTTTTTTTTATCAAGAAAGTTGTAGTTTGTGAAGGATAAAAAGATTTATGCCGTTCCGACTTTCAAGTTCAACTAGTGGGGTTCTTGACAGCCATCAGTGTGTACTATTTCTTGTTATAAAGTTGAACTTATTATTTTGTTCAAGTATAATTTTTTAAACAGGTACCTGCTATACACTAATATTAATAGGCCTGTAATATTATATTATAATTATTAATATGACTTTGATGTTATTGCTGAAGAATAATTAAATATTTTTAATCACTTTATCAATAATTGTTGTATTATTTCCATAAGGGCAACCGAAGTTTCAGTACGTGAAAAATCACGTTTTTGATGATCACGTAATACTTTCAGACTAAGGTCAAATACAGTGAAACCTCTATCTATCGTTTTTCAAGGGACCAGGAAAATAAAACCATCCATGCAGGGAAACGAATCAAACGATCCATCCAGGAAAATTTAACATTGTTTGAATAGGAGTGGGCCCAGGTGAGAAAATATGAATGATACAACCAGGACCAGAGGCAGAAATAATATCCACATCCCTGCCCACAATCTGGCACTGTACAATAAGAACCCTGAATATGCGGGGGCCATTCTTTACAATAAGTTACCACAGAGGATGAAAACCATGACCAACAATAATCTCAAGATATCTCTCAAACGTGTTCTCGTTGAACTATGCCCCTACACCGTCAACGAGTATCTACACTATGAATTTCCACGTAACACACTGTAACCATATTATCAAAGGGATGACTATAGATGTATTACTGAAATCATGACATATTCTATAACTGGTTTTACTTTGTCTAACAACTCTGTACTACATTCGGTTCTATTGAATAAATAAATTTAAAACGATTGATCTGGGAACGATGCATAGAGGTTTCACTGTAATTCTGACCGTTTCAAGGCACCATCCCTTGTTTTTTAGACTTCGAGGCGGTCTTGTCACCAAATATAAGTAAAGAGGTAGGTATACCTTATAAATTAACTACAATGAACTTGGACACCAAACTTCATTGTGTTATGATCATTTTTCTTTGCTGCAAATATGGTGTTTAGTTCCTAATAAGCCCAGAATGAATTTATTGGTAATATATTTGGTTTATCTTGGATAAAAAAGGAGTCTGGGGGGTTTAGGCACTCGCAGATCCTCCTTTCCTGGGTACAAATTATCTCAATTTCTTCATTATCTAGGTCAATTGAATACATCAATCATCTGTATTAATGAATTAATACGAAAAAAATTGATGGAATTACAGTTTGAATGAATTCAATGGAATTAATTTTTATTTGAATAAATGAAATTTCTGCATATTATCAAACGTAAGATTTTACCAGAATAGGGTTAGAAGAAAATAGTGAGATTTTTCTCTTGAAATTGAATTTCAATTCAAACCAAACTAGAAAATAGCATCGGTACATATTATTATAAATTTTCACATCAATAGGACTGGCCATCAGCAATATTTTTAAAACAAATTTGATACCTAGACCGTGTCGATTAAATTTCTCGACGGGTTAATTAGCTCAAACCAAAGTGTGAAATGATCACTTTGTAGGCAAATTATTTACGCCCATCTTCATTTTCATACAAACATTAATATTTGCTCGTTCTGCAATGCACATGCTGCATTTTCTTATAGTATTTGGTTTATTACTTGGTTTATTAGAGCTTACCTACCCATAGCTCGACCACTGTTGGAGTACTGTTCTCCAATCTGGAGCCCATTTCACGATTATTTGCGAACAAATGTTGACAAAGTGCAACGAAAAGCAGTCCGGCACGTTACGAGAAATTTCAGCACATACTCCAGCAACTCTGCACTACAAAGGAGTCAGAAATGGGAATCGCTAGAAATGAGAAGGAAACGTATGAGGCTAATTTATATGTATAATATATGGACTAAACATCCGGCATGGGTAGAATTATCCAACATGCTACCAACTCGGGAAAGGATGAGTGCCAGAAATACCCACCCATGTAAAATAGCTGTACCGAGGTACAACACCAACGAGGGACTCCACTAAATAATAATAATGTTTATTTACATGTCATAATGATGCGTGTTACAGAATATAGAAATATTGAGTTAGCATGTACAGACAATTATTTAATAAAATATGATGAAATAAATAATGAAATGGTGAAATGGTCAGAGGAAATTTTAAAGTTTGAGTAAGTTTAAGTTTTTAATTTATTTTGAAAATTGTGTACGGAAGTCTATTTTATTTTTAAGTCTATTTATCATCAGTTTTGGATCATAGTCCTCTATACTATCTCCGAAGTAATCGTTAATGGAGTAATAACATTTAACAGTAAAAAAAGTTTTTAGGATATGTATGAAAGTATGTATTGCTGATATGTTTTTTATTGATGATGGTAATTTGTTATAAAGTTTAATGTTTATGAAATTTGAGTTTTTTTGAGCGAATTTTGTACTGAAGCGATTAATGTGGATATTTGTTTTAGTCCTTGTATTATGAGTGTGCACATCTGTGTTTGAATTTAGAGATTTAATATTTTTTTTTACACATAAAATTGCTTGTAACATATAAATACAGTGGAAGGTCAAGATTTCTAATTTTTGGAATAGCGGTTTGCAGTGAGCCCTTCTATTCACATTCATGATAATTCGAATCGCACGTTTCTGGAGGATGAACATTTTATTGGCATGTGCTGAACACCCCCAGAATTCAATACCATACCGAAGGTGTGACTCAAAATTCGAGAAATATACCAGTCTTGTAGTAAGTGTATCTGTAATTGACCGTATTGATCTAACTGCAAATAAACCAGAGTTAAGTTTTTTCGTTATATGATATATGTGTTTTTTCCAGTTCAAGTTTTCATCTATTATTATTCCTAGAAATTTTGTTGCATCTACTCTTGATATAATCGAATTATTTGTGTTATTTATTAATGTGGGTACAGCGTCGATGTGATTCGATTTTTTACTAGAATGAAACTGAATAAAATTTGTTTTTACATCATTAAGTATTAGTTTGTTGTTGTTAAACCACGTGGTTGATTCAGCAAGTTTTGATTCTGCAGCCCTAATTAACGAGTTTTCATGTGAACTATGTGCTATAATATTTGTATCATCGGCAAACAGTTCAGAATTTGATATGTTGAATGGAAGGTCATTGATAAAAATTATAAAAAGAAGGGGACCTAAAATTGAACCTTGCGGTACACCAATTTTAATTTTTTTTGTATCAGATAAATATTTTTGTTCTGTCCCATTTTCTTCTATATGAGTTATTTGTACTTGTTGCGTTCTGTTTTTTAAATATGACTCCAGCAAGTCGTGTGCGGTTCCTCTTATTCCGTAATAGTAACATTTATTTAATAGAATATCGTGATTCATGCAATCGAAAGCTTTCGATAGGTCACAAAAAATACCGATAACTTGTTCTTTATTTTGTAAGTGACTCACAATTTTCTTTAAAAATTTTTCGATTGTATCTCCTGTTGATCTGTTTTTTCGGAAACCATTTTGACTATCAGATAAAATGTTGTTTTTGTCTAAAAATTTTACTATTCTTTTATTTATTATTGTTTCTAAAATTTTGGAGAAAGCCACTCATTCTTAAGCCAGGGTATAAGAGACTGGAATGAGCTCCAAATGACACACCTCCCATCAAACTTACAAAAATTCAAACTTTATCTAGAAAAGCTGGCAGCGACAGATCTGAAGACTATACAGGAAGAATCAGATGAGCCAAGACAATCAAAGACTACTGTTCAGGAATAGGCTAATCTATTGTTATATTACAATGAGGAAATTATTTATATTTCACTGTTGAACCATATGGACATATTTTATTTTATATAATTTTATTTCATATTATATTATGCTTTCAATAGTTAGTATTAACACTATCCATCTCTATACTACCTAATATACCACTTAATCTTACATCTTCTAGAGACTTATTATATTCAGACAGTATTATTCAGACTTACTCAGTACTACACTAATTTGTTCACCTTAATTATAAAGATACTTTTATTATTCTTTTTTATTTGACTGTAGACTTATATGATTGAACAAAACTATGTAAATATTACCATCTGCCACCGGAAGGTAACCCCTTCCCACGCAGACCGAATAAAGATTTGATTTTATTTGATAGCAATATTAAATTGAATGAATGATAACAAAAAAATGTTATAATCTGAAAATAAAAACTATATTAGTCATCTTGGAAATATTAAAAAAGTTCTATAACTGTGATTACATCAAATTTGTTATTATACTAAATTATAACAATACCTTTTTTTAAAACAGTCGACTCACCGCCAAACTAAAAACAATGCTGGTAGTAAATGTAGTAGTAGATATTTTATTTAACAATAAATGCTATTTTCACATAAAATACAATACATTTTATTGGAAATAATTGAAATTACATTTTGGTGTTGATTTCAGATGCATGAAAATTACGAAATCTGATTTTGCTCTCAGTTCTAGTGACGACATAGGCATATTGTAATTTAATCTGAATCTAGATGGGACTTGGTCAGTGGACTTGGTTCGTAACCTGAATGACCTAAAAAGAGTGCAGCTAGCTACGTGCTCGTGCAGTGCAAATAGGCTCTGCAGTCTGCAGAACAACAAATTCAAGAGTGCGCTAGTGTACCTCGTCGAAAATGAGCATGCAAAATGGCCGTGCCGACTGCATTTTCTGTAGCTGAAACTTTTTAATTTAATAATACTTGTACAAGTGTGTGTTCCTTTTCAGTTCTCTCAAAAAGGTAACTACTGTACTTCGAGTTTGCTCTGTTCGATTATGTGCTACGTCAAAGAGTTGGCAATTGAGTATTTACTCAAAATGGAATGGGAAATTCTTCATTAGGCAGGTGGATATCCACTCCCAGCACCCTGTCTGCATCATGCTATTTAGGCCTACCATTGTGGTTATAAAAAATGTTGTCTGAGATAGTTAATTCAGTAGAGCCTTTTTCAGTATACAGTATGAATGTAGTTTAGACATTTGTGCTAGAGAATGCAGCTTGCTGCATATTATTAATTACAAACTGTCTGGGACCATGTAAACTAGGCCTAGATCTGAGATTTTAAGGGCCAGGCAAAGGAGTAGGCTCATAGGCTATGTCTCTACATTTCCAACAGCTAGGCATAGGCCTAGGTTATATGTATTATTGATTATATGGCGATCTCCTCGTCTCATTATTTTTTAGGTCCAGGCATAGGCTGCACGTAATTGAGGATACTTGGGACCTAGGCCTAGTACTTTACCGTAGGCATTGAGTTACAAACTTGATGCGGTAGGCCTACTTGAGCATAGTAGGGCTACGTGTAGGCTCTAGGTCCGTCAAAGGCAATAAGCTTTCTGCTCCACAGTAACAAATTTAACGAATTTGTAATCGTACTGTTAAGGTAATAGGCCCTAGTCCAAGGCCTTGTCTTACATTTTTAAGGTAGGCCTATTTTTGTAAGTTAGCAAACTCAGTGGTACCGGTAATGAATTGTAAGCCTAGGCTGCAAGCTTCATGTCAGTTTTCACAGTGCTAGGCCTAGCAGCTAGGCCCAATTGTATACTTGAGGACCTTATCATTCCCGTAGCAAAGACTTCCATTTCATATGTGCCGGGACCCAAAAATCGGACTTTGCTTTTGTAGGTAATTTGTGTTTGTTTGTAATTTTTTTAAAGTAACCAAAGCCTTGAAAACTTTCCCTGGACATTAGTGTCATACCAGAATAGGCTGGTATTATTTTTGATCAAAATCAATGTGACCGTTATTTCGGAAAATTTAGATATTCCCCGTAAGAATAGGCCTAGTCTGGCCTTGAATTTTCCATGTCCAAATTTTATCTGGGAAATGAAGTTTCCAAAGAATGTTCATATTGGTTTAGTACATGTTTCTACCAAGTTTTTAAGAAATTTGGATGGGTCATTTTCGTGAAATCAATTATTATATTGGAAAAACGTCAAATATTCTCTTCAAAGTGTACAAACCTGTTGATCACCGAGTTGTGTAACCAATTGAAGGTTGATTGAAGAAGGCTGTAAGCTATAAAGTAGGCCTAAGCTTGATAGTTCAAAACCAAGGTGCGTAGGCCTACATTGCTTTCAAGTACATTTCGTAGAAATAGAAATATCTCGCAACAAACATGAGTGTGTTTTCTAGTTGAAATATTGAATAGACTTGCTGAAAATAGTCTTTAGGCCTACTAGGCCTATAATGATCACCTGGTGAAAATAGTCACGTCGATGAAGAATTCTAAATCGCGATAACACTGCAAAGTAAACGTAAATAATATTCTTACGGGATATAGTGGCAGAGCCCTGGTTGAATAGTCTAACAGGCCGTGGTAGTGTTACGCCTGGTAATCCTGTTAGGAGCGTCAATGTCAAAATGTCATCTGCTAGAGCACTGTTGCGAGTGAATGCTGCTAGGAGCGCTGAGATCAGCCAATTTTTTTATTGTTGAATGTTGATGTTCATAGGCTCTGTCATACGTCAATGCATATCTAGAGACTATATTATCTATGGCGTAGCCTAACGCTAGGATATGATTTGTCTTTTTTACAGAAAAACAAATGACTGGTAGGCTCTAAAATATCTTGGGCCTATCTATCGAAGTTATTTTCGGTGGTAGTCAAATTAATTCACTTTTGGTGGTAGGCCTAGTCATGACATAAAAACAGTACGGTATTTTACATTTATAATTTTGTGTCTCAATGATTTGTTTGTATAGAATAAGACTAGAAAGGACCTATTTATATCAAAATGACTGACACGGTAGCCAATGGTATGTAATTTTTTCCTTGTATACACCAATCGATACTTACTTTGCTTCCTCTTAATTCTTGAGAATCTTCCTCGATTTACTCGATTCTTGTATCTGCCTACTTGTGTCCACGAAAGAAGATCGTCTACCAACATATCAAACAAAAATATAACCGTTATATGTATATTGCTCGGTGGTGTTTATAGGGAGGCGGTAGGCCTATTGTGATTTTTCAGAATGCGAGGTTACAATGAGTGATGCAGAAGCATCGTACAAACACGTTGAATCATTATTGTTGCAGCGGGATCAAGTAATCACCAAAGTTTTTACGATTATTTGGTTGGTAGAGACCTTCTTCTTTCATGGGTTCAAGTAGGCCTAATGGCCTATACTTGATTTCCTTTTTTATAGCCTATTCATATTTTTTCCTTTTTTCTATTTTCTATTTTTTGTATTTGTTCCTTCAATTTTGTTAGCTGTCGTTCCAAAATTTGAGGTTAGGATCGAACAGTGATGATAGGGTTGGTAAGATCGCCCTTGTGGTGTCCATTCCAAACGATCCCAGCCTTGATTGGGGAACTATGTTTTCGTATGAAAGTTAAGATGTTGATAACAAAAATATGTATTCCCGATTTGTTTACCTGCCGTTCATTGTCGTTACGGGTCATTCCATGTAACTGAAAAAATGAAAAAAATTGGGAATTTTTTCCTGTTTTGTTAGAGAAGTGTCGAGTTATGTTACTACACTTGTAAAATAGAACTGGCACAATTATTTTTGAGAATGAAATGCAATTATAGGCCTACTCACTTTCACAATGATGTCAGCATAAAGTCATGTAATTTCTTGCGTGATATGCAAGTTACTTTTTAGTGGTACTCGAGTTACTAAAAATGAAAAAAATGTTCAGATTCACCCCAGCATGGGGTGAATCTGGAGACAGATACTTTCAATTGTTTCTTGATATCATGGGATTTTATTTTTCATTTTTCAGCACATCCGGCAGTCTAAACCCTAGTAGGCCCCTAATAGTTTTGCTGAAAACCAGAAGTGAATTAATTACTGAAGTGTAAAAATGATTTATAAAAGTATGTCAAAAGTGTTCAGAATCACTACTTAGAACTGTGTTGTCGCAATATGAATTGTATAGATATAATATAGTAGTTGCATTATCGTGCATTATTTATTTGTCTTTTCTCCTCCATACGCAGTAAATCCCAAAATACAGTACGCATAAGTTTCGGGATTCACGAAATTTGCTGAGGATAACTTGATGATATGATGACGTCTAAAATCAAGAAATAAACTCGCGCCAATGTAAGAGAGCGTCTATTTCGACCACAAAATGTCGGAGAATTTGTTTTAAATCGGTTAACCGGTTCTAATTTTTTGGAACCAGAGTTATCCCTAAGACCCCGTTTACATTACTACCATCCTACTACAGTAGAGTTACTAGAGTAAATGGGCAGTAAGTAATATTGCGTTCACACGGACAAAATGTAGGTTCATGGTTACTAGACGTTTTAGTTACATATTTTACCGCGTGAGTGTGTTTTGACACATTTCGTCGACGCCATCTTGTAATTATTCTACCAAAACGTATCCTAGAGCAAAGACTTCCTACGAGGCTATGATCGTACCAATCTATGAGCGTTCATACGGGTACATCTACTACAGTAACCCTACTAACGAGAGTAAGTTGACTATAGTAGCTTTGGTTACGAGCGTAGCCACTATCTGGTGTTCACACACGGTCACTTACGATCGTAGATGGGGTTACTAGAGTAGTTGAGTAGTAATGAAAACGGGGTCTAATATATACCATCTGATTTTCCCCGCTGATCAAGCCACCCGACTGTTCGCAGCCGTCGCGATGACGAAGTTCATGGTGCAGTGGGAGGACCACCCGTCGCACCTCGCCACCCGCCTCGGCCACCTCCTCGAGCACCAGACGCTGGTCGACGTCACGCTCATGTGCAACACGCACACGCTGCGCGTCCACCGCGCCGTCCTCGCCGCCGGCAGCCCCTACTTCGAGGTGAGCGCGCAACCGCAGTATTAGTTAGATGAGCGTTAGCGAAGATTTCCATGCTACTCTTACGAGGCTTTGTCTGTCTGTTTTTTTTTTTTTTTTTTTAATGCGTTGAATGGAAAAGGAGAGAATACCGAAAGCAATGTTCGTGATAGCAGAAAACAATGGAGCTAAGAGAAGAGAGGGAAGACCAAGAGAGAGGTGGCAGGAGGGAGTAAGGTGTGGGGTAGTCAATCGAGGAGAAAAATGGGATGAAGTGCTAGATGAGAGATGGTGGGAAGATAGAGAAAGGTGGAGGGAACTCTTAGGAAGAAAAGACGTCTTCAGGAGAGGATAGTCGTAGTAGTGAAGAGGAGGAAGAAGTCGGAACTGGCAGGAACCGACTGATAAGAAGACTGCCCTAGAAGAAGTGGTGGAAACACCCCCTGGCCCAATCTAATTGGTTATCTGGGTTTTGAGAAATATATTATTTGTGGGCACTTCACAGGTTGCAGGGTTTGACCGATCGACATGAAACTTTTTCTGTATACGCAAACTTATCCAACTTAGAACCCTATAGTTTTGGGGTCAAATCGGTTGGACCATTTTTCTGAAACATCATCTCAAAGTTTCTAAAAACCCCAAAAGATTAGGCAGGGTGGAAAAAATTGAAAAATAAAATCTCACCAATATAATTCAAATTTTCCTCAAATGTGAACACAGAAATAATACACATTAATAAAAATTGACGTGTAATTCGGATCAGCCGTTTCGAAGAAAATAATTTAATACATGTTTTGATGTAGTTTACATGCAGTTTAATACATACTTGAGTGGTACGGACATATGCGACGAATGGAAAAGGAGAAAACAATGGATCCGGGAACGATGCATAGAGGTTTCACTGTATTGGCATTCTCGTTTTTTCCCTTCGGAATGCGGTTCCACTAGCGGATGTCCGAGTACTAGCTTAACTAGTGATGTAAATTTTCATGAACATTTTTTCGCTGGAAATTTTCATGAAAATTTTCAAGAGCTTGAAAATTTTCAAATTTATTTTCAAGTCTATTGTTTTTGGTTCGTGTGTTGTTACAGAAGGATTTGGCGTTTGAATTCACTCTTTGCAATGATTTGCTGAACCACCACATGCATTTGCAGTTTGCATTTAGATACAATTGACAAGGATAGGGAAAATAAATTGAATGTAGGTTGGGCCAGTACTCATTTGTAATGTCCCATTTGAAAAGTAAATGAGGAAAGATGCTGAAAATTTTCACTGAAAATTCAAATCACTTACATTTTCATCGAAATTTTAAATGATTTTGCATTGAAAATTTTCAATCAATTGAATGAAACCCAACAATTTTTTGAGAAAATCTTTGAAAAAAAATCATTAAAATGAATTCAGTGAATTCATTGTAGGCCTATTCCATTGGATTCATAGATTTTTTTTTAATGAATTGAACATTTATTGAACATTTTCATTGACTACGTATATCACACGGTCGGGAAACGGTTTAGGCAAACCGGTCCACGCTGAACCGGTTCAACAAATGAGTGTATATCACAATAATTCAGAAACACTTTGGCAAAACCGCGGTCAAAACGTTTCAGCGCCAGCCATTTTAAATATTTACGTAAGTCAATATATTGGTGACGTAAGTCGTTATATAATCGACAACAAAGCTGGAATTCAACAAGGATCGATTTATCGCTCGCATTCAAGGTTACCCTGAATCGGTTTGACGTGTATATCAATCGTATCGAGTTCTCCAATTCACTTGCCAAACTGGATTGGAACTAAAGTGTTTTACACCAAAACCGACAGGTATATCACCATCTGTAAACCGTTTCAGCCTGAACCGGTTTGACTAAACCGTTTCCCGACTGTGTGATATACGTAGTCATTGAAAATTTCAATAAATTTGCATTGAAAATTTTCTGAAAATTTTCAACGTTCCATCACTAAGCTTACGACGTGCGTTTGTTTTTGCAGACGATACTGATGCGTCAGCTCGGCCAGCACCCGCTGATCGTGCTCAAGGACATGCAGTTCTCGGTGCTCAAGTCGCTCATCGAGTTCATGTACTGCGGCGAGACGAGCGTCTCCGAGGAGAACCTGCCGGCGCTCTTGCAGGCCGCCAAGTTCTTTCAGGTGAGCAGGTACCAACCGTACGGAAACTTGACGGACCCAAAAACTGACTGTACTGAAACTTGACGGATCTAAAAATCTTGATGAAAAGGAAAATAAAATGGTAGTTAGATGAGCGTAGCGAAGACTTCCATTTCACTTACCGAAAAAAAATGGGCTTCGTTTTTATGTTGTTTTTTTTCTAGTAAATTTTGTACGCAGTATACAGGTCAGGAAAATTGAACAATCGACTGCAAACTTTTTTCGAATATTGGCCTCACACCAGAATAGATTGGGATTGTTTTTCAGGAAAATCGGTTGAACGATTTTTCCCGAAAAAATTTGGAAAGTTTGGAAAATCTCCATAAGAATAACCCAGGGGAAAATACTTGGAAACGAAAATTTTTCAAAAGCTTTCAAATTCATACAGAATATGAAGACGGCTATCATACACATTTTCAATCATTTGTACAACAATCGAATGAGATATAACGAAGAAAACGCAATAAAGTAGGCCTATACATTTCATCGAATATCAGGATCAAAACATGTAGGCCTATACATTTCATCGAATTACAGGATCAAAACATGTAGGCCTATACATTTCATCAAATATCAGGATCAAAACATGTAATGCAAAGTGTAGGCCTATGCGACAGGTTGCTCTATAAATAGCAACAAGTTTCAGGTAAGGTTTTTCAGCGTTTGAAGTAATCCAAGGTGTGTAGATGTAGATTGAGCTGACACAGTATTTTTTAATCTCAGATTTCCATACTTCTACGCTCATCTCACAACGCACATTCTGCGTTTTCCTATCAAGCCTATCAAGCCTTGATAGTGAGGTGAAATTGAATAAAATTAACATTCTATTTGCATTCATCAATAGAATTTTCTCAATATGATCCATAGTGCCCTTGAAATATTTGACCTTCTCAAAAAGATGTTTTTTGTTTTTCTTGTGTTTGATGCCCAACTTCCACCCATTGCCTCAATTGTTAGCGTATAGTTGTTCTGTAATAATGAAAGATTTCCCTTAAGACACACATTCTCAAGTTGGCATCAACTCGTCAATGTGGCATCGCTTCAACTGGGTGATATTTCTCGTGTTGACGGAGTGTGTTGTTTGCGTATTGGCAGGTCCGCGGATTGTCGTCGATGACCAAGGAGGCACTGGGATTGACGTCTGAAGGCACCACCGCCAGCTTGAGCGTAACCGTCAACGGTAAGCGTGAACTGTTTCCGTCCCATCATCTCATATATCATTCTCCATCGCCATTGAGTAAATTATATCCTTATGGGATGGAGTGGCAGAGCCCTGGTTAAACAGTCTAACAGACCGTGGTAGTGTTACGCCTGGGCCCTTATTGTATACAGTAAACCCTCGTTAATTCGAATTCCAAGGGACCCCAAAAATCAAAATTCGAATTGAAAAAATTTGAATTATGAAAAAATGTTTTTTGTTTCTATAGTATATAGTGTGCGTGAGAAAAATGTTTTTGTTTGTATAGTACCAGTACATAGTGTGCGTGTAAGAGGCCCACATGGGGATCTTTTGATAGCCATGTGTTTATCTTCAAGTGAAATGTGAAATGATTTACGCACAACAAAGTGTGGATGAATAGTAAATATTATCATGTCACTCATTAGGAACATCTTATCACAGTCAGTTCACAGGTTAAAAGAGTCACATTACCCAATGTAAAGTAAAAAGCAGTGTAGAGGGAAAAATATATAAATACTGGGGTGTAGAATGAAAGAAGGAATCGTGATCTCTGCAACACTAACTGGCTGAATTATTTACAATCAATATATTCACTCTGTCAATCAAATAATTTTAATTGAAAAATAAAGATGGGCCTCAAATATATTATCAGGAAAGTGATTTTCTTTAAGGGCAACAGAGAGTAGTTAACTTTTCAAGGGACATGAGCATATCTTGACTAATGTCCTGGCGGGATAAGAAGTCCTTTGTTGTCATTGTGTCCTAAGAATAACCCACCCGCCTCGCGCCTCTCATCCTGCTGGCACGCGCTGACCCAGCAAGTCAGCTGTGACGTGTCGAGCGGTCGGGACGCCCGACCGCTCATGTTTAGTGATGGGGAGTTCGAATTACAGACGATTTCACGTAATAAAATACTTGATTGTGACACCTAAAAAAAATGATGGGAGCAGGAAAACGATGGATCCGGGAACGATGCATAGAGGTTTCACTCTAATGGAATAGTTGGGACAAATTGAAGATGTACTGATTATATAGAATAACGCTCCTGGTAATCCTGCTTGGAGCGCTGTCATCACAAAGAAAATGCTATCTGCCAGAGCACTGTTGTGAGTGAATGCTGCTAGGAGCGCTGAGATCAGCCAACTTGTTGGTTGTTGGTGATCATATCATGGAGTTGTGTATATGGAGGTCTATCTCAGCGACAAGCCGTGTACCAGATCGCGTATTTACGGTTGTTTAAAAAGAGCGGCCATGTTCTTATTTCAACTGCCAGTTGGAGCTACTCTTGCTTTGGAATAGACATTATGTAACAATATACTCAATTCAAGGCCTTTATCATTACATTATGTAATAAAATAGAAGGCCTTGAATTCGGACACTAAATATAAACCAAGTGTCGGTAGGCCTACCCTGACAACAATCAGCTTGAGCAGGGAACATGGCCGCCATTACCCACTATTAGTTGTGATCAAGTGGGTCAAGTTTTTAACACGTAGTTATACCTCCAGTACAATACAACTCCATGATCATATGCTCCGTCATGCAGCATTGCCTATCTAGAGACTACTTGATCTATGCCGATGTCAATAGATCTTTGTCTTCAGTAGTGCGTCGTTAAAACCAAATATAAATGAAATGTAGATTCGGAACTTATTCGAATAGACTAGGAACGGTTGTATAGAATATTTGTCGGTTTCGTTTGGCTTGTGATATTTGACGTTACTGCGACGAGTGGTCAAGTGGCTAGTGCACTGAACCGTCATCCGGGAGATCAGGGTTCGATTCCTGCCGTGGTTGACCATCCGGACGGAGGTTTATCTGGGTTTTCCTCTCTCGTGCAGGTCAATACTGGGGACTCCTTCCCACTATTTTCTATCTGACCATCATAAGAAGTGGTGGAAACATCCCCTGGCCCAATCTAATTGGTTATCTGTGTTTTGAGAAATATATATATATCTCACTATCTCATATATCATTCACTAACGCCAATAGATGGTAGTCATCAGTACAGTGCGTCGATAAACCCAATATATTATATATTTCTCAAAACCCAGATAACCAATTAGATTGGGCCAGGGGGTGTTTCCACCACTTCTTCTAGGGCAGTCTTCTTATCAGTCGGTTCCTGCCAGTTCAGACTTCTTCTTCCTCTTTGTCACTACTACTATCCTCTCCTTCGTCTTTTCTTCCTACGCGTTCCCTCCACCGTTCTCTATCTTCCCACCATCTCTCGTCTAGCACTTCCTCCCATTTTTCTCCTCGGTTGACTACCACACACCTTACTCCCTCGTGCCACTTCTCTCTTATTCTTCATACTCTTCTCTCATCTCCATTGTTTTCTGCTATCTCGAAAATTGCTCTCGGTATTCTCTCCTTCTCCATTCGTCGCATATGCCCGTACCACCAAAGTCTCTCCATTTCCATTTTAAATTATAGCTTTTCCACTCCCACTTCATTCTTTGTATCTCTACATCACATCTCTTCTCACAAACTTCATTTCTTCATTTCAAAACCCAATATAACAATAATAATAATAATTAGGGTGCGCAAACACTCGAATTTTTTAGTTTGAGTTCAAATTTAATTATATTTGACGTTGATTTCTGTAAAAATAGTCAACACCAATTCATCCCTCTTAACTATTTAAAAACAAAAATTGTGTTTTTAATCCACCTCAAATGCTCGCCTCTGATTATAAATGCACAGTGAATTTGTTCGTTCCGATTGGCTCGTGATGTTGTTACGACTACGTTTTGAAAAGAAACCGCGCTGCAACCCATGTTACGAGTACGTTTTGAACCTAAACAGTGGGGATGTATAGTGAGAGGGTAGTCGTAGGGATCTTAGGGTTAATTACAAATCTATAGGTTATTGGACCTTGAATAATAAATGTTTATTGAATAAAAGATAATTTAGAGTATAAATGCCGAAAGAGGTTATGAAATGAATAAACGAATGTACAGAAAGGTGGAACAAGAATGCCTGGGCTGGCTACTTTAACTTCAATATAGGTTATTTAATACTGTACGACAAGAACGCCGTGGCGAGTCTTGCAGAGTGGTACCGTGGCGAGACA
This sequence comes from Brachyptera putata, assembly GCA_907164805.1. Classification (NCBI taxonomy): domain Eukaryota; kingdom Metazoa; phylum Arthropoda; class Insecta; order Plecoptera; family Taeniopterygidae; genus Brachyptera; species Brachyptera putata. The sequence continues at coordinate 11,673,865 of OU015473.1, read as the reverse complement.
CGAACCCGGGACTCCTCCATCTTCCCTTCGCCTTCCTGGCCGCGTCCCGATGAGGTCCACTCCCGAAACACGTCCGTCCCTGTCGATAGTTGGTCCAAGAGAGCCCGACGGCGTGTTTGTGGAGTAATACACGCATGTAAAACAGCTGATCCACAAGTGCATCTACCTGGCTTTGCAAGCCTTGCACTTTGTGGATACACTAGAGCGGATGCGAGATGGCTATGGAACTTTCCACTCCAGTATGTTCCTATAGTCTGTTTCATCCGATGGTGGAGTATGAGTGAGACTATAGGATGCTGTTTTTTATACGCGGGGTAGCTACGATATTCTAATATCGTGACAATATTGACGTTGCGTTCCACAGGCGAGCCCAGCGATCCCGCCAGCACGCCGATGCGCAAGGCGTTTGTGCGGCCGCCCAAGCGCGTCAACATCCAGTCGGTGAAGAAGTCGCCGCTGCCGGCGATCAAGGCCAAGCCCGTCGACAAGCCGCGCGTGACGTTCCACACGGTCGCCAAGACGATACCGACCACTCAGACCATCAGCCACGACTCGCAGGTGAGACTGGAAACGTGATCGACGTCGAGACGCGTTCCTCTCTTTCAGGGCTGAGAAAAACCCGGGTTTTATTGAAAAAAAACAGCCCAGTGGGGTTTTTCAGGGTTTTTGGATTTTTGGATTTTTTAAAAACATTACCCTAACACGATTTACAAATTACCGTTTTGTACAGTGTACACTCTTTTTGTACACTCTTTTTTCTTATTAAGTTGGTGTTTTGTAACTTTTGTTTTATTTTTTGGTAATTTTTGTTAGGTTTTCCACTTTTTCTGGAACTGCTGTGCACATGCCACATCCACATTGTTTCAAGTAAAAAGTGAGGTTAAGAAAACCTGCACATTAAACATAATTTATAAAACTATTATGAAGTGTTTTGGTATTTGATGATAGATATTTTCCAAAAACCCCAAAAACCCACTTTTAGCCGGGTTTTTTCATGTGGGTTTTTGGATAAAAAACTCGCCGTTTTTTTTTGGGCTGGGCAATATTTCTCAACCCTGCTCTTTTTCCGTGCGGCTGGCAAATACAATAGGTCTACCAGTATTAGAGCTGGTTGTACCAAGTAATGATTGGTGAATTGAGCAAAAATTAGCAAATTGACCTCTTTTAATTAATGGTATCACACCAGAATGGGTTGGGATTGTTTTTCAGAATAATCGGTTCCAATTTAGTTTTTCCGTAAAAATTTGGAAAGTTTGGAAAATTCCCATAAGAATAGCCCTGGGGGAAAATACTTGGAAAACGATTTAGTCAAAAGTGTTCAAATTCATACCGAATATGAAAACAACCATTATATACTTTTTAATAATTTTTACAACAATCGGATGAGATATAACGAATAAAACGCAATAAAAGTATACATTTCATCGAATATTAGGATCAAAACAAACATGTAATGCAAAGTGTATATGCGACAGGTTGCTCTATAAATAGCAACAAGTTGCAGGTAAGGTTTTTCAGCGTTTGAATTAATCCAAGGCCTGTAGATGTAGATTGAGCTGACAGAATATTTTTCAATTCCAGATTTCCATACTTCTACGCTCATCTCACAACGCACATTCTGCCTTTTCCTAGTATTTAATCATAAGTTGGTGCAATCGGCTCCTATAAAAATCTGAATTAGGCCTTACTGGTATAAATCAGGGACCCAAACCAAAATTAATAAAGGTTCCGGTTCTTAATTTTCTCAAATAAAGGTTCCGGTTCTGGTTCCGGTTCTACGTTTAAAAAGGTTCCGGTTCTGGTTCCGGTTCTACGTTTAAAAAGGTTCCTGTTCTGGTTCCGGTTCCATAGTGTGAATAAGGGTTCCGGTTCCAGTTCTACTTGCTAAATAGTTTCATAAGTTTTTTCCCTTGCTTTTAGTGGTTCTACTTTTGGTGGTTTTTGACACTTTTAATGTGTGGAAAAAAAAAGTTATAACTAAAAAGTTATAAAAAAAAAATAGTAAATAATGAGTCTGAATCAGGTATTGAGAACCTTTATGGAACCAAAAAGAACTCAAGATTTTTAGGGGTTCCAGTTCTGGTTCCGGTTCTTGAAAATCGATAATAAAGGTTCCGGTCCTCCAAAAATACGGGTTCTTTCGGGTTCCGGTTCTGGTTCGGGTCCCTGCTATAAATGATCCTTGAATCCCCTACTAGTGGCTGGGGTCATTTAATCATTCCGCAGAAAATTTACATAAAATTTGAATTAACCGAGTTCGAATTAACAAGGGTGTCTACTGTTATACTTATTGTGACATAAAACGTGAAAATGTTATTTTCCAAATGTTTAGAAACATAAATCGTAGCCTAAATATTCAGTTAAATATGAATTTGTAAAACGTGAATGTATCTACGACTGTGAACTGTTCCCCGAGTGTTGATCGCTAACCTGTCTCCAGGCGGACAACGCCCAGCTCCTGCTCTCCCTATCCGGGCTGGACTCCCCGAAGACGGTGACCGCCCCCCTGCCCGCCGGCGCCCACCTCGTTCACCACGGCCCGTCGGGCAGGAAGCAGCCGCCCGCCGCCAGCCGCAGCTACCGCCTGTGCCACGACGTGTCGGGCGTGCTGCCCACGCGCGCCCAGCCCAACACCGTGCACGGCTTCCAACGGTAAACCAGCAGCTTACCTCGTTGCGGCCGACCGACAGGTGGCGGCGCACTTGGGAGATAGATAGTTGAAAACGATAGAATATTTTGATATAGGCGTATATATATTGAATAATAAAGTAGTGTACCACGAGAAACTATATAAAGACCCTAAATATTGGACGTGTACGTGGTACTTGTCAAAGAAATAAAATAAAATACACTGAAATACTAACAATTAGGGTTGCCAGTTGATATTCGATATATCGATATGTATCGATAATCACTTGTTTGATATGATAATCGAATGTGTTTTTAGTATCAATATATCGATATAATCGATTGAATCGATAATCAACGTGTATTTCATCATTTTTATATGATTGTTTGGTGTTTACTTCCAAAATTATCCAATAAAAGTAAGGCGGGAACATTTCTGTAACACGATTGGTGGACACTCTTGGTGTTCAAAGTGAACTGCTTGTCAATGACTTCAATGTTGGACGTGGTGTGATTTATGGTGGTATGAAATGGCAGAGAGGAAGGGGAAGCTGACACCACTATAATAACTCTATGGGTCACACGCTATTCAAATTGATAATCAATGTTGTAATCGATTATCAATCACTTCAAGTTGATTATCGATACTTATCTGAAATATCGATTTTTTTTCTAGTTGATTATCGATATAGGGCCAATGATTATCGATCATGAAATTCATATCAAAGGGCAACCCTAATAACAATATTTCAGGAGCACTTTAGCTCCCGTCCTCAGGTTGAATAATGAACTTGAGGACGGGAGCTAAAGTGCTCCTGAAATATTGTTAGTATTTCATTGTATTTCATTTTATTTCTTTGACAAGTACCACGTACACGTCCAATATTTAGGGTTTTATATATGCGTGTATATTTCTCAAACCCATATGACCAATTACAGTGAAACCTGTATCCATTGTTTTTCAAGGGACCAGGAAAATGAAACCATCCTCGTGCCACCTTTCTCTTGGTCTTCCGACTCTTCTCTTAGTCCGTTGATTGTATAATAATTTATATAATAATTAATAATAAATAGCCTCATATTTAGTTCTACCGATGTACCGTAAGATTTTAATCTTCAAATTGTTTTTCGAAAATGTAGGGACATCGATATTATTAAATAGACGCGGTATAATTCACGTAGGCCGAACTGTAGGCCTACACTTGATTTAAGAACATTTGAGTTATAAAAGTGCACAAATAATGTCGGGCTTTGTTCCTTGTAATACTTCAATAATGAACTCAAATTAACGTACTTCCATAATGAATTATTGCGTAACATGCTTCATGAGTACGCCTACACGAGACCTTTGGACTACCGTCAAGTTCAACGTTATGCTTTTCCTCCGCCGCTGAGTTACGTCGGTCAAGACTGCCGCCGCGTCCCTCCCGTCTTACATAACTCGACCCATTGAACGAAACGTTGGCCCGTGTAAATCGAGCCCGAATGATTATCGTCGATTCCGATTGTGCGTTTCAGTATCCCCAACTCGTCTAAGAGAAAGGGTCGGCCCCAGAAGCCGAGCGTCCCGAACAACAAGAAGCTGACGACAGCGCTGGAGATGGCGCTCGCTCGGGAGAAGGAGTCGCGCGACGAGCTGGCGCAGGCGCAGCTGCAACAGCAACAGACGCAGGTGAGGAACAACGCAAACTTGACTCGGAATGTTTCTTATACCTGCTTTACACGATCAACTTATCCCTAAAAATGCATTTTTGAAGTGTATCGCTACGAAGTAGAATACATGCCTTTCCTATCTCGCGTTTACACTACAGTAGAAATTGCTATCGCTGTCAACGCATAGCCTCGAGTAGAAATACGTTCAACTTTCAAGGCCGTATTGCTAGTAGCCGACCAATCAGCGGCCAGTAAAGTGTAACGTCACATTCCGTTGACTGCCTAGCTTCTGTTGACGCCATATCGTTGAGTGGGAGAATCGAAGATTGGTGACTGACCGTTTTCGATACAGAAGATTTTCACTGATATTGAAGACACGTTACTTTTAGGTTATGTTTATATTGATCTCCATATTCCAATAATTCAAACAGATGTTATGTTATGTAAATACTGATCGATTAGTATTTTTATCGCAACTGTCGATAAATGTTTTAGAGATTTGAGCGCTAGGTTGCGCTACTGGCATTCGCTAGTTCAAGGTTCAAGCTACTCGCACCGCTACGGCAGAAAATGAACGCCCAACGGTGACTTCGGTTTCTACCGCTAGCGATAATTGACTTAGCCACCGGGGCGGCTGATTGGTTTTATTTCCTTGGTCCTTTGTAAAACGATTGATAGAGGTTTCACTATATAAACTAATGAATTGCTAGCGGTAGTAACTGAGTCACCGTTGGGCGTGGGTTCGAGTCCCGCATAAGGCATGGGTTTTGTACACGTCCTTTCACCCATCATCACTTCATAGTTTGGTAAAATTACAGAGACACTGAGCACGCCTACTTGTGTTTTTTTCCCAACCTCCCCCACTAACCTAACCGACATATCACACCCTCCAGCAGCCCCCCCCCCTCCCCAACCACGTCATCAACCCACCCCCTAACCTTACCAACAAAAATCACCCCCTCCAGCACCACCCCTATCAAACAACATGCAAAAACCATCAGATTCAAGTGAGTTCAAAAACTATAAAAACCAACAATTCTCAACCTCCCGCAACTTTTTCTGAATGATATAAACAAGATCTTTCAGAAAACACAAAAAAATCGAAAATCAAACACCAATTGGCGATGCTCAGTGTCACAGTAAAATTACCCATAGTTTCAATACCACCCGTTCACAGCTGTTGGTGAGGTCGTTGAGCATCGTTAAAAAAAAAAAAAAATGTAAATTAATTTGAAAATAGCTCAACTTCTACGCTTGTCGTTTGCAGGCGCAACAGAACATCGTGTACCAGGACACGGAAACGAACACGTTCTACCAGGTGGAGGGGGGTGCGGTGGCGGCGGGGGCCGGGGAGGAGGAGGAAGAGAACGTCATCTACCAGCTGCCCGATGGCACGATCACCGACAAGCTGGGCAACCCGATACTCGACAAGGACGGCAACTCGCAGAACATCATGAACTACCAGCTGGCGGGAGCGGACGCGGCGCCCGAAGGCGACAACATGGTGAGAGAAGCGCCGGATCGACAGTGTTGTATAAAGCCTGTTTTCATGGCAGACGGAGGCGTTGAAAAACCGGGCGAAGGATATTTATTTATTATTGTCGAAGAATCCACAACGTACATTTCTGTAAATGATATACCGACATGTGTATGCTTCTTGTGCATATGAATTGGGCATGTAAAAAGATTGGGGTGGGAAAAATTAGAGGAAAGGAGGAAAAAGGACAGACTTCTGAACTTTTTCAGGGCAACGAATGGTTTTACGGGGTGGGAAGAAGTGAGGGATAGGATAGGGATGAGAGTTCAGAGGAGTGTGAGAGAGGGAAACAGCTTGCTGTGGAGAGGGCTAGAACAGAAATGGGTAGAGGTGGTTTCATTCAGAAAACGATAATCGATTGGAATGGGCTGGGAGAAGAGGCAAGAAGAGCAAAAACTAAGCAGAATAGGGGAATAAAGAACTAATGCGAAATGTAAATTTGAAAACTGCCACCGCGCATGCGTGCGCAATTGCAGTTGTATATGTGAATAAATAATAAATGTGGGATGAGGCCCGTTTTCATGGCAGACGGAGGCGTTGAAAAAAAATCTGCCAGCCACCCCGGTGGCTAAGTCAACTATCGCTATAGCGGTAGAAACCTGGAGTCACCGTTGGGCGTGGATTCGAGTCCCGCATAAGGCATGTGTTTTTGTGAACGTCCTTTCACCTATCATCATTTCATCGTTTCACTATCATCCGGTCATTCGTACCCCCGTATAACCTAGCTGTTGGTGGGGTTGTTAAGCAACATTGAAAAAAAAAAAAAAAAAAAAAAATTGGTAAGTACGTATGTTGTTATGTATGTTATGTATGTATATTAATTACGTATGTACGTACGTATGCTGTTCACTAATTCGCGTTTCTTCGCATCTAATTCGAGATTTGATTTACCGTATCGTCCCGAATATAAGCCGAGGGAGCTAGTCGAGTACATACGATCGTGAGGCCCTTAGCTACGGTTTCTCACACGCAGTTGGCATATCTTCCTCACGCGTGCAATACGAAATTGACTAGATGCTAACTCGGAAGAGTGATGATTGAAGTGGAAAAGGAGAGTAACCCTTTTTTCAGTTGTTGATCTAAAAGTTTGAGGGTCGGCTTGGAGAGGGTGGGGGAGGGTATTGATTGACAATACTGACCCTGATTGTGGAGGTGTTCCAGATGAAGGGGGCGGGTAGGGGACAGAGGGGGTGGGGAAGGGAATCGATTGACCGTACTGACCGCGATTGTGCACGTGTTTTTGATGGTGGCAAGGGGGTGAGGGAGGGTATCGTTTGACATGAAGGGGGTGGGGAGGGTATACCGTACTGACCTCGATTGTGCAGGTGTTCCAGATGATGGGGAGGGGGTGAGGGAGGGTATCGTTTGCCATGAAGGGAGTGGGGAGGGTATACCGTACTGACCTCGATTGTGCAGGTGTTCCAGATGGAGGGGGCGGGTGAGGGGACGGACGTGGTGTTCGAGATGGACGGCCTGCCCGCCGACATGCCGATACTGCTGGACAACGGCGACGGCAACTACGTGGCGGTCGGAGAGGACGTGCTCGGAGCCATAGAGCCGGCGGCGGAGAAGGCGGCCGAGACGATCACCGGGGACATTTACGAGGGCGGCGACGAACACAGGTGGGTCTCGCTCGGGGTCACGGCTGCAAATCTTGGGGTGCATTCCAGGAAAATATAACATTTGTTATATAGAGTCTAGGATGGGATAAAGTAGATTGTAGAAGCCAGAAAACGATGGATCGAGGATTCACTCATGATCTTTACCGACCACTTCGTTACCCTTCTTAGAGCCGATTGTACCAACTGATCATTACATATTAGTTAGTTAATCATTACTTAAGGTACTAGGAAAACGCAGGATGTGCGTTGTACGATGAGCGAGATGTATATATAAAGTATAATCGAAAACTCTACAAACCTTGATCATTTGAAATGAACTTCCTCCGATGTCAATGAATCTAGAAAGCCGTGACTTCGACAATGCAACATTTTTCAACTAATATTTCTATCTTTTCGATGAATAAAATACATTTATTATATTATTTTCTCCAAAACGGCTGGTCCGAATATCAAACCAAATTTTTATTCATGTATATTATTCTTGTGTTCACATTTGTGGAAAATTTGAATCGTATTGGAGAGATTTTTTTTTCAATTTTTTTCCGCCCAGCCAAATCTTATGGGGTTTTTAGAAACTTCTAAATGATGTTTCTCAAAAATGGTCCAACCGATTAGACCTCAAAACTATACAGTTCTAAGTTGGATAAGTTTGCATATAAAAAAAAAGTTTCATGTCGATCGGTCAAACCCTGCGACCTGTGCAGTGTTTACAAACAAACAAACAAAAAAACAAACAAAAAAACGCACAGACAAAGCTCTGTAAGACTTGAGTGAAAATCTTCGCTACGCTCATCTAACAAAAATAGCATACGTATCCAAGGGTAATAACAAGTTAATTTGCTAATTGTTGCTTAATTCACTAATCATCACTTGGTACAACCAGCTCTTAGTTACTGTTACTGTGAAAATAAATTTTGAAACATAGTGCGGTACAGTAGAACCTCTTTAGTAAGTTCCTCTTCAGTACAGTCTTATTATTTGATCCCATCCACATTCTCCCACACGTTGAATAGTTATTTTAGTAAGTTTTTCACTTGAGTAGGCCTAATTGTTTTTGTCTGGACCTCTGAAAAGAGGTTCAACTGTGTATACATTCTTTTCTATCTTCCAGTACTACCTACGTTGACGAAAATGGCCACCCCGTTACCGTTGAGCATTACGACGCATCCGAGGACCCCCAAGCAGCATATGTGGATGGAACCGAGGACCCACAGGCCACATACATGGATGGAACCGAGGACCCACAGACAACATACGTTGAAGGAACTGAGGACCCACAGACAACATATGTGGATGGAAGTGAGGACCCCCAAACGTACGTAGAAGGAACCGAGGACCCCCAAACAACGTACGTAGAAGGAAGTGAGGACCCCCAAACAACGTACGTAGAAGGAAGTGAGGACCCCCAAACAACGTACGTAGAAGGAACCGAGGACCCTCAGACAACATATGTGGATGGAACCGAGGACCCACAGTCAACATATGTGGATGGAAGTGAGGACCCACAGTCAACATATGTGGATGGAACCGAGGACCACCAAGCAACATTCGTTGACGGAACCGAGGACCCACAGGCAACATATGTGGACGAACCTACCACTGCTTACAGCGATGACGCCGTGACCTCGACGCAAGAGGACTTCAACGAGCCCGGCGCGGCGATCTCGGACGAAACCTACGCCCAGGCGGCCGGAGAGAACGAGGCCATGTTCGAAGCCGAGCCGGAAGACGCGTTCGCGGAAGCCGCCGCGCCAGAGAGCGAAGTCATGTTCCAAAACGAACCGGCCGCCACCGACGATAATTACGACGAAACCGAACCGGCCATTGCCGAGGATCCTTACACCGTCGAACCGGCCGGGATTCAATACGGCGTCGAACCGGCAGCGGCAGACGCGTTCCACGGCACTGAAATAGCCGAAGACCGCTTCGGCGGCGAGATAACCGGCGACCAGTTCGGAGCGGAGTCCGCCGCCGACCAGTTTGGCAGCGAGACGACGAACACGGCCATCTCGGAAGGCTACGAAACGGCCAGCGCCGATTACATCGCGTACGAGGCCGATAAGCCGGAGATGTCCGTCGAGCAGGCTCTCGAAGAGATGATGGGCGAAGAGAGCGGCGACGGCAACGTCGAACTGCGTCGCGTCCTCGACGAGGTTCTGACCGACGACGTGCCCAACGGAACGTCGTCGCTGCTGAAGAACGCCCTCCAGCAGTCAGGAATCGTTTCCGAGGAGCACAGCTCGCCGCTGAAGGGGGCGCTGACGTACCAGATATCGCACGTCGACGGCAAGCAACAGGTGCGGATAACGGGGGTGTCGGACGACGTCAAGTCGCCGTCGAAGGACATACCGTTTGCCGTCGGCCTGCTGCCGCTGCAGGACGCGCTGCAGAAGCTGCAGGCGATGCCCGACCACCAGCCTAGGAAGACGCGGTCGTTCGACGACGCCGCCAACCGGAACAAGAGGAAGAACTCGGGGAGTTCGGACGGCGGTCCGGAGAAACGGATACTCCTCACGGAAGACTGGAAGATCGTGGAGGACAAGGAGGAGGAGGAAAGTGCCACGAAAAACGCCGAGGAAATGTCTAACGACTAGGCTGACGATCGATAGGAATAGAATTATAAATTTAATTATATGAAGATGCTAGAATTTAATATATGATGAATTTTTTTTTTTTTTGTTTTTAATTTTAAGGTTGACTTTTTACACTCACTGAAAATTTTGGATCTTGTACGATGAATTAAAACACAAAGTTTGTAGGCTAGTTTCAAATTTAATTTAATAATAATATATCATACCTTTGCTAATATATTTTGTTTGTTCTTAATCTGTAAGTAAATTGTCATTTTGTAAAATATTGATTCCTTGTGCGTTTATACACTATTAATTCCGTATGGTTCAGTCGTTATCGCCATTAGGTAACCGCTAGCGTTCAAGAGGTATGGTAATTACACGCATGTATGTGGGAATCTTCAGAAGTGATACACTAATTCATTTCAGATGTTTATTTATTGAACAGTGTAGTTGTATACTGTAATAAAATGTCGCGCGTACAATGTGCTTTGTTGGGCGAATAGTCTAACGATGTGAACTTCAAATTTTTCACTATGTATTTATAATAATAGACAGGTAGAGTAGGTATAATTGGATGCATTAATTTAATATTATATCGACAGTTTGGGTTCGTAAATCAATTTGAGAACCGAAATATTCTGCACTTCTTCTAACCTGCAGTGTGTGCGTGTAAATACAGTACTTAGTTCCTTCGTTTGAAGTTTTCCACGGAAAACTTGTTCTCTTTTCGTACATTTTATGTTTGTACTCTGTTCTACGTACTGCGTAAAGTCTGAAGATTTCGTGCTGCGCTATTTCGTAGAGAAAACTCGTTTTTCGTGTAAATAATCAATCGAAGGTAACGAGATATATTATATAGAAACTACTTATTTTCAGAGAGCATTGCACTTATGTTTTGTACTTTTGTCTCGATTTCTTTTTCTACTGTAATTGTAGGAAGTTGTAAATATTACTCTCTTTATAATCTAGTAATAAATAAATGACAAGTTTTGAAATGTCAATTTGTATTTTGTTGTGTCTGGTTGATTTTAGTACTTATGGTATCAGTGAATGAATTGAATTGTTGACGTAATTGTCTAAAACTTTAATAAAACGATTGACGAGTGTTTCAAATTGGGGTTGCCGTTTTATTTCGAAATTTTTCATCGATATTCAACATCATCATTTTGATTTAACAATAAAATAAATCTTTTCGATTATGCTATCTTGATTTGGGGTATTTTGATTTTGATTAATAAATGGCCGACTATCGACTTCCCGAAGAAATGATCCTAGTGACATTCTGTGCGCGTTCTATTCCAAGGTCAGGGTGTTAATCGTTTGTAGATGCTCGAGTATGTAATTTGAGACGAGCAAATCCTCACTACACGTCACTCATAATTACAGAAGATTGAAAAAGCACGATTTAGACCGAAATTTTTTTTCCGATGGCTATTCAACATCGAATAGAACTTCTGATTTTTTTTTTTTGATGTGCGTATTTGGTATTGTCAACTAATTCTTGATTGAACGGCAACCCTTATTTAATTGATCTGTTGTGGTACAAGCACACGTATGTCACAAATCGTTGGAATTGATTAATTTATATCACTCACGTAGGGCCTTGGTGAAACCTGTATCGATTGTTTTATGAATGAATTGGAAGAACCATTCATGTAGAATAAGCTTCACAATATGGGGCTTTGAATTGAAAAATGCATGCAAAGTCAAACAGTTGGTAATAGGTTTGGGAAGTTCATAGTTCATACAAGATAACCATAAAGATAGTACATGAGCGGTACCGGTACTAATACAATGGAACTTCATCTGAACTACCGTACCGTATTCTTCAATAAAACAGTGAAATTCATTACTATTATTTCCACGTTCACGAACCAGTGACATTGAATACAAAAAGTATGCCAACTACAAAATAATTTTGCTCTTTAATGAATATGATGATGTCTATATTTTAATTCAGTCAGTTTTAAGATGATACATCAATGAATACCGGTACCAAAAAATGTGACATTTCACAAACTCTTACCATCAAAGTAGGCATTGTTTTTTTCAAGTGTGCATCATTGTAGCCTACCAACAGTATAAGTCCATGATTGTACTGCCTATGGCTGGATGTTCCAAATTGTAAATCAAAAATCGTTTTGAATTGAGCGCAGTCGAAGTGTGGAAATGAAGTGAGGAAAAACAGGTAAAGGAGGAAGGTACGTACATGACAACAGAACTAGAAAATTAAAACGTTTTTTGATACTTGAATAAAACAAATGCTAGCCACACTAGTTTTTGACCTTTCGGAATTAATTTCTACAAACTGGTCAGTGCTATTATGTTCTAGTATTTTTTCATAACTTGATGATTCCTAAATCACCGGAAAGTAAGGTTGAGACTGTGGTGGGTGTGTGTGTGGGTTTGACTGTGCCATTGTTTTTTTATCTGTATAAGGTGCTGCTGTTCGAAAAAAAAACATGTCTGAATATGAAAAAAATGAAGTGATTTTGTAGAGGATGAATTGAAAAACTGAAAAATCTAAATTCATTGGAATATTCAGATTTTTTTCAGCCTGTAAACCTACCACAACAAAATTTTCACGTAGGCCTATACATAAATTGTACCAAGTTATTTTGCACACAATCATTGTGAAACTTTAATTTCCAACTATCACACTTGCGAAAAATTCCATAAGAATAATTCACAGGGACAACTATTGAAAAGAACTTTCCTTCGGAATAAAATCAATTTTCACGAAATTTAAACTCAAGATAATAATGAAAAGTTCTATGTTCAAAAGTTTCAGTATTGCTACATGTGCTGTGCATCACGGCCGTCTTGGGTCTCCAACTGGCAGTGGCAGCTGATGAATTCTTATCCAAATCCAATATGGCTGCGATATTATGATCGTTTGATGTTGTGAAAAGTGCATAAAGATTGAGTAAATTTGCAATGACAGATTCAAATTCAGTATTTAAACCTCAAAAATGAATTAATCAGGCTGTGAGGTTGTCAAACATCGTCGATACAACTGTTGTCAAGACCATTTTTGTTATTATTGAATGCATATTGTTCAGTTCTAAGAAAACCTATGCCTGGATCATTAAGCATAAACACTACTTAATGCCTGGATGTAGACCTAGGCCTACTCTGTGGCCTGGATTCAAATGACAATAATAATGTAAGTATTTTTGTGACTGAATGTCTCTGGAATGTCTCTGGTTTTAACTCTACTAAAACGAAGGCCTACTGCATTTATTGCTCAAAAATTAGCTCCATCAGTAAATCAGTAAATATGACATGTAACATTTGTACATCGACTAGGCTAGGCCTACTGACAGATCATCTTTAACCTAACTCTTTTATATCTACATCTTTGTAGTTGTGCTTAACTACCCCCACCCCCACCTCACCAACAGCCAAGTTATATGGGGATAGGTAAATAAATAATTTTCATAATGAATAAACTATGATTCTCAATATATGTTCTGACCATTGGTCCACCCGGCTCGGTGATATATAGGCCTACCTGATCGATACGAGATAACATTATTACTTTGCACTCGGTAATAATACTACAGTATTTGGTTTCTCTTTATTACAGGTAGGTCTCTACAGCCACATGACAGGCGTATAGAAGGAAGGATGGAAGAAGAAGTACTAGAGGAAGAACTTGGCAGGAAGACTTATCATCAAGTAACACAAGTAACGTCACAAAGAAGACATTAAATGGAGGCGATCGTCGCGTTAACGGGGAGTTCGAGAAGACTTGATTACCGAGTGCAGGGAGCGGCAGCTGTAGAACAACACTGGTGAGTACTTGTAGGCCTAAGTTTCTAATGAGACTACGTTCAACTGGCGGCCAGTGACTTGTATAATGGGGAGTGCCTAGCCACATATAAAACACATTAAATTAAAATGTTACAAAGCCGTGCGGAAATGTTTCACAACCAGAAAAATATACGTAATTTCTTCTTTATATAGACCTATATATATACCCACAAATGTTCAAATCATGGCAAGAATTTTCATTCATATGGCCCACCTGAATTCATGAAGTTATTCCCATTAAAAAATACTATAACAACCTAATATAATCTCATTAGCAGGGCTGTGCATTCCAGGTATGCGGGATATGCGGCGGATACCCAATCATAATGATACATTACACGTCTAATTAAATTGTATTTACTGAGATTATCTAGCACACATGTATCGAAATTGAGGGTCAATATTTACGGTTAAGCGTATAGTTTTGCGAACTGCACCAGTAACTTGTGTGGGGTATGCTGTAAAGACATCGCATAGCCAGGGTAGCAAAGGAGTGGATTACACGCGCAGATTTACCCTTCTAGCGTAGACTTGTCAGGCGGGGGAGACGTCGTGAAAAGGTAGGCTAGGTATGCGATGAAATAATTGCATGGCATGGGTTATTCTACGGTGCACAATAACATAGCACGTTGAGTAGTCTTAGACCAGGCCTAGTCAAATCACACAGATTAATGTCCTTTCAGAACAACATTCCAACTTTTACAATGATGTTGAAAGTGAGTTCACAAAAAAGGAAAGAAGGATGAATTCACATTCAAGTAAACAGAATTCAGTAAGCAATGTTGATAAATTCACTAAATTTCAGAAAATCCCCGTAGAAATTTGGTATCGCTCATACCTACCCAAGTACACCACCGCACGGCACTGCTCATTAGTTTGTAGACATTAATTGTAAAAGTTTAAAAACCTCTCTTTTTAAATTTTCATGTGTTCATTTTCATGTGTCATGTTTCTCAGCTCTGTGTAATATATGCACGGGGTAATGAAATTAAAAGATGAATCAGGTATCAAGATTGCTGCAGTTATTACTAAAATGGTGATAGGTTCGTGATCATCATTTCATAGACTACCGTCAGATCATTTGTTCAAGCTAGGTACATTCTAATTTATAAGTAAAACACGTTGAATTTGCATTGAACAGTGGTGTATCAATTATTTTTATTTCGAATATCCAATTTAGAAAAACAATTGAACAACATTTTATTAAACAACACTAGGCCTATTTTGACCATTTTAATGCCATTCGCTAATTTTCAACCAACTTCAACTAATTATCATAACGTGTTACAAAATCACTGTTTCCTCATCAAGGTTGTAAGGTTGATAAGTTAGATCGTTCAGACGGGACACTACGAGGGTAATCTCACCATCCAAAAAACTACCTAAAAACATCTATGCCCAAAACACTAATTTTTTTTATCCAGTGAAGAATGTCTTATTTTGTGATTACAACGTAACTTTGTTGATATGTATACTAATTATTTTCTTCTTTACAGTCGATAGTATTCACAATCCAGTGCATGGAGAAGCGGACGTTGAAGAGAAGAAGAGGGGAGAACGAATGAAAGAAGAAGGAGAGAAGAGGGGAGAGGAAGAATAGGAAAGCATCAGCGGAACATCGTGACCGGTGAGTACCCTTACTATTGTAGGCCTATGATTGACATTCCAATTTTGATAAAATTGTGTGCTTAGCAACTCCACTAACAGCTTGCTTATTTGGGGGTGGGAATAAGCACTGAGTTTTTGAAATGCCCTTTTGTCGTCCTACACAGTTTGAGACAAATCGAAATCATGAATTTTTGCCTTTTCAGCTATTTTAAAATTTGATTTCTGACGTCTATTTTGGTTTTAAAATTCCCCAAAAAACATTTTCTTTATTAGGATTAAATCTTCTTACTGAATATCCAAACATAATTGGACAATTGTCGTCATTTCAGAAGGCACTTCTGAAAATTGGCTGGAAATTGCGTTTTTTTGGTAATTCAGACACATTTTTCTTGGAAACGGCTGGAGCGAGCGTAGCCAAATTTGCTAATGATTTAAAGATCCTAAAGTTATGCTCATAAAAAAATACTAGAACGTCATAGGTCTCACCAGTTCATAGAAATTAATTGCGAAAGGTCAAAAACTAGTGTATTAACCCCTGTGCTTTTAGGCATTTTTTTTTTGTGATTTGAAACTTTTTGTTGAATTTCTCAGTTCTGTTGTTATGTATGTGTAATGTGATTAAATTGTAACACAAATCCGGTCTCTGTTCCCAAATTGAATTTAATTTAAAGATTTTATAGCAAAAACTAACTCAGTGTATTTGCCATGGTAGGGGCCTAGCCTATATAGAATGAGAGAATCCTGGTAATTACTTCAAAACCAAGAAAATTGGGAAAATGTCAATGGAATTCAGTTTCTAATCAGCCCTTTCGTCGTCCTACAAAATTTTGGTCAAATTGAAATTATGAATTTTTGTTTTTTTCAACTTTTTTCAAATTTGATTTCTGACGTTGATTATGGTTTCAATGTTCCCCAAAAAACATTTTCTTTCTCAGGATTGAATCTTCTTACTGAATATTCAAACGTAATTGGACAATTGTCATTTCAGAAGCCACTTCTGAAAATTGGCTGGAAATTGCAGTTTTTTGGTAATTCAGACATCTTTTTCTTGGAAACGGCTGGAGCAAGCGTAGCCAAATTTGCTAATGATTTGAAGATCCTAAAGTTATGCTCATAAAAAATACTAGAACGTCATAGGTCTCACCAGTTCATAGAAATTAATTGCGAAAGGTCAAAGACTAGTGTAAGACCCTGTGCTTTTAGGCAATTTTTTTGTGATTTGAAACTTTTTGTTGAATTTCTCAGTTCTGTTGTTATGTATGTGTAATGTGATCGAATTGTAACACAACTTCGGTCTCCGTTCCCAAATTGAATTTAATTTAAAGATTTTATACCAAAAAATAACTTGATACTGGTACCTATATATTCAAATTTCAAAATTTAATTTGTCTTAAATTTGGTGGGAACATGAAGTAGCTCGTTTTAAAGAATAATCTACTGAAAGTTTTGTAATCGATTAAATTTCAAGCCAGTTATTGACATTAATTTGAGCTCTTTGTTGATTGCAGGCTTCAGCTTACCTTGAAGACTCACTCCATGGACCATTGTGGCAACTACGAGATAGCGCGTAAGTGCACCGTCATGTGGGTAAACTGACCTCGTGCAGCCCGCACCCAGGTATGATTCAGCCTATTGTAAAATGATCCCCGAGCCGGGTAGGCCAGCCTAGAGTGGTTTGATCAGCGCCCCGTTGGCTCAAAACCAAGCTGATTAAAGCTCCACGACAGGAATTCATCTCCTCGAGCTTAAGTAATTGATGCCACACCCAAGCACGTGAATAAAAGGCTTGTGGGGGTGAGGGGATGATCTGGATCGCTTTTGGGTGAGACCTTTTATTCTTGCGTGTGAGATTGACTCGCATGAGTCTGTCTTGCAAACAAGGGTATATTGTCAGACATCCAACCACCATCTAAGATTAGCTGGAGGGGCTTTGGTGGAGACCTTACATTCGAACGTGCGAGAGAGACTTGCGTAGCTTTCTTGGAAGCTACATGAGCCGCTCTTGCATGCAAGGGTTCAAGGTCAAGCCTCCCAACCCCCTCTACATCCCCTCACCCCCTCCCTTGCGGGCTGCACGGGGATACACAAGGAGTTGCAGGATAATCAAAAGTGAGAAACCCATTATGTCCTTGTTATTCATCATCAATTTATTATCACATATTCTGTACAAGTTATATCAATAAATCATGCAATCATAATATATTTGTTATTACATCATTTGTTTGACTTGATGCATGCATGCACACTGAATACTTCATGACTTGATCAGCTGCTTGACTGGTTGAAGTCACAATGTGATAGCTGAACTCCATCATGATCATGGAGGCGGGACCTGCGTGGCGTGTCTTGATCAGCTGCTTGCTTGACTAGCTGAAGTCACAACTTCGATTGCTGCAATGGCCGAGCTGAGCTCCAACATGATCCTGAAGTCGGCAATTGCATGACGCGTCTTGTACAGCAGGCTGGGATTGCAGGAACCCTCATGCAGCAAACAGCCAAGACAACCTGTAACAACAGGAAACAGAGTTTGAATTAAAGGCTTTCCATTGATTAGTCATCAGTCAGAAAGTAATTAGTATAACTATAAAGTACATTATTGTACCAAACAAGAGAGGAAATACACAGACATGTCATGTTGCCATGGTAGCTACTTCTTTTAGTTTACGTGAAGAAATCACGGTTCGATTCCACTGGTTCTGAGAATGCAATATCTTTGAGTAAAAAAGCAAAATGAATAATTCTGCTTGTAGCAGTGATTGGTACAAATAACTTATCTCATCAAAAGATATAACTAGTAAACAAAAATGTGAATATTTACTTATATTGGGTTCAACTGACCCCAACTGTAATTATGACTAAAATCTATTAGCGTTGGTGAGTGATGAATGAGATGATTGGAAGATGAGACGAGAATTCATTTGTACAAGTGTTTTTGGAAAGTGGGCAGTAGGTCAAGGACTGAGGAACCATCCCAGTATCGACCTGAACAACAGGGAAACCATATTGCACATCTATCAGGATGGTCGAGCATGGCGGGAATCAAAACTTGGTCTCCTGAATGATGGTTCAGCATGCTAGCCACTTATCCACCCGTCTCAGTCACGATGATCGACCATGATGGGAATCGAACCCAGGTCTTCTGAATGACGGTTCAGCAGCGAGAGACTGATCTGCTTTCTCAGTTTCTCAAATATTTTATAAATTGTCTGTAATCGTGAATGAGAATCTAATTCAACAGCCACAGGAACCATATTACACGCATACACAGGGCCGTATAAATGCCAAGGCCCACGAGGCAAATTTTGAAGGGCGTTAGCCCCTTGGAAACCGCGTGGGTACAAAGAAAATAGTGTATTTTAATATAATTTACATTCACGGATGTAAACACACAAATGATTAACATTATTACAAATTTGTGAAAAGAAATATTAACAATACCTTGAACAGAATTAGTAAAGTATATCCTGTCCGAAATGATATTTGAACTGGGCACCTAAAACGTATAGCTTAAAACGCTAATCTCTCATCTAAATCATAAAAGAGCTGTTTGCGAACTGTTTGGTGGCTGCTAGTTAATGTCGGTAAGTTTTAACAAACTTCAATATTATCATTTAAATATACAGATTAGTAATGGTCAAAGTTCATAAACCCAAAAAATATTTGTATGTATGTAAAAAAAAGTAAATGACCCAAAAAGCTTGAATTCGAAGTTGGGAAGACATTAATTTTAATTCTTCAACCATCCCACTCGAAGCTAAAATAATTACAGTGAACCCTCGTTAATCTGAAATGTGAGGGATCCTAAAAAATTGAATTCTATTCATAAAAATTTATGTTTTTCCGACTTCTCCCTCATGAATTTGACTGATTTCAGAAGCAGTTTCAGTTTCTAGGTTTTCGTGTGTAGGGCCTACTGCTGTGTTCACTGACACAAGTTACATTACGCAAATGGCAATTAAACATGAGTTTCTTTCTGTCAATATTCAAAATACGCTACTGTAATCAGTACGGGTGTCGACCGATTGGATTTTTCCTACCCGGTTACCCGTCTTCATTACCACATTTCTAGACTTAGACAACAGCAGCAACCTTGGCTTGGGCCTATACTTTTTTTACTGCGTTGGGATTCTGTATCTTGATGTCGATTGGGATCGACAATTTTCATCGACAAATCAGCTAGTTCCCGATATGTATCGTTACGAGCGATTCCGTATCCAAAAACTAATCGATTACGAGCGACATCGATCTCGATCGACAATACCCAGTCGTTGTCTAGTTGTCGATGTCAAAAATACATAAAATGGCGGATATTTTAATGAAATTCTCGTTCGTTTTAGAGAACTGTACGCAAAACGTAACTGTTAAATTGAGCTAGTTGGGTGGAATCCTCGCAATTACTTGAATCCTTCAATCCCTTATAATATTCCGGAAACGCACAGGGCTTTTTCAATATATTTCCCGGATGCCTCGTGATGCGCGTAGTATGATGTGATGGACAAGTGCCGTCAACGTCTAGGGCATTGTACAACCGCCACAAATATGAACGAATTAGTTCTCCTCTTTGCGTAAGTATAGGCCTAGTCCTTCTTAATTGATGTCTGATAGTTTAGTAAACCAATTTCAAGTCTCTTGTTTCGTGAGTCGCCGATTTATCATGGTTAAATTGTATATTTCGACAGCTATTGTGGCTGGGCCAATGCTAGTAACATCAACGCAGTCCAAAGATTTCACGAGTCTATGCCCTAGGCTTACCTATGCCTATCCTGTATTTGACAATTATAAATGAGAATAAGCCTGCAGTTCTAATGGATCTTACGTAGTATATTTATGAAGTCAACGCCTTAACAAATGTATCAAGCATAAAGGCTTGCCATGATAGCGAATCGTAGGGCCTATTCAGCTTTACTTGGAGAAAGAAAAGTGACAAAACACTGGATGTGCATTGCTTACTCATTATGCTGGCAAATGTGAGCCCTTGTCCCATGTAATAACATCTATAATGCTACCAAAACCTCAAATGAATGTCTCGAGATAGCTAGTAGTATAGACCTATGCATGATGTGACGGACGTCAAAGTGTAGCTAGTACAATAACCACAAAATATTGAATAATTGGTTCACTGCCTGTGTAACTATAGGCCTAGTCGTTGTATGCTGCTTAACGACCCCACCAACAGCTAGGTTATACGGGATAGTCGTTGTAAATTGATACATGATGGGTCAGTAAACTGATTTCAACTCCTAAGTTGAGTGAATTGTCGGATCATCATTGCTAACCTGTATGGTTTGACAGCTGAAATTGAGGCTAGGTCTCCGTTCATAACATCAACTCAGTGAATAGACAAATAAGAATAAACCTTTCCGACTAGACGTTAGCAATACCGAAACAGCAAATCGTAGTCAGCCTTAAGCATATTACTCAAATGATCGGGACAGAGAACACTGGGTCATATTCATTACTTTTACTGTGCCATTGAATTTGTAGGTTATGTTAATGACTGTGCTCACTAGGTACGCAAATCGAAGCCCCTGACTCCAAATACATTTTTACAACAAACGTCAAAATCTCGTCCTCCTATTGGCCAAGAACTCATAGCATATATGACGTCATTGATGGGTCATATAACAGTTCGAAAATCCCAACTCTGGCTCTCGACGCAAATCGAGTCGACAACGCGAACGATCGAGATCGTGTTGTGTTACGTAATCGCTAGTTGCCGACGTCTGAGATACCGATCGTTAACGTTGTCGATATACATCGTCATCGACCGAGTTGTCGATCAAGATACAGAATCCCAACGCTGGTACTATATTTGTGAACTTACTTGAGGTAGGGCAATGACAGATACATTTATAGCTGTCAAAACAGCTCTGCTTGTATTACTTCTTCAGACTTAGGTTGTGAGCCTGCAGCTTCTTCGTCACTTTCTCTCATTGTTCTATTCCTGGTGTGACTGGAGTGAACATCAACCTGAAAAAAATGTTAACATTGTAAAATCAAAGCTAGGCTAGACTATTTGATTGAATGTCCTGATTACCCACTGTGGCCTATAATAATTCAATGCCCACAGTTCGGGGCACAACCCGTGGGCTATGCCCAGGCTTCAAAGGGGCCAGGCCTATAAGCTTGGGCCCTTCTCAAAGTATTCCTCCAAGTCAATATCCTTATAGTGAAAGAACTGAGCAGAGGCTATTAGGCTTTTTGAATAGCTTTTAATGATTAAAATGAGCATTGAACTTGAATCCAAAAACATAATTCAAAGTAAATGAAGAAATAACTCTCGGCAAAACGTGGTCAAGATAGGCCTAGTGCCTAGATTTTAGTCCAGCAGGAACGAACTAAGCAGGACGCTGAATTTGCCCGTTTTAATGTGCCTACCACTTGAGAAAATAAGTGTTGATCTAGATCTAAATAAGTGTTGATCAATTGTACAAGTAAATTGAGCAATAAATCACGGTAAACGGATAGGCCTAAAGCATATTTGGATGAATGAAATTACCTTCAATCTGTATTTCGTAGAAGCCATTATCTCGGAATCGGATGTGCCGACTGCCGAGAGTCACCGCCCTCTGCGTTTCATGTCTGCAGACATGAAACGACATAATATCATAGAGTAATGACGAAAATTCGAACTTTGGTGTATAGTATATTGTAGGATTTATAGGTCAATGTTATCTAGTACCATTACTATTAATTTGGATTAAAACATATTAGTTGTAGGTTATAATGAATTAGATTAGATTGTGTTAGGTTAGGTTGGTCAGGTAATCTCTCGTCAATTTAGATTACTCATAACAACGCCCGCCGCGGGTTAGACAAGTACCCCAGTCATTCAATGCTGAAGTCCCAGCTGAACATTGGTTTTGTTGACAGTGATCTTGCCATATTCTTTGTGATATTTCGTAAGCTGTGAGAACATTGGGCTTAGTTTTGAAAAGTACTGTAACTTTCCTTTTGAATCTTCAACACTGATTTTTTTCAATTTGCTTCAAACAATTTGTATATTCAGTCTGGAGTCGAGACATTTTGTATTATAGAATTCTGTAAACATTTGAAGGTCTATGATAAAAGTTGTATTTATCCCCAAAATTCACAAATTCCAAGTTATAAATCACTTGATAAATCATGAAGCCATGTATCACAATTTCCTATAAAAATACCATACCATGTTATATGCGGCTGCACTGAAAATGTTCCAACGAATTCTGGAAATGACTTCTGGTACAAACAGTTGAACGTTTGGATTCACAGAAAGATTATCTAGGATATTCAAACATTGTAAAATATTGGTAATAATATACTTAGCAAGTTATAAAAAAAGCTGTTATTACACAAGTATGTTTCTACACTTTTTAATAACGTTTAACGTGTTTCAGTTGAAATTTAGATCCACAAAATTAATGTTCTTATATAACTAAAGGTGCCCAACTGATAATTGCCAGTCACAGTTATAGTAACTGTAGGGTTGTTCCGTGTGCGTTGTAGTCACAGATTTACTGTCAGAAATCTCTAACGGTTTGTTCAACCATACTCAATTTCCAGTAATCGTACTTTGTTCCCATGGATAGTTCTATTTGTGAGAGAACTTCTGTGAGCTGCTAATAATACAATCAAGGGGGGTAATATCCATTATTGCATTATAAAATATAACACATTAATAATTAATTAATAATCTTGCAACTAGAATGCTCTAACTACCTATATTCCTATATCTTTATGAGAATTGTGGAAATATTTATAGGCAAGCAGAAAATTGTATGTAATTGTAATGTAATTACCGTAATAAAAACTCACAATTTTTGATATTTAATGCATAGGCCTATTCATTGTTACACTGTAACTGAAACTTTTTTGAGTTTGAAATGTGAATAATATCAATATTGTACTAATGATAATATGTTAGTAACAGCTGAGATCTACATAGATTAGTATTGAAATTGAGTAAACACAGAATGCATAGAATAGTAAGTTATATAATAAAATTATTTTTTTATTGTTATACAGTACTTTCTTATTTCTTTAGTAGTTTCTTACAGAGAAGAGTCGGGAGACCAAGAGAAAGATGGCAGAAGGAAGTAGAGATTGGAATAGTTAATCGAGGGGAGGAATGGAGTCAAGTGAAAGAAGAGAAATGGTGGGAGAATAGAGAACGGTGGAGAGAACTAATAGGAAGAGAAGAAGAGGAAGATGATTGTAGGAGTGAAGAAGAGGAGGAGGAAGTGGTTACATAGCTTGGAACTGGAAGAATCCGAGTTTTCATTTGAATCTGCCCTACACATTTTGGTGGGAATCACCCTCTGACCCAACTGAGTTGGTTATCTGGGCCGTAGATATAATCTCAGCCATGCCATAAGCGGGTTTTGAACCCATGCCCAAACTAACTTTGATTTCTAATGCAGAGCCTTAAACCTTGAAACTAGATTTTAATGAATAATGACTATATTTATTTCCCTAATTAGATGAGCGTAGCGAAGATTTTCATTCCATATACCGAAAAATGTTTTTTTTTTTTTTACGTGTGTAATTTTGTACGCGGCATACAGGTCAGGAAAAAGTTTCAATTGACTCGAAACTTTTTTTCCAAATTGGTGTTATACCAGAATAGGTTGGGATTGTTTTTCAGAAAAATAGGTCAAACAGTTTTTCTGGAAAAAATGTGGAAAGTATGGAAATTCCCCATAAGAATAGGCTGGGGGAGAAATACTTGGAAAGCCAAAATTTTCCAAAAGCTCTCAAATTTATACTGAACGTGGAAAGAACTACCATACATATTTTAAGCGATTTATGGAACAATCGGATGTGAAACAACGAAGAAAACGCATTTTCAAAGTACTTTTTTACACATCAATAAAAACAATTAAGAAAGCAATTAAAGGAACTATTAAAGGTGAGCAACAAGTGTCACCAATAAATTAAAACGATTAAAATCTGTGATGGATATGAAGAAGGCACTGGTACCATTGTTGGGAAACCAAGGTCCATATACCAACAGACAGCCGCGGTTTTTAAACCTTTGAAGTGATCCATGGCCTGTATATGTACATTGAGCTGACCAAATGTTCTTAATTCTACATTTCCATACTTCTAAGCTCATCTCACAACGCATATAAGGCGTTTTCCTAGTTTTAGAGAAAACTATTATCTCATGCAATTTCAGAAATTATAATTCATTTTGTGTCGTCCAGAGACCACGAGTCATGACGTAGACGACTTACCGATTCTCTACAGAACATAAACAGACGATAAAGAACAGATAACTAGAACATAATCAAGTAATACCTATATCAAGTCTCAGAAAAAGGACAGGGTCCTAGAATGAATAAAATACAGTCATACCGGTAATAATTTCTGAAATTGCGACGATGATTTCTGATTTTCTCTGAAATAAGGTAAATAAATATCTTGATTCTTCGTTAAAATCTAGTTTCAGGGTTGTTTTGTCCTTTCATTTTCTGCTCCAGTAGGGCAGAAATCGTAGTCAACTATTTCTACTTAAAATTATTTCTAATACATACATAGGCAATAACATTTTGTAAATACAGAATAAAAAGTATGCAAACAATAATCAAACAAATCAAAATGAAAAATCAAATTGTACAATGAAGTTGAATGACTTGATGTACGTATAGGAAAATAGCCCGAGGCTAGATATGACTCGGGTTACTATAACCCTACTCTCTAGTGACCAAGGCTGTATACAAAACGTCAACAATCCTGTGTGTCCGTATATGTTTTTTTTATCAATTATTAAAAAATAATTAATAAAATTATTAAAAATTAAAAATGTGTGACGATTTCACCAACTGCTAGGTTGTATTGGGCAGAAGATAATTATTTGCGTAACTTTATTGCATTTGACTCAAACTCAAGGATTTTGTGCTAATAATAACTATAATACAGAAAGATGAAGCAGTGAAATCCAATCGGACGATACGTAATAATGTTCACTCTGATTGGTTTAGCTACGATTAGGGATGGCATAAGACAATAAGATTTCCATGCACCTGATTTCAATCACAATTGGATCAAACGGTCCAAACCGAATTATTGTACTTTTTTTTAACAGGAAGTAACACTTTTTGCAATAAAATTGAGTAATGATGATGATTATTATTTGCTCAATGACCCCACCAACAACTAGGTCATTTGGGGGTACAAATAAGCAGGTAATAATTAAACTATAAAGTGATAAGTGAAAGGATCTGCCCCTCTGTAACTCCATGGTTCTATCAACTACCACTTTCACTTTTTTTTTCTAAAATGCTATTTTAAGAAAATAAAACTAGCAACACTGAATATGAATGCTCGAGTCGTACAGTTCTACCAATAATTAACCACGATTTGAACCAGTTGGTAATTGGGTGCCCAGTTGCCCAATTTGCTATCTGACCTCTGACCTCATCTCCAGCTATGACTGACACCATATCAGAGTGAGATAGTAACACAGTTAGTATTAGGGATAACTTCGATTATTCGAGAATCTACTACCAAACGACTCTCAAAACCGAGAGTCGATTATTTCGCTATATTTTTTTTGGTTCGAACTGTACTGATTTAGCCGAGTTTACGCGAGCGACGACCGTACTTCGTACAGTCGTAGCAACTCGTGGTTGAAGGAGAAGCCCGTGGCATCGCGCGCACATGGCTATGTTACTCTTTAAAGAAATTCCACTCTTATCTCTGATCCTAATCCCTTCACAAACTGTCAAGTTATCTCGCAAACAATCAGATGCCTACTAGCACCACTCGTATTTGCCGTTTCGTGTTTCCATAACATGAACGCTCGGCTGTCTTCGTAGCAAACGTAAACAAACGGGAAGTGGGGGGAGTGCATTTGGTTGCTAACTTGCTAGTTGCTATGGTTACGTGACCTTGTACGACTTAAAATAGCCGATCAGTACAGTGTATACCAAAGCAACTGCAACCGCTAATAACAACGCAAAAACGGCGCGGGAAGTTTTGAACAAGTATAAATTGATACCAGCAACATTTACTGTAGGCTACCAAATATTTTCAGAATCGATTCGAATTTCAATGCTACTTGACTAATGACTTACACTCCTGTACTTGTACTTGGGACTTGGACTTGCTGCATGTGAACTTGCATTTCAGACAGTCTATCAAGTATTCTACAGCAACAACACCATCTAGTGCCAACAGGCTTATGGCGGGAACTGTTATAACCTCACTTTTGTCTATTTATTAGAATAAAACAGTGATATTTCCTATAGTAAGTGAGATGTTCCGCACACAATGAAAGCTGCTACTTTATTACAGAAATAAAATCGCATCTTTTTGTGGGTTCCGTTGAAAAATGGAAACATAAATGTAATACAGATTTAGGTGACCCAATACAGAAGCACACAAGTAAAGTTCAGAAGAACGCATGCCATGTGTGCTTATGAACTTTCGTACTTGACTTCTCATTTTATGAATTCGGACGTTCCTGATGACGCCACTTCCGTACTTTGAGCAATGTCAAGCATGCAAGTACGCATAAAAAAGGTAATTCGGACTCCTCCTTAGTCGATTCTGAGGAATAGATAATCGATTTTGAATTTTCAGAATCGAAGTTATCCCTAGTTAGTATCGGTACTGGAATTGCTAATGTTGCCACTGTACAGTATCTTTTTACAGCGATTACAAGCGTTATGTAAATAATGGACGGTATGGTATTTTAAAAAACAACTCCTTCGCAAAGTCTAGAGGTCATTGTTCTGGATGAATCGGTTTCCCTCGGAGTGTTTCCCGGAGTAACGGTATCGGCACTTGCTGTAAGCACCTGTGGAACATACGAGAGAAGAAATACATTAGTGACATGCTACATAACAAACTACAGTAAACCCTCGTTAATCCGAAATCGAAGGGACCTAAAAAAAATGATTTCGGTTTATAAATATTTGGATTAATCAAAAAGTAATTTTTCCCGCTCAGAATATAGTTAATTTCGTATTGCGCGCTAGAGGAAGCTGTGTCACCGGCTGAGACTACGTGATAGATCCGTTGCTAAGGGCCTCGCTGATCGTGTGTACTCGGCTATCTCCGTGACGCGTGATCCTCATATTGCCCGTTTCTATTGGCGCTCGGCCGTCCCGAGTCGGACGAACGAGTGTTCCGAGCTCCGTCAAGGTCGACTGCATTCGGTACACAAAGCATGGAACAGCTGAGCGTGCTTCCACTCATTCTTACGCATCAAATAAAAAGGATGGAAATTGGGAAAACAGTGATAACTTCACGGAATTCACCCGGATTATCCAATCCGAAATCAGTGTTGAAGCAATTGAAGGAACGAAAATTAGTTTGAATTACGGTTTAACCGAAATTTGGATCAACCATATTAATTAACATTGAAATGCCTATACCTTTAGCTGGGGACCGATTTCAAGTTCGAAATACGTCAAATTTTGG
This sequence comes from Brachyptera putata, assembly GCA_907164805.1. Taxonomy (NCBI): domain Eukaryota; kingdom Metazoa; phylum Arthropoda; class Insecta; order Plecoptera; family Taeniopterygidae; genus Brachyptera; species Brachyptera putata. The sequence continues at coordinate 11,646,020 of OU015473.1, read as the reverse complement.
ATTAACCGAGTTTGGATTAACGAGGGTTTACTGTACATGACAAACTACTGAGCAATTTTGATTATTTGCACAACTTTACGTTTCTTACATTGTCTACACTCTTCTCAAAAGATACAATTACAGTGAAACCTCTAAGCATCGTTCCCAGATCCATCGTTTTCCTGGTTGTATCATGTCATTTTTCTAACCCCACTCCCATATAATCAATGCTAAATTTTCCTGGATCTATCGTTTTCCTGCATAGATGGTTTTATTTTCTGGTCCCTTGAAAAACGATGGATAGAGGTTTCACTGTACACCTATATATTAGGGTTGCCGTTTGATAAAGAATGTGTTAACGATATCAGAAAATAAGCATCAGAAATCGATTGATAATGTCAAAGTTCTAATTCATATCGAATGGAAATTATATTGAATATCGATCAGAATTACAGATTTTTTTGCTTTAAATCATATCTTTTCAGTCTTCTGGAACTATTTTGTGAGGCGCAGTGAGGTTTTCCTTAAAAAATTGTCTCAATACCTACACACACGAACGATTGATGGCCTGACCTAGACTTAAACGCAGATAAAATGGTCACTATGATGATTTGTTACGGCAGTCGCCAGTCGCCAGTTTATTTATTCAATACCGCGTTCATTTTAGATATCGAAATAATCTAAATTCAAAGGATTCACTGCGATATTGAATATGGATCGAGACCAACGGCAACCCTAACCTATACACTCTACGTAGCTACGTTGCGCCTACCTATGTGGTTGCCCGCTTCTCGCTGTGAGTCTGGTAACGGTGTGTATAAATGTTCCGAAGGATCGATGTCCAACGGTATGTTCAGCTGATCGAAATGCTGGAAAAAAACAGAACAAAATTACGTGAGCTGGATCGAGTAGGTCTAATTTTTTAATTTACCGTATTTTCTCGCATATAAGTCGCACATATATTTAGAAATTTGAGAGCTCAAATAGGGGTGGGACTTATATGCGAGCACAAAAAGGAGAAGAATGGCAGTCAAATTCGTCGATCCTCATCACAGTGAACGTGCTATATGTCCGCGTCCTTCCTGGTACCGTCTTTATTACCCAACTCCTACCCGGACAAAAAAGTCATACAGGCACTAAATCAGGCCTGCCACCAACTTTTTTTTAAAATCCTGTTTATGTTACCCAAAAATCCTGTAAAATCCTGTAAAAATCTCATCAAAATATCCTGTAAAATCCTGTAAATTATGCGTTACTAGTTCAAAAAATGCGGAAATTTACCAAAATATATTGTAAAAAATCCACTATCCACTCTATTACCAAATGCAAAATACCAAATCCACTCTATTAGACAATAAACAATATTGATAATATATCTTCCAAGTTTAGATTTGTTTTTATCCATCCTATAGTCTTGAGAGAGTAGCCCCTTATAGACTCAGTTATCACCCATATAGCACACTTCCAGGCAAGCATTGTTGATTGATGATAAACAGACGTGTCAAAGTGTTTGTCTTGGTATTCAGTGTAACATGATCCAGAGTCTGACCTCCTGACCTCTAATGGAGGAAAAAGGCGTAAGGATATTTTATGAGTATGTTTGTTGTCATTTGTTGACACATTTACGACAATATCCTAAATCAACTTTATTCATAAAAAGATGCGTCATTTTCCTTAATCCAATCATCACTCGAACTGGATGAGGAGAAACGGGACTCTGTGAACAGCGCAGGCAGCAGGCGATTCATTTTTAAACGTCACGGCTTCCTGCCCCGAGCCATGAAAACGGGCGTTTATACGCGGGTGCGACTTATATGCGAGTAAATACGGTATTGGGTTCAACGACGCAGTGTCATGATAGCGAAAATCTATCGGTGTCGGATGGAGATGAAGATTCTTGAGTAATGTGAAGGATAGCGGGAAGGAAGCGGTCGTGGCCTGTATCGTGCGAACCATCCCGGCATTAGCCTAGACTTACATAGGGAAACCACGAAAAACCCCTGTGAAGATGGGCGGAGGCGGGGATCGAACCGGGTCCAAAATTACCCCTCGTCTCCCGGATCACATGAAATGAGCGCGTTAACGGATGCATGTGCCGGTCGAGTAATTCTATAAAATTAATCATCTCGATTTATCATAAATTTGCTTTCGCAAGATAAATGTCACGTATATAGGAGCCCTACTCAATATTTAATACTGTAAGAGCCGATTGTACCAACTGATGATTAAATATTGATTAGTTAATAAATACTTATGGTACAAAAATAGCATATGTATCCAAGGGTAATAACAAGTTGATTTGCTAATTTTTGCTTAATTCACCAATCATCACTTGGTATAACCGGCTCTAAGCATATTGATCCCAAGATGAAACGTGAATAATGTCAAGGCCTTAAGCCCACATTCACTCCTAAATTAGCAACACAATTGGTAGGCCTACATATCTTGAAGACTTTTAAAACGCTAGTTATAAAGACCTCAACGGGCAAACTGTATAGTACACAACCGACTTGACGGATGAGTTAGCGATGTCTCACCGACGATGTGTTGGGTCGATGAACCTTCATGAACTTTCCTCTCCGTTTCGCTTCGTCTCTTTCCGTCGGACTGACGGCCGTCGAGTCGAGGAAGCAGAGACTCGGCAGCCGATACAGCACGTACATTCTACGACACAAATCAGCTGATATGACACGTACATTCTACGACACAACAAATGGATACAGTAGGCCCTATGTACATTCTACGATACAGATCAATTGATATGACATGTACAGTATATTCTACGACATAGATCAACTTATATAACATGAATTCTACTGCATTAAGTAACTGATATGACACCGATCAACCGATATATCGTGTACATTCTGCGACACTTTTCACGATTATTGGAACCCACCTTGAAAACCACACTCTTCCCCTAACTACCCACATAATTTATAACCGTTTGTTACTCTATTCAATAGCTGACTGGTAATTTATATCTACAATTAGTCATTATTTTCATATCATACCATTTAATCTTAAAATAGGTCTACTTACATCATAAAACTATTTCACATTTTTTTTTTTTATTCTTCACCAGTTAGGCTATAATTACGGTATCGGTAGGCTACATAATTTTTCATTTGTAATAATAATTTTTCTTTCTTCTTTCTTTGATAATTACATCTATACCAAATCAAAAGAGAAAAAACTTCAATGAGTTCACTTATATTGGAGTCTATACCTGTTTTTCCAAGTTTTTTTAAACCAAATAATGGCAGGGCTTTTCTATAAAACCCGTGTTTTTGCCAGTCCGTTCCTGGACCGAAGTCAAGCACCGAGGCCTACCTGTACGCCCGGTAGTCTTGCTCGTCAGTGTCCTTGTCCGACAGCTGGTCGGGACATGCCGAGTTGCCGAGCAGGCTGAGGTAACGGAGAGCGGGGACGCTGTGCGACAGTTGGCACAGCAGAAGCTCCAAGTTGCAGATCTACGACAAGAGAACATCCAAAGTTCAACGACAACAGAAGTCGTGAAGATGTTGAATCGAATATTATTATTACGCTTTGAAGGTGGCCTCACAATGAGAGCTAACACTAACGCTAACAGCTAACGCTAAGAACTAAGATTAAGAGTTGGGAGATGGGTAACCAAAGCTGGCTCTCACAATGCAGTGCACGACCTTGAACAGTTGACTAACATTCAACTCTTAGCTCTTAGTTCTTAGCTCGACCAATCAGATGGCTTCATTTTGACATGTGACATCCATGGACCTATCCTCATCCTGTAAAAGTAGCTAACATTAAGAGTGCTTCTATGGTTAGTGTTAATCTTAGTTCTAGTCAGTAGTCATAATCTTAATTGTTAGTCTTCTCATTGTTAGGCCACCTTAACCACTCGACTGACGTGGACTTGTAGGCCTAGATGAATTTATGCGCTGTGGTCCTAGCACGTGCTTTCTTAGGCCTACACTTTTCAATACGTTGCATTTACTATCTCTTATTTTTATTACAAAAATATTGATACAGATGCTAGTTTTCATCAGAATAATTACGATTTCATCGACGAAAACATTCACCATGTTTATTTACACCTTGAGAAATGAGCCTATCAGAAAATGAGAAATGAGAATATCAAGTGAAAAGTTGACAACATAGAAACAGTAGGCCTACGTCTACCTATGTGTTAGACATATAACCTAGATTTAATCCGTGGCTGCAATCAAGTAACAATCCTTCCCTTTTTTTGTTTTTTTGCCAACCTTGTTAACTCCCAGTCTAGCTTATTGGTCCATGTCACTCATAAAGCAGACACCTGTTATACTTATGTCCCTGTCGTACTTACATTATTCTTATTCAGAGAGAGAGTGTGCAACAATGGTAACGGAGGAATCCTCATGTTGTCCGTCAGACAATTGTTATCCAACACCAGCTCCTCCAAGTGGACAAACTGTTCGACGCCAACGAGCGACGTCAGACAGTTGTAGCTAACGTCTAGTCTGCGAGTTCGATCGCCGTACAGGTTATGTAAGACGGGAGGGACGCGGCGGCAGTCTTGACCGACGTAACTCAGCTGCGGAGGAAAAGCATAACGTTGAACTTGACCGTAGCTCGTATTACATATATATTACATATAACCATCATATTAAAGTGAGTTTATAACCTATAAAACCCAACAATTCTTACCGTGCCATAACCTTTTCTGATAGGCATAAACAAGATCTATCAAACACCAATTGCCAAAGGTAAAGGTAATGGCTTAAAAAGCCAATATAAGACTAGGCCTTTTTAAACATGTTTCAGAGATAATCTATACAAATAAGTGGGTAATAAACGAGATCACACCCAAGCATCAACTTTTTAAAACTGAACTAGGCCTACACCTATGACAGAGAACAGGATCAAAACGTCACCTCTGCATATGATCCACTAGTGCTGTCAGCATGCATTGTATAACAAACATGCGATTTATCAACGCAATCACTCCGTTTAGCAGCGCTTCTATCACGCCACGACCTCCTTCTACTGACATTCTGTTCGCCATCGATACGATGAACACTAGTTTCAATATCCAATGTGAGACGATATGTAAAGGACACACTACTCATTGGTGTGAAGGAAAATATCTGAATAATTTCTCAATTTGGAAAAATGCCAACATTTTGTACAAAAAAACGAATGCTAATTGGCCTATATTCAATATTCAACGCATCAGGGTAGGAAAATTAGGCCTTGAATTGCTTGGTCAAGCCTTAATAAGCTGCTTGCACTTTTATGGTTTTTTGGTTAAGACTCAACTCAATTAATCTTAAGATAATAGCCAAACAAATGATAGGGCCTACTCACCCGAGTCTCGTCAAATATTATTGCCCCAGTGTTGAAATTGTTTTCATTTGAGACACTTTCTGTCAATGGGTCCATCTTTAATTATGTTTATATTAACATATTTTCAAGACTTGAAAGGTGAGAAACTGGGCCTACGCCTAATTGTCAATGTCAGGTTCTACATTTTTTGTTGACGGGAAGAATATTCTCGAAGACTCGAAGCAACAGGTGGACCTTGGTATTTGTAGATCGATATATCGTTGTGTAAGAATTACCGCCGAAACTCAAAAAATGAGGTTGTAACAGGTTGTGATATTTTCTATAAAAGCTTTTATCTTATGTTATGTTTGTTATGTTTTTTAATTTTGTCAGAAAATTATAACATTTTATAAATATCTTTTAAAATCGAGTCGTAATATTTCCACAAATGTTGAACTTGAAGAAACTTTATAGTTCATTTTTGTACTAACTCAAGAACGATATTTCAATTTCATATACAAATAATTTGTTTATCTCAGTTAATAGTTTTTGAGATTATGTGGGATAGATATACAGAGAAAAACATATAAATTACACCTCAAGATATGTGTGGAGGTCTTTGAAAAAGAACTTAGAAGTAGAGAATATTCGTCGAAAATGCTAATGAGTCAAATTGTATAGTAACAAAGGTGGAATGATCACTTGTAACAGTAACACTCGATATTTTTGCCATCGATTTCTTCCTCACAACCTATACCGTTACATACAAATAACACGTAACATATTGTGAATGTTTATTATGGATCGACATTATTTTAGAATTTAGAAGATACTTCAATGAATTTTGTGAAGCAGTTACACAACAATATGTCACTGTGATCGTGTAGGCCTGTGTGATAATATGTTGACATTGAAAATGTTTTTTTTATGCTACTTAACGACCCCACCAACAGCTAGGTTATACGGGGGTACGAATGAGCGGGTGATGATGCAACGATGATAGGTGAAAGGACGCGTTTACAAAAACCCATGCCTTATGCGGGACCCGAACCCACGCCCAACGGTCACTCAGCTGACTGAGCTACCGAGGACCGCTTGAAAATGTTACTTAGTGGGTGGGTCCCCCTTTAAGTTTGTATCTTATATAATCAGTGAGTAGGCCTATAAAAACCAGGATAGAGATTACTAGCAACCATTAAAAGTAAGGACCAGATATTTTAATTAAATTAATCTTTGTTTTTGCTCCACTTCTTCTTTCAACGCGTGCTAACGGGTCGACACAGACAACCGATAGTGCTACTGGATAGTAGGAGACTACCGATCGCCACCGTCAACAAGTTCTGATGCTTCTTGTGTCACAGCAGTGTCCAGTGTCGGCAAGTATAGCAGTCGTCAGCTTTAACGACTCAATTAGCTTGATTGGCCAATTAAAAGGTCATCACGACGGGGTTTGGAGGGGAGGTGGTGAGGGGCAAGGAGGGGGAAAATATAAAAACTCTGAAAGCTCTGAGGTAACGTGTTGCTAGATAAAAGAATTGATGTGAAAATAATGAAGACGTTTTTTCGTATTAATTCCCCCGAGCTGATATAAGGGTGTAGGCCTATATGAAATGAATGCTCCTCATTAGTGATGGTTAGAATATTGTGCGGGGTTTAGTATGAAAACTAAATGTAATTTTTCGAATATTCAATTCAATCCAATTCAATTTGTCTTTATTTCTGTATAGAACACACAGAAAAAATTGTCGAAATTCAGGCTTACATTAATTATTAACAAAATACAAAATATTTAATGAAAATATTCGAATAATAGAATTCACTATTAATTCATTATGAAAATACTTGAAAAAAAACGAAATTCCTTATAAAAATACTTGAAAGAAAAATGAAATTAATTAAATGTAAAATATGGAACCCGAACATTTGATAAGCTCTTACAATTGTTTGTGTTGGCTTGTTTGAATAACTAAATCACCGAAAACCGTAGAATTCGAAAGGTTCCGAAAAGTATGAAAGGTTCTGAGATTATACCTCAGTGATGATGATGATTATATTGTTCGCTTAACGACCCCACCAACAGCTAGGTTATACGGGGGTACGAATGAGCAGGTGATTGTGAAGTGATGATAAGTGAAAGGATGCTTACAAAAACCCATGCCTTATGTGGGACTCGAACCCACACCCAAAGATGCCTTCAGTTTCTGAAGCGGTGCCTCAACTGACTGAGCTAACGAGGGCGGCATCTTATCTCAACAGTGGCCTCTCCTGCAGATAAACATTTTCTCTCTCTCTCTCTCTCTCTCTCTCTCTCTCTCTCTCTCTCTCTCTCTCTCTCTCTCTTCCTAGCAAAGGGGCAACATTCATGATATTTCCATTTTTTATATAACTTTTCTTGAATCCCCACCAACAGCTATAGGTCGTGGGGGTACGAGTGAGAAAGTAACAATAAAACTATGAAATCATGATAAGTGAAAGTACATTCACAAAACCAATGCCTTGTGCGGGGTTCGAACCCACTCCCATTACGACTTCAGTTTCTATTTCATAAATTTGGTTCCTTATACTTGACAGAGAGCGGCATTTGGAAATAATACAAGATCGTTTTCTCCGTAATAGGTCTACAGTGTTTTTAAATAACTAGTGGCACTATATAATGGTGGAGAGCAGACTGAGGAATAGGCATAGTTATAAACATAGACATCTACGAATATAATTATAATATATTTACAATTGATGAATGACTAGATAAATAATACAGTTATAACTTATGACTAGACGAAAAATATACTACCTCTTTCGTGTATAATGTAATGGCAAAACAATTCTCAAAGACTGTTAAAGTGCCTTTAAAACTAAGTGTAACTAGCTTGGAATGATATTATCTACTAATGGCTCCTATCGACTGTCAAATGACGTCACATCGTTGTCATAGCAACTAAAACAAAATGGTGGCCATACATAAAACGAGCGGGTCGGGATCCAAACGACTAACGGCTGTCTGTATGCTCAGCTGTGATTTTTCCGCGCCTGCGCAATCTAGTTGCACATTACTTCGATTTTTAAAAAATTGAGTTTTCCGATTCTGTATAGAAACATGAACAGAATTGAGTAATGTCTACGTCACGACTCGGAAAAAGGGCAGAGTCCAGGACCCTTATCGCGATTGCGACTTGAAATAAGGTCCTAGGCCTAGACGCTTCAAGGTCGTAAGGACTTTGATTGGATTCTATATTTTATTAGTAGAGCTAAGTACCATGGCAACATGCCAAGTTCTTATTAGACGAGCTTTAGCGAGGATTCAATTTGACATACTGAAAAAAATTGGTGTTCGTTTTTTTTTATGTTTTTTTGTCGGTTCTCCACAGGTCAAACGGCTACAGCTATCAAGTTCAAACTTTTTTTCAATATTGCTCCTCTTAACTTAGATCTGTATAGTTTTGTGGCATTATCGGGTGGTAACTTTTTTTTTAATGAATTTTAGAAATGTCAAAAATACCCATTAGAATAACACAGCGGAAAAAATTCATTTTCCAAAAAATGAAATTTTGCGTGAAGTTGAATTACATTTTGATTCTTGATACACATTTCTGGAAATTTTCAGCTTGATCGGGTGAGCCATTTTGAAGAAAAAACCATAAAATGTGCTAAATTGGTACCACTCGAAGCAGATTTTACCCATTTATAACTGTAGCATAGATCGTCTAACAACGCATAGGCCTATATGGCGTTTTCCAAGTGTATTTCCATTGTTGTTAGCAAATAATCTTAGCACTGGTCTTGAGGTGGGCTACGAAATAGGTCACATTTTTGCGATCTAAGAGACCCTGACTCTGTTATTATCTCGTATTGTCATGGTATTTAGCTCTTCTATAAAGTCCTAGCTTCTTGGAGCTAGCCAGGCCTAGTACGTTATCTAAGTAGCAGTCGCGGTGAAGGTCCGGAAATGGTATTCGCTCAATAAGGTTATGGGGCTGTCCATAAATGACGTCCATAAATGACGTCCACATTTCGGGGGGGGGGGGGGGGGGGGGGGAAGGAGGGGTCATCAACCATGTGACAATGTGTGACAATGGGGGAGGGGGGGGGGAATATACACTAATGTGACATCCACATTCACACTACATATCATTAGTTTGTTTCAATTTTCAGGAAAATAAGTTGGCACCATATAATTTGTGTGAAATTATATTTATATGCAGAATTTCGGTGGTTAGATGGTTTTTAGGGGATTTAGGGGACTAAAAAATCGTGGAAAACTTTTTTTCAATATCCCAACCCCAGTTTTCTCAAATTTTCATGAAAAATTTCATGGTGGGAAGGAGGGTAAATATTGGCTGGATTGTGACATCTCTGTGACCAACTCGGACAAGGGGGAGGGGGTGGGGGGTTCGATATACCCTAAAATTGTGTGACATCATTTATGGACAGCCCTTATTGAATAGATTTTTTTTCTGAACCAAAAGTTCGAATTTATCTAAAAAAAAGCTATTTTTCATCCTTTAGCCATTTGGATGCCGACCCGCGTCCAATCAAATACGTCATGGCTGTCGGTTGGATTTCGACTTGATTTTCTCAACCAAATAGTGATAATAGTTTTAAGAAGACTATAGCAAGAATCTATATATTATTTCATAATGTTAAAATAAAATATAAAAAATAATTTACGTACTAATATATTACTTCTGTTGAAATATTTTTCAATAGACCCTTTTAAAAAGATTGAGTCACCTACATTCCTTTAGTCCTGCTAGTCTAACATGGTTAAGAATAATTTATTTTCAACATTTATATATACATAAATATAATAATAACTATGTAAGTTGTACGTAAACACATTGAACAGTCATTCAGGAGACCGGGGTTCGATTTCCGCCATACTCAAGGTTTTTTTTTGTGGTTTTTCTCTGTCGTTCAGGTCAATATTGAGATGTTTTTTTTAACAACAGGCCACTACAAAAATAAATAAATTAAAGGACAACTTTCAAAATCAAATTGTCCTTGAATCTAAAATGATTCTCTCAAACTTTTCTCTCATCGACTCAAAATATAAAATCAATTTAAAATATTTCTTTAAATAATCTTGAGTTACTTATTACTAGATTACTAGGGGTAAAAGTGCGTTTAGGAGCGAGCTGTCTTTTTACGACTAAGATTATACTTATTCCTTGAAAATATAATTGAGCCCAAGAGGGGTCCTTTATATATTTTCTATATTTCCCAATGTATACAAAAGATTTAATTTTTATATTTTTATATTATCTATACTAAATGCAACTAAGAATACTTATTCTTTCAAAATGAATCCCAGAAGTTTCATTTAAATTAATTCCAATGTAAACAAAAGAAAAGTGCCATAGAAATCATGTTACATTTAATATATATACTATCTACTAATAGACTGTGCTATTATGTTGCTGCTCTTTAAAAATAATTATGTTGAAGAAGAGAAATGTCTCAAAAAAATAATAAATACTATATATCAATATAAATATTTAAATTTATTAAATAATATTACTAATATATTTTCTAATTTCATTTTGAAACCATTTATAACAATAAATCACAATAATCCGAGAAAAAAATCCAATTTATATACAGTCCTCATCTTTCTCTCCCGTCTTAATCCCACTATTCGGTCGCAAATAATCCCCACTATTCCTCAAATTATAATCCCCGCTATTCCTCACATTATAACCGCCACTATTCCTCATATTATAATCCCCGCTATTCCTCATATAGTCCCCACTCGGTCGCAGATAATCCCCTGCTGGTCGCAGATAGTCCCCCGCCTGGGAGCCGGAGGAGATGCGGATGGAAGCGGCACGGCACGGCGACACGCCCACGGCCTGGTGTTTGTGCCGCAGGCTGATGTAGGTAGTGCACGTGTTCACGCGGTGGAGGACTGTGCTCTCGGTGGCGTCAGCTCCTGCGCAGAACAAAGTGCGCAGTACATCAGATTCGTTGTTTTAATATTGCTAGGAAAACGCCATATATGGGTTGTTAGACGAGCTGATAGTAATAATATGGGTAAAAATGGGTGAAAACTGATTTGAGTGGTACCAATTTAGCACATTTTATGTTTTTTCGTCAAAATGGCTCACCCGATCAAGCTGAACATTTCCAGAAATGTGTATCAAAATGTAATTCAACTTCATGCAAAATTTCATTGTTTTGGAAAATAAACATTTTCTTCTTTTTTCCGCTGTGTTATTCTAATGGGTATTTTTGAAATTTCTAAAAAATTGATAAAAAAAAGTTACCACTCGATAATGCCACAAAACTATACAGATCTAAGTAAGATGAGGAACCATATTGAAAAAAAAGTTTGAACTTGATAGTTGTAGTCGTTTGACCTGCGGAGAACCGACAAAAAAACATGAAAAAAAAAAAAAAAAAAAAAAAAAATAAAAACGAACACCAATTTTTTTCAGTATGTCAAATTTAATCCTCGCTAACGCTCGTCTAATAATGGGGTATATAATGGGGTTAATATATAATCGCCCTTGTGGTGCCCCTTCCGAATGATCCTTCTTTCATCCTTAGCCCTAATTGGGAAAAAATGATTTTGTATCAAGATTCGATGTTATTGAAAAAAAAAGTTTTGGACTATCTCAACTGCAATACCAAGCTATAATGTATATACATGTGAAATGTAGTTTGAACAAAAAGTGAAAATCATTATTCTACCCGACGAAACCAGTCAACCTAGCATAGGACTTGACAGGTATTAGACGAAGAAAAGGATTTCTACTTTTGGTTCAAGTTCTACAGAAACTAATCTAACACATCTACAGAATCTAATACAGAATCTAAATAAAACTAGCCTTAGCCCCGCGTTTAAAACGCGGGGTCTCTCTCTCTGTTGTTACTATACTTCCCACTACTATTGTTCTAACTGTCGCACTGCATATACCTTGAACGCACAGCATCACTACGCACTAACCCAATTACGCGTAAATTCCTTCGCACCTTCCGTTCTCCTCCAGATGCGCCTCCCTCCTCTCCATCCCTTCTCCGCCCGTCATCCATGCCTCCCTCACCTTCCCCCTCCCCACCTCCCTGCCCCGCGATCACCACCATCTTACAGACAGACAGACACGCTTAGCCTTTTATATAGATGATACTTTGAAATTTGAATGGCTATTTTTGGCATACATATTTGGCAAGGTATATATGCAGTTAGAACTAGATATGTCGTAAGCCATGGCGGGCATCGTTGCTGTTGTTGTTGTTGTTGTTGTTATTGTTGTTGTTGTTGCGAGCAATTTAAATTGACGAGAGATTACCTGATCCAACTAGCCCAATCAACCTAACCAATCCAACCTAAACTAATTCATTATTACCTACAACTAACATAATTTAATCCAAATTAACAGTTGTCTTATGGCTCCTTGTCGGGTAACAGTGACTAACAGTTTGTAAATAGGTGTTTGTAAATGGCAACATCGATATATTTTGAAAATAGAATACAAATAAAAAAGTTCTTACTTTAGATAGAATCGTAATCGTTCACGTCAATCGAAAGGCTTTGATTTCAATCAACGATCGAGTTTCAAGAAGGCACTGATAAATTGCACATGGCGATATAAAAACTAGCAAATTATGTGTTCATTGAAATGAATTAGTATTGTTTTTGAATAAATTTAATGAAGTTTTTGTAATTGAGATTATAAAGTGTTAAATTATTGTAATACTAAAAGCAAGTGATAATTTCAGTTATCAACAGTGACGCAGTTTCAAGCCACCAATTAACAAATTTGACGTGAATCTGTCATCTAAATTTCATCTCGTGATCTACGATGTTCTACGAGTACTTTTTTGCGCGAGGTAGAAAGCCATTAAGAGAAGGTAAGTTTATATATTAATGAATTCATTCGTATTGGGTTCAACCAGTGGTTAATTCGTAAAGAAAAAGGTGAGTAAGCCCTCCTAGACAATAGTAGGGGCCTATATCTTGAGCCTTCAGCTCATGCGGGTAGCCTCAGAAAAAATAATAATTTGGGGTTAAATTTGGAGTATTTTACGCGTTTTGGTAAACATTTTACGAGCATTTTACGCGTTTTGTTAGTGATGGATCTTACATTACACCAGAACTAGAAATAGTTGAGTAAGTCCGTCTTACTCCTTGAAAAGGTGGATAAGCCAGGCTTAAGTACGCTTAGCCACAAATTAACCACTGAGTTCAACAACGTACTGTGGATGACTACGATTTATTGGCGGCTGTGAATGATAGGCCTATGAGATGATGGGATGATTAGATGAAAGGTTATTTCATTAAGTGTTTTTGGATAGAAGGAAGGAGTCGGTCGTGGCCTGTTGTTGAGGAAGCATCCCAGTATTGATCTGAACGACAGAGGGAAACCACCAGAAACCCCTGTCAACTTTTGCAATAAATTACAAAAAAAATTGACAATAAGAGGGTAAACCAAATAAACCTAATTGTTGAGCCTAAGTAATTGAAGAGTGCTTATTACGGCACATTTTTCTATATCATTTTCCATTTTCCATAATCTTTTTTTTTAAATGATGTTCTTTAACGTACCGGTATATATTTTTTGAAATCAATTTTTTTTGATTTTCCTGAAATAATGCATTGTTTTTTTTATACATTTTCTCATACCTTGTATCCAAGAGACATATTTACATATTTTATTTATTCATTACAGATTGTTCATAGAACAGGTGGTAATGGTTACTATACCTAATGAAATTACAATCAAACATACTCGATATAATTATACTTTATTTTTTTCTTAGCTCTCTTTTTAAATCACCAACCTTCGTTATATTCTTGACAACCGTTTGTCCGGCAGTGTCTTTAATAAACTTCTATCACAATAAATAATATTGTGGTTACATCACCATTTTCTCAAGGAAAATGAAAACAAAAATAAGGTCTACTATATTACCAAATTATCTAATATTGAGGTAACAAAAGGTTTCAAGTGTCCAAATACTCTTCAGACATTAGTCAAAAGTTTACGGCAGCTTAGCTCAATTAATATTAGAAAGTAACTTTCGATGTTTTAAGACAGAATGGGAATGAACTTATCGAGATTTATAATTGGTGCAATTAACCTTCGTGGTATATGAAAGTATTGTTTTACTTTCTCAGAGGATTGCCCCATTAATTACTTCCCCCAGTTCGATCTAGAGTGCCTTGAACAAAAGCAATTAAACACCACGGACTTGTGGTAAATTGCAATTAATGACCCTCACAATTAGATACATGTGTCTTGTCGAATGTTGGGAAATGATTTCATGGTAGAGCAACAATTGAATCAAAATGTGTTTAATTTGATGGTTTCATTCTTAAATTCCCGGTTAACGAATGATAGTAGAAACAAATTAAGAAACAAATTAATTTTAAAATTAAAATTAAAATTAAAAGGCACATCTTTAAGTTCAACTTTGCTTACCAATATAAATCCTGATTTGTCTATAATTTTACAGTCCTCCCATTTTCCTTGGCCGAAATATGTAATGTAACTAGATTTTGAAATATAATTGAATAAAATAATAAAATATAATAAAATTGAAATATGGAAAATTCCGTCATCTAGCGGTGGTTCCTGGAACTCTTAGAATGTCATCACCTTTTTCACTTTACAACACTGGTAGGAAGTGTGGCCCAACTATGAATGCTGTCACACCAAATATACACATTCCAAAGAAAAATATTCTCAGCCAAGATGCTGGCTCTTAATTATCATATTCCGGTAATCTGGAAGGTTTATATTCTTGTATCCACGAAAGAAGGTCTACCGACTGAATAAGTGTAAAATATTTGGTAATTATATAATTTTGCTTCAACTTTAGGGTCTAAACTATGTTGAAAGATGTAGCTGCGTTTCTTACGTGAAACCTCATCTTCAGACATCATAATTACCAAAGACTAACATAGATATTAAAAGTCAAAAATGTAAATGTCATATTTGAAATGTGGTATCTAGATGTCGAATAAATTATCATGTATAATTATTATTCTTGGCCATAATAAATTGAACAATTTCACCATTCAAACCGAGAATATAATGAACTAAGAGCCGGTTGTACCAAGTGATGGTTAGTGAATTAAGCAAAAATTAGCAAATTAACTTGTTATCACCCTTGGTTACCTATGTTATTTTTGTACCTCAAGTAATGATTAGCTAATTAATTATTAATCATCAGTTGGTACAATCGGCTCTGAGTACAAGCAAATTAGTGATTAAGAAACTTGTATTTAAATGAACAGTATTTGGTTATTTCGGAAAATATAAAATAGAACGAGCAATATGTATTGCAACAATGCCGTCGAATGGTTGCAATAAAAATATATCCACAATTCAACTAGGCCTGTCTATGTAATACATGATTGTTGAATATCATATTATGTATTATATATCACAATATAATATAATATTTTATTATTATATATAATATATAATATTATTATTATATTATGATATATTATATACGTTTTCGGAGGTTCATCAGATATTTCCCGTACCAGTCCTGTAACTTTTTTGTCCAATAAATGTTTTCAATGGAGAATATTTTTATATACAATTGCATGTATTGTAATGTATAGTAAAATAAAATACAACAGATTATAAATGAATATAAAATAAAAATCATAGATAATAGTCATAAAAATATTATCGTAATGGAAAATAATGAGAATGTAAATGATAACAGCTATCGGTAGCTAGCTTGCATGGCCCTATCAAGTGATTGTTTCAAAGATATAGAGGCCCTACCGTAAATTATGATTAGATATATATTATAATTTTGATATAATAAACATTATTTCGAATAAATATAATATATGAATGATAATTATGTAAATTATATAATCTTATGGCATAAGTCATTTGAGAATAAATGTTAAGCTATTTCATATCAATATCAGATAGACATGATAAAAGCCTTGGACTTGATACTTCCCCTCACGAAACAAACTAAGGTAATATTAAATACCATTCCTTATATTTATGGTAGAGATGAGTATACAAATAGAGAAATATTGAATATAAATAAATCAATGCATGATAATGTCAACAAAGTGAATACAGAAAGTAAATTTAGCCCCAACCTATCAATAAACTTCATAAATGAGAGAATACATCAAAGTATACCATACCATATTTTTTAGCGTTTAGACATACCGTCGTTTTACCAATTTTCAAAATATTTAACTCATTGTTAATAATATCCATATATTGTTACGAAGATTACAAGTATTGTTGACTTAATCCCACCAACAATGATTTATTCAATCCATTCATTGTTCATGTTCCTCACGATTCTCTCCTTTTATTTCCATAGCAACCAACTTCAACATATAGAGTTGTGCCCGACTTTTACACTATTTATACCATTGGGGCATCAACTATGTTCGTCGTTCCTGTCAACAAAATATCTCTCGGGAGGAACGAGATATTCCACAGGAACTACGAGAAAATATGTCGTTCACGGAACGCCGTCCCTCTGCGATGCATCGTGTCGCGCGCCCCGGAACACAATTTGGATATTATAGGCGATCACATTACTCTCACCAATTGGGAGTACATTATTGAGGCTTTAAACGCCGATAGGAGTCTGCATAAGATCGCCGTGAGAAGCAGGTAGTCTATATCACATATTTACTGCCCCAAAACGGCGTCTAAATGGCACTGTTTTGAGCTATCGCTAAGGTTTCTTTAGTAGTTGATTACTCTCTTTAACTAGGAGTGTATTAATGAGGTTTTTATATCTGATAGGAGTCTATACATTACTTCTGTGAGAAGCAGGTAGTCTATATCACATATTTACTGCCCCAAAACGGCGTCTAAAACGGCGTCACATATATGTTTTGAGCTATCGCTAAGGTTTATTCAGTAGTCGATTACTCTCTTTAACTAGGAGTGTATTAATGAGGCTTTTATATCTGATAGAAGTCTGTACATCCCCGCTGTGAGAAGCAGGTAGTCTATATCACATATTTACCGCCTCAAAACCGTGTCTAAATGCCACTGTTTTGAGCTATCGCCAAGGTTTCTTTGGTACGGTAGTTGATTACTCTCTTTAACTAGGAGTGTATTAATGAGGCTTTCATATCTGATAGGACGGCTGTGAGAAGCAGGTAGTCTATATCACATATTTATTGCCCCAAATCGTGTCTAAATGAACTGTTTTGAGCTATCGCTAAGGTTTATTCAGTAGTTAATTACTCTCTTTAACTGGGAGTGCATTAATTAGGCTTTTATATCTGATAGGACGGCTGTGAGAAGCAGGTAGTCTATATCACATATTTACTGCCCCAACTGCGTCGAAAGGCCCATTAACGATTAAACCTAACCTTAAACGCATTCCGCTAACTTAGCTGTAAACTTACTAACATGCTACCTCATTCACGACACTCTTTTTACGTCAATTTCAACCAATTAGAACAGCTCTTTCAATCACATGTCACTTCAGGGCAACATAACCTAAAATTCATTTACCCAAAGTCTAGTGAGAGATTTTAATTATTTTTACGTTTATTTATTATAATATAATATAATATGAGAAATTATAGAATTAATACTGTTTTGACGATGTCGTTATTGATTCACACTGCATCAAGTATTGTTCCAATGTTGTTATTAGTTGTAAACAAACAAAAGGCTAGACATATTCCGCCAAAATGGCGGTCGCATGTGTATACGAACTGAACGCTGATTGGTCGATTCCTATGTTTTCCGTAAACCCAAGAAATTAATTTGTTGTTCACAAACTTCTACGTTACGGCTACTGCTATAAGTACTGAGTATAATGTCAACGTGAACACACAAGAGAAATGCCACAAGACAAACAATTTTGTAAGTTCCCAAGTTTTAGGTTAAGTTTAATCGGTAGTAGGCCTCAAATGCAACTGCTTTGAACAACCGCTAGTGTTTCTCTAGTAGCTGATTACTCTCATTAAATTGGAGTACATTAATGAGTCTTTGAACGCTGATAGTAGTCTGCATATGAACACCGTGAGAAGCAGGTAGTCTATATCACATATTTACTCCCCCCCCCCCCCAACCGCGTCTAGTCGAAACTGCTTTGAACTAAGGCTAGAGTTTTTTCAGTTATTGATTGTTCTCATAAACTGGAAGGAAATTAATGAAGCTTTGTAATCTGTTAGATTTCTGCACATGATCGCCGTGAGAAGTCTATGTCACATATTTAGGCCTACACCCTCTGAGAGTTCTAATCGCAACTTCTTTGAACTACCGCTAGGGTCTCTTCAGTAGTATTTTACCATCATTAAGTGAGAGTACATTTACATATTTATACATATTCTATTTATCCATTACAGATTGTTCATAAAACAGGTGGTAATGGTTACTATACCTAGTGAAATTACAATCAAATATACTCGATAAAAATTATACTTCGTTTTTTTTTCTTAGCTCTCTTTTTAAATCACCGATCTTCGTTAAATTCTTGATATCTTCTTCCAATTCATTCCATTCCCGCGTCGTTCTTTGTATGAATACATATTTAGGCCTACCTACTTCTCTATCCACTTTTTCCACTTCCATTCTTACCCCTCTCCTTGTACTTCTTTGTAATCCCTTTCCAATTCTATTGCTTAATTCATCTCATCCTGTATATTCATTCGTGACTCTAACAAAATTGCACATTCTTTCTATTTGTCTTCGTGTCGCCAAATTTTCCCATCCCATTTCCTCAATCATTTTACTAGGTCTTTCTATAACTTTTTCAACCACATCCTTATCCTTCCCAATAATTTTCCAGTGCTTCTCTCTCCCCAATACCCTTCTTGGAGCAACCATTAATGAGCCTCTAATAATATTGAGTATAATCACATGGTTACCGCGCATGCACCCTCTTAACCATAATAATAAAAAAAAAACAGATATAGACGAGGAAAATAGAGGAGATTACGAGAAACTTATCTATTTCTCCCAAAAGCGTGAACTGTCTTGATAGTATACCTATAACCATCCTACGTCACATATCCAAGTCAACTAATCCAACATTTCAGATCTGAATCCAAGATATTCCTCGACGTCGTCGACACCAAAGAGAAAGCAATGAAGACGCGCTCCCGTCCAGTCCTCTACACCACCTACGTCCTGACCCGTTTACTAAACGCTTTGCAGCAATGCATGACCTACTCCACCCGACTAACAACTTTGGAACTGGAGGGCATTCCACTGGGCAGTGGCTACATCGACCAATTAGCGGACATCGTTGCTAAATGCAAGACGTTACAGAATCTGTCGTTACGTCGAGCTTACATCGGCGATCGCGGCGTCGAACTGTTGTGCAAGAGTATGTCGTATATGCCGAATGTTTGGACGGTGGATTTATCGTGGTGCGCGGTGACCGAGAAGGGTGCGAAGAAGATTGCCGATTTGATTAGAGTGAGTGGGTGGAGGGGGAGGGAGATATATTTGGGTGAAGTGATTGTTGTTTGAAATTATAGTTCATTCAACTATATTTGGTAATACGCGAGGAAACTGTGGAAAAAGTAGAGGTTAGGTCAACTCTTGGTGGACAATACTTTCGTCAACAATTTTGATTAGCAATCTATAATCAGAAATTATGATTAATTTATTTGTCCTTCAGATCCCGGCCCTTTTCGTGCGTCATGACGTAGACAATACTCGAGTCTGTTATGTTTGGGGCAATGCCTACGTCACGACTCATGGTCTCTAAAGTACAAAAAAAAATATTTCTGAAATTGAGGCGATGATTCCTAGTTTTCTCTGAAATAAGTTGAATACATATCGTCATTATTCATGATAATTAGGTCAGCGTTAGCGAAGATTTCCATCCCACTCTTATGGAGCTTTGTATGTTGTTTGTTTGTTTGTTTGTTTGTTTGTACTGCACAGGTCCACGGTTAAACCGATCGGCATGGAACTTTGTCTGTACATGTATTCTTATCCAACTTGGATCTGTATAGTTTTTGGGTTTAATCGGTACTACCATTTTTGAGAAATACCATCTCAAAATTTAGAAAAAACCTATAAGATTAGGCTAGGCAAGAAAATTTGAGAAATAAAATCTCTCTAAAAAATTTCAAATTTTCCCTGAATGTGAACACTAGATTGATACACTCTATCACAAATTTGTGTGCAATTCGAACACTTGTTTTGAAAAAAATAATGTGATAAATATCTTTTATACATCGAATAGATAAACACACTAGCAGCAAAATGTTGCAGTGTTAGATTCACGGCTCCCTAGAATCGTTGGTATAGAATGAAATATATTTTATATGCGTCAAGGTGTGTATAGTTTTCGATTATACATCATTAGACGAGCTTTAGCGACGATTCAATTTGACATACTGAAAAAAATTGGTGTTCTATTTTTTTTTTCTTTCTTTTTTTAGTTTTTATGTTTTTAACGGCTACAGCTATCAACTTCAAACTTTTTTTCAGTATGGTTCCTCATCTAACTTAGATCTGTATAGTTTTGTAGCATTATCGGAAGGTAACCTATTTTTTAAGGAATTTTAGAAATTTCAAAAATACCCATTGGAATAACATGACGGAAAAAAAAGAAAATATGCGTGAAGTTGAATTACATTTTGATACACATTTCTAAAAATTTTCAGCTCTATCGGGTCAGCCATTTTGAAGAAAAAACATAAAATGTGCTAAATTGGTACCACTCGAAGCAGTATTTACCCATTTTTACCCATACTATTACTATTCGCTCATCTCACAACGCATATTCTGCGTTATCTCAGTTTTATCCACGATGTGAGATTATTCCCGTGATTCCAGCACCAGAGTCTGATGCGTCTGGACGAAACCTGGAAGCAGAGTCTGCGCTATCGGCACGCCGACATGGACACGATGGGAGGTCTGCGGAGGATCACGTTGAACCACAATAACAAGGTTCGGGACGCGGGCGGCGAGCAACTCGTCAACGTACTCGTCGACGACGCGTTCCTCAGGGGTGAGTGTGACCTTGGATTATAGAGCTATCGTACCGATGAATAAGTGTCAGAGGGGTGGGGTGCAAACGGGGTCGTTAAGGGGGTGAATCCACGGTGCTTATAAAAATAGAGAAATTCATCTTTACTATTTTTTTTCTTTATCACGAACAAGAAGTGGAATCGAGGAGTATCAAGAAGTGGAAGAAGAAGAGGAGGAAGATGAGGAGGAGATGCCAGGTGTGGCTAGCCGGTTTCTAGCAATCCTGCGGCCCTAGTGCTGGTGGGAGCACCCACCCCTGACCCAATGTTAAAGTTGGAGCCAGGGTCGGATCATTATTATCACGAACAAGTGTAGTTGAATGAAAAGTATATCAAACCCAAGATCATTGTATGCTCTTTAATTATTATGACATTCTATTTTTGTTAATTCAACCAGTTTTAAGATGATACGTCAATAAATATCAAGAATGTGATAAAATTTATTGATGTATTCTCTTGAAACTGATTGAATTCACAGAAATAGAATGTCATAATAATTAAAGAGCATAAAATTATCGTGGGTTTGATATACTTTTAATTCGAATACTCTTGTTCGTGATGAAGAAAAAAAAATAGTAAAGATGAATTTCTCTATTTTTATAGACACCGTGTATGCACCGTCTTAAAGAGCGAAAAATTTGTTCGCCCTAAATTCCCTTTTATTGTGTACATCTCCGTCACGATGTAGTGATACCAACTTACTTCATCACAATATAAAGGTTTGCCGACTCACTTCTTCCAATTGGAGGACGTCCGCCGTCATAGAGGGCACATTTGCCTGTCGCGCCACTATCGCTTTTCATATTGAACTACTGATCACGGCTCAATGGATAACATGCGTGATGCATATATTATTGTTTGACAGCAATCAAATAATTACGTCATCAATGTCACCGGTACCGTAGCCACTCAATCTCATCTAGTTCACAAGAGAGTCCGCTAGGGTAAATGGGGGATTTGGGCTCTGATCTGACGGCAAGCAAACAATAATGCCCGCCATGTTATTAGTATGGGAGTCGGCACACCTTCTTTATATTATGATGAAGTAAGTTGGTATCACTACATCGTGTCTCCGTGAAGGCCTGAATTATTTCTTGAGTGACTGCTAATGAAGAGAAATATAATCGACGGGATAGCTAACTACTAGGAAAACGCCATATGCGTTGTTAGACGGGCGGATAGTAATAGTATTGGTAGTAATGGTCAAGAACTGCTTCGAGTGGTACCAGTTTGGCACATTTTATTTTTTTTCTTCAAAATGGCTGACCCGATCAAGCTGAACATTCTTAGAAATGTGTATCAAAATATAATTCAACTTCACGCAAAATTTCATTTTTTTGGGAAAATAAAAATATTTTCTTTTTTTTTCCGCCATGTTATTCTAACGGGTATTTTTGAAATTTCTGAAATTCATAAAAAAAAAGTTACCCCCCGATAATGCCACAAAACTATACAGATCTAAGTTAGATGAGGAACCATATTGAAAAAAAAGTTTGAAGTTGATAGCTGTAGCCGTTTGACCTGTGGAAAACCGAAAAAAAAAAAAAAAAAAAAAAAAAAAAATGAACACCAATTTTTTTCAGTACGTCAAATTGAATCCTCGCTAAAGCTCGTCTAATTATATGAGATAGTTTTCTCACTTATTTTTCTCACATCTCATTTATCTCAGGAATAGGGGTCCTGGTGTGGTATTTTCAGGGTATTGTGATTTTTCAGGACGATAGTTACGAAAAGTTACGAAAAAACTGAATCTTTTAATAGCGTAAAATTCCTAAAGCTGCTACGAGATTACATAATCATAGAATATCATCTAATTTTCAAGTTGGTAGACAACCTTCATCTTTTGTGAAATAAGTATATAGCATGTATTTGAATTTCCAAAATGAAGTAGTGTTGTTGTCATGGATTTGACAGCTAACTATGATTCCGAATTGTCTTGTCTCATTACAACAAACAACAACACTAACAACTATAACAATTAAACGGTTTCATTACTTGAACGATATTGTTCAAAGTTCTATAAACATACACAAAAATAATAAACAGTTCCAATTGTTGTTTTACTACAGTTGATATTTGATCGAGTATGAGAGTTGTTTTAGCGAAATATCAGTTTTTTGGTGATAACTTGTGAATTGTATGAGATATCAAAATTCTATTACAGAGGAAATATACGTTTTTAATACTTTCAAGAGAATGCAAGTAAATCCTATTCATCTTATTTCGTTTAGTTGTCAAGCGTATACTGCTAAAACATGTTGTTTTGATGTACTAGGAAAACGCCATATATGCGTTGTTCGACGAGCGGATAGTAATAGTATGGGTAAAAATGGATGAAAACTGCTTGAGTGGTACCAATAATTGGTACCACTCGAAGCAGTGTTTATGTCACATTTTATATCACATTATCACATTTTATGTTTTTTCTTCAAAATGGCTCACCCGATCAAACTGAGAATTTACAGAAATGTGTATCAAAATGTGAGCAAAATTTAATTTGTTTGGAAAAAACAAATATTTTCTTTTTTTCCGCTGTGTTATTCTAACGGGTAATTTTGAAATTTCTGAAATTCATAAAAATAAAAGTTACCATCCGATAATGCCACAAAACTATACAGATCTAAGTTAGATGAGGAACCATATTGAAAAAAAGTTTGAAGTTGATAGCTGTAGCCGTTTGACCTGTGGAGAACCGACAAAAAAAACGTAAAAACGAACACCAATTTTTTTCAGTATGTCAAATTGAATCCTCGCTAAAGCTCGTCTAAGAATTATTCCTCTCTTCTAGCTGTTGACATGCAGAACTGCGGTTTGACCAATGAAACCGCCAAGAGGATGCTCGACATGTTGGAAACCAACCAATCACTGGCCATCGTCGACGTACGCGACAACGACGCGGTAGCCGACATACTCATCAAGTCCATCATGGAGGCCCTCTACAAGAAGAACGCCGCGGTATCACATGTTGTAAGTCGGGAGAGGGCAGTAGGCAAGGGGAGGTATTGGTCGTTGATAGACGAAGTAACGACGCGGTAGTCATACCGCGTCGTCATTCAAGCGGTCTACATACTCATCAAGTCCATCATGGAGGCCTCTATGAGAGGAACACCGCGGTATTACATGTTGTGGGTCGGGAGAGGGTACTAGGGAAGGGGAAGGGTCGTTGATAGACGAAGTAACGACGCGGTAGTCTACATTCTCATCAAGTAGATCAAGTCCAGTACAAGAGCAACGACGCGATGTCACAGTTTGTAAGTCGGGAGAGGGGTGGTAGCACAGTATAGAGAGAACTCAGTAGCGTCACTTCTGTACGTACGCAATAGAACCAATAGCAGCAAGAGAAATTCAAACTCATGAGAAAGCTAGAAATAGTAGCCTAATTATTTCAGCGATATTTGAGGAAGATGAATCTTCGATATTTATTTCCGATATTTCCTCGTCGTCCCCAAAAAACTATAAAAAATATAAAATAAAACAATTTCATTGCCAGCAGTACAACTGGCTCGCCCTGGAATCCGACAAATTTTGCAACCCCGCTACGGCGTGCCCGTCAATCAAACCGTCGACAAAGAGTCGCGCGCAACTGCGTCCTCCGACCAAGCCACCGGTACCGTCGCACTTCTTCGCGGCGACTAGAAGGCCGTGCCACATACAGCAGCCCGTACCGTCTCAGAGGCCGTGCTCGGCGGTCACGGTGGCTCAATGTTCGACAACGAGTACGCACGAGATACTGCGCCAGTTCGACGAGATGGAGAGGGCGGCGCTACCGCGGCTGATCGGCACGGATATCGACAGGCTTAGGTGAGACTACTGATCTATATATATATAGATAGCGTATAGTAGTGAACTGCCGACAAGCGAGTGAAGCCGAGAGAAGGCTAATGGCGCTGGTAGGTGGCGTATGGATCCCCCATGAAACTTAAGCAGCAGTGGGATTCTGTATGATGTTGTCGATCGAGATCTAGTAATTTTCGTCGACAACTAGGTTCTTGGTCGATAACTTCACCTAGCATGATTCTCTATGGCAACTTGACGATCTCGATCGATAAATCTTCTCGACAAGACCCTGTCGTTAACTGTTGTCGATGTCGAGAACTCTTACGTTCGGACGGAAATGGCGGCAGTATTTTTGTTTTGAAATATTCCAAGCAAAGATGAAACATCATTCTACCATTTTTTATCGTTATAGTATGGTTTAATACCGATTCCATGTTTTAAATACCATATCTACGCCAAAACTCACTTCAAAAGCTCTTTTTAATCCAAGTAATTGTATTCCTCATTTAATCATCAATTTGGCAGCTAAAATTTAAGGTTATGTTCACAATGTTTTTGTATTGGCGTAGTACACTGACTGCCATGTCGCGCCGGCGCACTGGCGGTTCTTGAAAAAGTCGAATTACATATGCCTCCTATTGGTCAAGAACGGACATCATATGACGTATATAATGACGTATTGTCGACCCAAGACTTCTCGACATGCGCTAACGATCGAGATCGTGTGCGTATAGAGAATAGACTGTTGACCTTGAGTGCGTTGCCGATCGTTCGCAGTCTCGATCGGGATCGCTATCGACTGAATTTCAATGAAGATACAGAATCCCAATACAGAGTGAAGCTAGCCAGTCGGCCATCTTGTACCTGCAGCCAACCTGCAGCTAACACGCTACCCGTATACTAACCTATGAGCGGATATTTTTTTCAAGCTACTTCAGTTGCAACAAGGAATAAAGCCGATATTGTTTACTGAAATGATGACTAGAATACTAGAAATGATCAGCAAAATTATATACTCCCCAATACAGATTTTACTGTACAATTTATACGGCAATCTGACATCTGACAGACTTGCGCGCTGATGTTCACAAACGAAGCCAAACATAATATCTTTGACCAAAGCTCATCACTACTGTGTCCGTAGACAAGAAGAGATCGCAATGGTCATCTCCGGCCACGTCAACCCCATGATCCATTGACAACTGGCAGACATCTTTGGCAGACATATTAGGCCTAGTACACTCATCTTTAGCTTCAGGTTTCTCTCACTGCATACGTCATCCGTGTGTATAGAGATCAGTGCGTTAACCCCATGATCCATAGACAACTGGCAGACATCTTTGGCAGACATCTTAGGCCTAGAACACTCTTCTTTAGCTTCAGGCTTCTCTCACTGCATACGCTATGCATGTAGACATATATAGATCAGTGGGTGAGGCTTGTGATGCTTAAGCGCTTTGGTAAAAACTTCTGGACCCCTATTCTGTAACAACTTTTTTGAGCGGTCGAATCCATTCCGACTGGAAACGGGACTGTTTCGATCTATTGACATTCTATATCACTTATTTTCTCATTTCGACATGAAACTGCGGGATTTGCGCTCCAGCAATGGGATATTAATGAGGTTTTAGGATTGTATAATATATATAATCATCAGTGTTGAGTGTTTAAATGGTTGGAAAGTAAGAGTATATTTCTGATAGTAGAATAAAAACAATTCACTTGCCATCTTAGTAGCTCTATGTGTTTTCCAAGATATTTGACGAATACTTTCAGGTTATGTTATTTTTTGACGTTTGACTTGTGTGTTTGTATTATTTTCAACTTGTACGAAATAGGGTCACGGCCCACAGGATACACTTGTACAGAATACAATTGCACTTGTGTGCGTGTGTAAGTGTGTGTGAGTCAAGTCATAAGAAAAGCTGCGGTGGCTCAGTCGTTGCATGTGTTTCACCTGAAAATAAGCGATATATCGCACTTCTTCCAACTCTTGTGATTTCTGATGAATGCCTGTTTCCATCGGTGCTATAGAATACCGATTTCGAGCGCGGTCGAAACGGAACCAAAGCGATATCGAAACAGTTTCGACTAGTCAAGTAACAGACAGAAGATATAGAATAAGGCTCCTGAGACGCTTTGGGAAATTAGTGGGTCGGGGTCAAAGTACCAATGTTTCAAAGATTGGGAGAATGGTAGCTGGGAACATTCCTCTCTTGTTAATACTAGTTTATACATAACTTTATCTAAGAGTTTCCTACAACTTACTTCCTACCACTACTGTATGCAGCCACTTCTACAACACGCACTTGTTTCAAACAACTCGCGTGGTAGCAATTAACACTGTTTGCTGACTCAAACAAACTCAGTGTTGAGTAAATAGAAACCTGCTACTGAGACGGTTGGACCAGTGGCTAGTTTGCTGAACCGCGTTTCGAGAAACTGGGGGTGGATTCCCGCCATAATTGGTCATGCCGACATAGAAGCGTCCTTATATTAAATAAAAATAAATGCCTTTCAAAAACTTTCACCTGTAACTTTCACTTTTTGAGTATTTTCTACTCAAAACTACAAAACTGATTCACTTACTGTACCAACCCATTTAACGACGATTATAACCCGTTTAACGGCTATTGCAACTAGTTCAACGACTATAGCAACATGATCAACGACGATAATAACCGGTCCAAAGGCTATACCAACTAGTTTAACGACCATAACGACCATAGTTTAATGATTGTCACCACCCTTTTGAAATATACAACAGCGAATTTAATTGACAACCAGTTTAACGACTATAAAAATCGTTCAACGACTTTACAACTAGTTTAACCACTGTACCTACCCGTTTAACGACTACAACAACCCGTTCAACGGCTACAACAGCGAGTTTAATGACTTAACAACCCGTTCAACGACTTTAGAACCTGGTTAATGGCTTTACAACTAATTCAACGACTGTAACCATCCGTTTAACGACTTTAAACTAATTAAACGACTGTAACCACCAGTTTAACGACTACAACCACCCGTTTAACGACTGCATTCCAGGAGCGAGTACCAAGACATGGCCCTCGCGTACAGTTCCGAGCTAGTCGACAAGTGTTCGCTGGACGCCGAGTGTCAACACTTCAAGGACGAGCTGAAGATGGTGCAGACCCAGTTCGAGGAGGAGCAACGGATGACGTCAGAGCTGAAGGCCAAGATGGACGAGATGTACGGGTTGATGAGGAGGGCGCAGGAGGCGAGGTGGGGAGCGGAGGAGGCGGAGGAGCGCCAGGGGGGACATCGGTGAGTGGGATGCGGAGTGGTTAGGTTTGACTAGGAGAGTCAGGTTAGGTTAGGTTATCTATATGGACCAGGACAGTGTGGGGTGGGGAGCGGAGGAGGGGGAGGAGCGCCAGGGGGAACATAGGTGAGTGAGATATGAGGTTGTGTTACATTGACATTTTTTATATTTATATTTATATTTCTATATATGTGATAAGATCGCCCTGTGGTGCCCCGTCCAAACGATCCCAACCAAACGATTATGCCGCCCCGGTTGCTAAGTCAATTATCGCTAGCGGTAGTAACTGAAGTCACCGTTGGGCGTGGGTTCGAGTCCCGCATAAGGCGTGGGTTTTTGTAAACGTCCTTTCACCTATCATCACTTCATCGTTTCATTATCATCCGCTCATTCGTACTCCCGTGTAACTTAGCTGTTGGTGGGGTCGTTAAGCAACATTAGAAAAAAAAGAAAATAGATCCCACATCCCAACCATAACAATGATTTTGTATCAAGTTTCGATGTTATTAATAATAAAAAAATGTATATTTAATTGATATCTCGTATTACTAGTGAAACATGGGATTGAACAAATTATTATTTTACAATCTCACGAAGGGAAAACGATACGTTCTCCGAGGAGTTGTAGGTTTTGATATTACTAATTAGGTCCTATGATAAACACAGTCACAGCAAACAGTTTCAGCAGAGAGACTGTTTACTAGCTGTCAACATAAACATTATTTTCGCCAAGATAGGCTTTCGCGACTCGATTATGAGGTATTCGGTATTGGCTCAATTCGTCTAGTCTTGTGAGAGGACGTAGTAATCAATAACTTCTCGATAACTCTCCGAAATTTCAGAGGATTTCTCGAAGTTTTCGATAACTTTTCGAAGTTCTTGAAGAAGTTCTCGAGGACTACTTCTCATCACACGACGCGACGAAATGACCCAATACCAAAAACTAATTACTTTCGCTTTTGAAGTTTCAACTTTCTCTTTCGAATACTCCATAAATTAATAAGAAGGGCTAGATTTTTATTTCAAATATCTCTACTATGAATAAAAATAGGCAAACGCGGAATGTGCGTTGTAAGATGAGCGAAACTCTACACACCTTGATCATATAAAATGAACTTTATCCGATGCCAATGGATCTAGGAAGCCGTGAATTTAACAATGCAATATTTTTCCACTAATATTTCTATCTTTTCTATAAATAAAAAACATGTATTAAATTATTTTCTTCGAAACGGCTGGTCCGAATTACACGTCAATTTTTATTAATGTGTATTATTTCTGTGTTCACATTTGAGGAAAATTTGAATTATATTGGAGAGATTTTATTTTTCAATTTTTTCCGTCCAGCCTAATCTTATGGGGGCGCATTCCTGTACGATTTAATCCGATTTTAGTGAAGATAATACCAAAATACAAAGAAAAGCGGTATTATCCTATATCAACAGCCCATACACGGCCACCTTTAATTCTTGGTTTAAGTTAATACTGGGTTTATCTTGTACAGGAATGCCCCCCATGGGGTTTTAGAAACTTTGAAATGATGTTTCTCAAAAATGGTCGAACCGATTTGACCCCAAAACTATACAGTTCCAAGTTGGATGAGTTTGCGCATAAAAAAAAAGTTTCATGTCAATCGGTCAAACCCTGCGACCTGTGCAGTGCCCACAAAAAAAAAAAACACACAGACAAAGCTCCGTAAGAGTTGCATGGAAACTCTTCGCTAACGCTCATCGAATAACGTATATTACTTGCGTCTCGTTCCAGAATCATACCGTTAGAAAATGCATCATCCAACGAGACGCTCACGACGACCGACAACGACGCTACCGACGCCGACTCCGACGTCGAAGCAGATCCCGGCCAGGGACTCCCCGGTCTCGTCCTCGAAATAGCTCCCTCAATCGAGGCCGAACGGTTCTCCGAAGAGGACGACGATCAACGTCACAGTCTGTACATCAAGCGTTGTCACAGCTCCAAGAACGTGTCCCCGCGCACGAACACCAAACAGACCAAGTGGTCCAAGTCGGAGAGCATCTTCGACAGTAATCACAACGCGACGCGATATAGTCCGTACATCGAACAGGAGCTGGGCGACACGCTGAGGAGTCTAGTGCACGCTCAGCGGGTAAAGGCGTCGTCGAAAACGCAATCCCGAGCCGAGTCGAAAGCGGGGTCGAAAGCGGGGTCAAAAGCACCAACCAGAACGGGGTCAAAAGCGACGTCCAGAGTAGGTTCAGGAGTGCCATCGGTTGCGGGGTCAAAAGCGTCGTCAAGGATGGTTTCGAATGTGCCATCCAGAGTGGGGTCAAAAGCGCCATCGGTAGCGGGGTCAAAAGCGTCGTCAAGAATGGTTTCCAATGCAGCTTCCAGAGTGGGGTCAAAAGCGCCATCGGTAGCGGGGTCAAAAGCGTCGTCAAGAATGGTTTCCAATGCAGCTTCCAGAGTGGGGTCGAAAGCGCCATCGGTAGCGGGGTCAAAAGCGTCGTCAAGAATGGTTTCCAATGCAGCTTCCAGAGTGGGGTCGAAAGCGCCATCGGTAGCGGGGTCAAAAGCGTCGTCAAGAATGGTTTCCAATGCAACTTCCAGAGTAGGGTCAGGAGCGTCATCCAAAACGGGGTCAAAAGTGGGGTCAAAAGCGCCATTGAGAGCACCATCAAGGGCGGCTATCATCTTAAAGCAGTGGGATGCGCAAGTGAAAAAAGAGCCGCGGAAAAAAAGGCAGTTCGAATATACGTCGGAGTGACGAAAGTGCGCAAACTCAGAACAATTCTATCCTCTATTTGCGTGATAGTTACAGGTTGTTTATTTCTCTTGGTTGTGGGTTTTGTAAGTAAATTGAAGTGTGATCCCTTGAAGGCAATAAATTGTGGGAAGTGTGGAAAGTTTTGCGGGGAAATGAAGGGGAGTAAATGTGCTATTAACGATTGTTTATATATATTATCAATGAAATTAATAAAGTATTTAATTTATTTAATTTATAAAAATGAGATTTTATTATTTTGAATTTGAATTTTACTTTGGCTTTAGCTTTATGAATTAACTTTACTTACTTAACTAACCCTTTACTTCATTAATTCCAGCTTAACTATTCTAAACTTCTGGGAACTGCTGTAATCAAATACTTATTCTGGGAAATTTGACATATTTTTGAATAGTCCATGAGTCGATTTAGCGAAATAACAGTTTTTGGTGATAAAGTTTGTACCGTATGAAATGAAAAAATACTTTTATGGAGGAAACACAGATATTTTTAATACTTTTGAATTACTATTTGTAAAACTATTTGACTCTTATCGCATGTTTGTCCAGCGTATCAGCAATAAAATATCATTTTTTCCGTTCCAAAAATAATTATGTCAGAGCCGTCCTCTTTCATTCATCACTCATTTTAATCGTTTACAACTCATTGGTGACACTTGTTGCTTAGAATCCTAATAGGTTTCTTAATAGCTTTATAGCTCACGAGATTTGATCAAGAGATCATAAATAACTGATGTCAACCATCGCGGCACCCCTGAACGCAACCCGCAGAACAGCGGTCGCGCCAGCATCAACCGTCGTCGCGCCAGCACTGCCAGACACGGCCGTTCCACCAATATTGAACGAAACGTGATATATCTGGGGGGAAATTGGGATGATAATATTTTCAAATGAATTATTGAGAAAATGTATATAGTTCGGATATATATATATATATATATATATATATATATATATATATATATATATATATATATATATATATATATATATATATATTGAGTATAACTATTATTTCGGGTATAATCATCGTGTTGAAATGAATAAGACATTTTAATACTTAAAATGTGATTTATTCTACGTTTCAAGCTACTATTTAGCTCTTTCTCAAGAATGATATCAAAACGAAAAAAGTATCCTCTCTTACATCAAGAAGTAATAAAGTAAGTTTCTCTTACTTCTTGATGTAAGAGAGGATACTTTTTTCGTTTTGATATCATTCTTGAGAAAGAGCTAAATAGTAGCTTGAAACGTAGAATAAATCACATTTTAAGTATTAAAATGTCTTATTCATTTCAACACGATGATTATACCCGAAATAATAGTTATTCTCTCTCTCTCTCTCTCTTTCTCTTTCTCTCTCTCTCTCTCTCTCTCTCTCTCTCTCTCTATATATATATATATATTTATATATATATATATATATATATATATATATATATATATATATATATATATATATATATATATATATATATAATAACACATTTCCGAATTTTACACTCTGGATTGTTCTTACGAGCTTTTCAAAAACTCAGAAATGGTTTTCTCAGAAGTGGTTCAACCGACTGCGCCTCAAAACTATACAGTATGAAAGTAGATGATGACACTTATGTACGCCAAGTTTCACCTGAATTTATACTTTTGTTCGCCTTGTATACTTTGGTGGAATTGAGTCTTTGCTTTGCTCATCCAATTATCATTCTATATCATATTCAACCCTTTCAACTTGATCAAGTTCGTATTTATCATATTGACCAGACAACAATTCTAGACCCACAATCGGCACATGTAGGCAGTGGTCAACGCGCTCGCTTCATGTGATCCTTGAGGCAAAGGGTTTCCGGACCCAGTTCGATCCCCGCCACCGACCACCTTTACAGGGGTTTTTCGTGGACAATCCGACGGGGGAGACACGAAAGAGTGTATTAGTAAATCTAGATAAGCCTCAAGAATAATAAACCTCAGTAAAGCCAGCTATTGTACGTGGAGTCAAAATGTATATGTAACCAATTTTTCAGACTCTTGATTGTAGGCCTATATCGGCTCATATTTTAGGATGTTGATTGGTTAGGATTAGTGCAAGGAAAAAAAATTAATTCCCGCTAAAAAGTGTAGGAATAACTGTAAAGCTAATAAGCTAATGTCTAGACTATTGTGTCTTAGGTTATTGTGGCTATTGTGTATTGTGTCTAGGCTAATGTCGGGATGTTTCCTACAATATAGACCACTACCGATTCCTTCCCACTATCCTTCCCATTACCCAAGAACCTTCATCTCATCATCTCATCATCTCATTAATCATACATCCGACGCCATTAGATCTGCGCTATCATAACAGTGCGTCGTTAAACCCAATATATGATAATCTGGACCCACAGCATCATAGCATAGGATCTTCTCCTATTGCCGAGATGATGGCTCTGTGGACCAAGTTTTACACAAGCTATTGACCAATCCAATCAGAATCGAGCTCGAAAATATGGGGTATCTTAATTGAGAGTATATATATTCATCGTACCCAGAAGTGATGGACATAGTGACGTGATATTTTATGCTGATCACGCATTTTCTTTCTCTTTTCTTTCTCTTTTTGTTCTCTCTCTCTCTGTTTCCTCTCTCTTTTCCCTCTCTCTCTCTCTCTCTCTCTCTCTCTCTCTCTCTCTCTCTCTCTCTCTCTCTCTCTCTCTCTCTCTCTTTTATCTCTATATCTCGTTCTCTCTCTCTCTGTTACCTCTCTATCTCTTTCTCTATCTCTTTCTTTATCTCTCTCTCTCTCTCTCTCTCTCTCTCTCTCTCTCTCTCTCTCTCTCTCTCTCTCTCTCTCTCTCTCTCTGTCTCCTCTCTCTCTCTCACTCTCTCTCTCTCTCTCTCTCTCTCTCTCTCTCTCTCTCTCTCTCTCTCTTTCTCTTCCAGTAGAGGTAAGTGATTAGTTTCTCAACTTATTCTAGACGCATCTAGACTGTCAAAAAAGTAATAATATAATTATATTAATAATTGCAAACTCTTTTTATCGTTCGCCGTGACAATGCAACGAACTAATCGATCGTCTGTCTCCGCTATTTATCAACACTAACAGTCGGATGTGACGACCCTTCAACTTTAGAACTCTACTAGAGTGGTTTGTTCAAATTAACAAATTCCAATCAGTAAACTGTTTCTCTATCACACAAACTTTTTAAAACTTTATTTTGAAAAAACATGGATAATTTTTATAATCAATGCTATGCTGGTTAACAATCTGATGAACTATATATAACCAAAGTTAAAGTTTCCCAGATAAAGATCAGAGAGAATAGAGAAGTAATGGGTGGATGTGCGTCGTAAACTGATCAAGTTTCAGATCATACTAGCAGACTCGGCAAACGTTGTTCTGCCATCGAAGTGATTTGTAGTGAATGTTGAACGTACGAAAAAAGGTCCTGTGAATCGTTTGTGTTGAAAATGGAACGGTTATTGAACAGAATTATAGTTGGTTTTATCGCAAAGTAGTGGAGTGAAATGAAGAAAGTCAACAGTAAATTCGAGGACTAACCAAGTATGGAAAACAATATGTCAGTGTCTCAATTCAGTGTGTTTCATTGACGTAATGGACATGGTCAACGATTAGCTGGAAGGCGGATTAGGCGCTATATAGCGTGATGTGCGCTATCAAATGGGTTGTCAAGTGAGGCCGACATTGAGTCAAGGTCGTCAATGTCAACATGAACTACGTAATAACTGTTGGCGTCCTTGAAGTGCCAATTTTTGGATATTGCTCATAGGAGAAAGCTCGGCGGAAGATGTCATATACTTTAGGACATTCTACCATGCCTATCGACGTGCATGAGGAATTTCACGGCACTCGGTCGAGCCGTCTCGGAGGAGTTCGTCCACTGACATGTGACACGAGCTTTTTATATATAAGATTATTTATACAATCTTCAATTAGTGTGAAAGCCTTAAAGTTAGAATACACTTTCAAATACATTTTTACAATATTTTCTGGTTTTAAGACGAGCTTTAGCGAGGATTTAATTCGACATATTGAAAAAAATTGGTGTTCGTTTTTATGTGTTTTTTTTGTCGGTTCTCCACAGGTCAAACGACTACAGATATCAATTTCAAACTTTTTTACAATATGGTTCCTCATCTAATTTAGATCTGTATAGTTTTGTGGCATTATCGGGGAGTAACTTTTTTTTTATGAATTTCAGAAATTCCAAAAATACCCATTAGAATAACACAGCGGAAAAAAAAAATATTTTCCAAAAAATGAAATTTTGCGTGAAGTTGAATTACATTTTGATACACATTTCTGGAAATTTTCAGATTGATCGGGTCGGCCATTTTGAGCCAACCTGCTTTTCTGATTGCTGGGGTGACGTGGTCTCTCTGTTTAATGTGGCTGTATGAGTATCTGATACAAGCATTATGTAACCTGCGCCCTCCCCCCCCCTCAATACTCAAATCATAGCGACGTCCAGCTGATAGGTCTATATAAAATAAGTTTTATTTTGCTTTCAATTGCTAATAATGTTTGAAAACATTTATAAACGTTATGCATGCCAGTAATACAATAATGCCCCGTATTTGACATCCACTTTCACCTAAAAGCATACACGAGATTTGATTAATCGAGGCGCAATGGGTTTAATTTTATCGTAAAAAAATATTTGTGTTTCTGATTTATTGTCTACATTTGTTTATTCATAGGCTTCGTTCCAGTTAAAATTCAATTGAATCAGTCTATTTATTCACTAGGAAAACGCCATATGCGTTGTTAGACGAGCGGATAGTAATAGTATGGTTAAAAATGGGTAAAAACTGCTTCGAGTGGTACCAATTTAGTATATTTTATGTTTTTTCTTCAAAATGGCTGACCCGATCAAGCTGAAAATTTCCAGAAATGTGTATCAAACTGTAAATAAACTTGACGCAAAATTTCATTTCTTTAGAAAATGAAAATATCAAATTTTTTTCCCGCTGTTATTCTAATGAGTATTTCTGAAATTTCTAAAATTCATAAAAACAAAAGTAGCCACCCGATAATGCAACAAAACTATACAGATCTAAGTTAGATGAGGAACCATATTGAAAAGAAGTTTGAAGTTTATAGCTGTAGTCGTTTGACCTGTGAAGAACTGACAAAAAAACATATAAAAATTAAAGAAAAAAAAAAGAAAAGAAAAACGAACACCATTTTTTTTCAGTATGTCGAATTGAATCCTCGCTAAAGCTCGTCTAATAATCAAAATATTTGTAATAACCTCTTATATCCCTATAGTCACACCAGAATGTGTCAATAATGCGTAAACGGGAATGCCAAGAATCGTGGTATTTACCTGTAACTGCCATCCCCATGACTGAGGAGGGTGCGCGACGATGATGCGCAGTGACGGGAACGAGACGTCGCAGGCCCGGCACGTGATCGAACACTGCGCAGAATCCGGCCCTGAACCGAGCGTTCATCCAGCAGTAGATGACCGGGTTGTAGCAGGCGTGAGACATGGCCAGCCAATGACAGGCGAACCATAAGTATGGTAAACCTGACCATAGGCTTATGCTCTCGTCATTGTCAAACGTCACCTGAAAACAA
This sequence comes from Brachyptera putata, assembly GCA_907164805.1. Lineage (NCBI taxonomy): Eukaryota > Metazoa > Arthropoda > Insecta > Plecoptera > Taeniopterygidae > Brachyptera > Brachyptera putata. Next base: position 11,609,399 of record OU015473.1, on the reverse strand, counting down.
CCAATCAGAACAGTGGATTATGTCATGTGATTGGTAAGTGGGAAAACGCAACGTATGCGTTGTTGGATGAGAGATATAGGTACATTTATATTGTATTGGTAATCTATATAATTATGATTTCAAAAGAAATTGTGTCACCGCCATAAGGTATTGTGGACCCTAGTATAGTGATACACAAAGATTTGTCATTGTTAACCTCGATAAACTGGACCCCGATATAGTGGACCACAAAACTGTATCCAAATGGCGTGTGGATATAGTGGACCATAAAGTTGATATACTGTACCCCAAAGCTAGTTAGACATTGTGAACCCCGATATAGTGGCCCCCAATATAGTGGTCTACAAAACTAGAACAACGGGGTCCAGAATATATTTTCCAACAACTGAATTGATATTGTGGACCCCAGTAAAGTGATCCACAAAGACATGGGCATTTTCAAACTGAAAACTGTACCCCGATATAGTGGGACCACAGAAAAGATATACTGGCCCCCAAGGCCCAACCCATTCGCTCTCGTGGCGCACCAGCATAGCTCGGGTTGGGGGCCAGTATATCTTTTCTGTGGTCCACTATATCGGGGTTCACAATGTCTAACTAGCTTTGGGGTACAGTATATCAACTTTGTGGTCCACTATATCCACACGCATCTTCTTTTTTCCATTATAAGATGAGCGTAGCGAAGATTTCCATTCCATATACCGAAAAATTTTGGTCTTGATTTTTTTTTTCTCTTTGTATGTAATTTTGTACGCGGCATACAGGTCAGGAAAAATAATCAATCCACTCGAAACTTTTTTCAAATTGGTATCACACCAGAATAGGTTGGGATTATTTTTCAGACAAATCTGTCAAACGGTTTTTGAGGAAAAAATTTGGAAAGTATAGAGAATCCCCATAAGAATAAGCCGGGGGAGAAATACTTCGAAGACAAAAATTTTCCAAAAGCTCTCAAATTTATACTGAAAGAACTATCATGCATATTTTAAAGGATTTATGGAACAATCGAATGTGAAATAACGAAGAAAACGCAATAAAAGTATACATTTCATCAAATATCAGGATCAAAACATGTAATGCAAAGTGTATATGCGACAGGTTGCTCTATAAATAGCTACAAGTTGCAGGTAAGGTTTTTCAGCGTTTGAAGTAGTCCAAGGTCTGTAGATGTAGATTGAGCTGACAGAATATTTTTCAATTCCGGATTTCCATAATTCTACGCTCATCTCACAACGCACATTCTGTCTTTTCCTAGTATATGAAAACTGCTGATCTGAGTTGGGTGAAATTTCGTAACTATGCGTATTATTAACTATGCGTATCATGGTGAGGTATAATTCACAAATTCGATCAGCCGCGACCATTAAAAAATATAGATGTATATATTACACACGAATTGAATAAACACGAATACTGATAAAACGAATAAAATAAAACATAACAATATATATATAAAAAAAAAAATCGGAACAGAATGATGAATTTTGTTAATAATACAAGAACAGAGAAAAAGAGATACGAAAGAAGATTTCAAGAAGAAGAAGAAGAAGAAGAAGATCAAGATAATGAGAAGATTCAAGATTTTTTCTCCCCACTGTGAATGTTTGAATTGTTTTCTAACCCTGAAATTATTACCTTATTTAAGATTTTATTTGTTTGTTAAATGAGTTATCATATTTTAATTATTCTTTGGGGTGGTAAGATCGCCCTTGTGGTGCCCCGTTCGAACGATCTAATCTTCCATCCATAGCCTTAATTGGAGAACAATGATTTTGTATCAAGTTTCGATGTTATTATTAAAAAAAAAAAAAAAACTATGCGTATCATTATCATATTGAAATTTTCTGAAAATTTGAATTTATTCGAAAGAAATATTTTTCCGAATTATTTCATTTGCGTTCTCATTGGGATTTTGAGAACTTCGAATGGGTTTTCTCAGAAATGGTTCAACTGATTGTGGCTCAAAACTACAAAGTATCGACTTAGATGATGACACTTGTGCTTGTCAGGTTCAACTGTATTTTTACTTTCATTTGACATGTAAATCGTGAAGAGAAAATATTGACGTTTTTTTCGAGTACGGACAAATTGAGTCTTGACTTCACTCTTCCAATAAAACAAATTGTAGAAAGCGGGAAAATTTGGTCAGAAGGATACATAATTCAACAGTCGAGAAAAAAATCAGATTCTACATGAAAATATGTAACAGGCAATATACAGTACACGCTTTTCGGATTTTTTTTTTTAGATTTTAGATTTGGAGATTTGGATTTTAGATCTTGGATTTAGATTTTTTTTTCAAGATTTCAGATTTGGAACTACAGAAAACCAGTTTTATTTTCAAAAGATTGGATAAAATGGCAGTCAAAAAGGTTTGAGAATTTAATAATGAGATTGAAATGTCAAGACGAATTTAATTCGTGTATAGTCATTGTGTTTCAATATTTGGTAAGAAGTGTGATCATAAAATTTAGTATATCTCCAGATAAAATGAAAATCTGTTAAATAAAAAGTAGTAAGACAGCACCACCAATTGTGTGAATATTTATTCGACCCAAAGTTCACGGAGAAGATTGATTTTTTTTCGCCAAGAACGATTTAATTCTTCAAACATTCATAAAAAATGACTGTGTTTTCGACAAATTTCACTTCAGACCTTCTTTAATGACGAGTATTACGTCATATACACATTTCATATTATTTCTTTATTAAAAACCAAGATTCAGCTTTAATAAATATGAATGCAATAAAGAAACATAATAAATATGAAGCAATTGTTATATAATTAATGAATGAGATGAAAATAATAATAAAGGTGACTTAAGAGAGTATAGAACAAAGTACTAAAAGTATATAATGTGACAATATACTTGAATATAAACATCAGCATAAAGAATAATGAAAATGTTGAATATGAATAATGAATAATGTTGAATGAAAATGTGGAAATATAAATGATTCCTAAGAAAGGAAAAGTTGCTTTTCATTTAACCTTGTACAATAAAAAAAAATTACACCAATAAACTTATTTCGAGTTTTATTTTCATAAGTGGTAGAAGAATTTTATAAAACATTAAGAGGGCACGGTACTCAAACAAATCGAGAAATTCATCTTTATAATTTTTTTCCATGTTCAAGAACCAGTGTAATTGGAAATAAAGTATAACAATTTCAGAATAATTTCATGCTCTTTAATTATTATGACACTCTATTTATGCGAATTCGATCACTTTTAAGTTGATACGCGGATGAATACCATTGATGTGATGAAATTCATTGACGTATTATCTTGAAATGAATGAATTTACAAAAATAGAACGTCATATATTTAAGCTAATTTAGATGAGCGTAGCGAAGATTTTCATTCCATATACCGAAAAATTTTGGGCTTGGTTTTTATGTTTTTTTTTTTTTTTTTTTTTTTTTTTTTTTTTTTTGTGTGTAATTTTGTACGCGGCATACAGGTCGGGAAAAAGTTTCAATCAACTCGAAACTTTTTTTACAAATTGGTGTTATACCAGAATAGGTTGGGATTGTTTTTCAGAAAAATCGGTCAAATGGATTTTCCGGAAAAAAATCGGAAAGTATGGAAATTCCCCATAAGAATAGGCCAGGGGAGAAATACTTGGAATTTTATTTTTTTCAAAAGCTCTCAAATTTATACTGAGAGTGGGAAGAACTATCATACACATTTTAAGCGACTTATGGAACAATCGGATGTGAAACAACGAAGAAAACTCATTTTTAATGTACTTTTTTACACATCAATAAAAGCAATTAAGAAAAGCAATTAAGAAACTATTAAATGTGAGCAACAAGTGTCACCAATAAATAAAAACGTCTAAAATCTGTGATGGATATGAAGAAGGCACTGGTTTAATTGTTTGGAAACCAAGGTCCATATACCAACAGACAGCCGCGGTTTTTAAACCTTTGAAGTGATCCATGGCCTGTATATGTACATCGAGCCGACCAAATATTCTTAATTCTACATTTCCATACTTCTAAGCTCATCTCACAACGCATATAAGGCGTTTTCCTAGTTAGATGAGCGTAGCGAAGATTTTTATTACATGTACCGAAAAATGTGGGCTTGGTTTTTATGTTTTTTTTTGTGTGTAATTTTGTACGCGGCATACAGGTCAGAAAAAAGGTTCAATCAACTAGAAACTTTTTTTAAAAATTGGTGTCATACCAGAATAGGTTGGGATTGTTTTTCAAAGAAATCGGTCTAACGGTTTTTCCGGAAATTCGCCATAAGAATAGGCCGGGAAGAAATACTTAGAAAACCAAAATGTTTCAAAAGCTCTCAAATTTATACTGAATGTGGAAAGAACTATCATACATATTTTAAGCGATTTATGGAACAATTGGATGTGAAATAACGAAGAAAACGCATTTTTGATGTACTTTTTTACACATCAATAAAAGCAATTAAGAAAGCAATTAAGGAACTATTAAATGTGAGCAACAAGTGTCACCAATAAATTAAAACGTTTAAAATCTGTGATGGATATCAAGAAGGCACTGGTGCCATTGTTGGGAAACCAAGGTCCATATACCAACAGACAGCCGCGGTTTTTAAACCTTTGATGTGATCCATGGCCTGTATATGTACATTGAGCTGACCAAATGTTCTTAATTCTACATTTCCATACTTCTAAGCTCATCTCACAACGTACATAAGGCGTTTACCTTGTAAGTCAATACACGGATGAATACCATTGATGTGATGAAATTCATTGACGTATTATCTTGAAACTTAATGAATTTACAAAAATGGAACGTCATATATTCAGAGTTATATACTTTTTGTTCAATGATACTGGTTTATGTCAATGGTTATTTTTTCAAAGATTTGTACATGATACAAAATATATAGAAAATATCAAAACTTAAAACTAGAAATGAAAATAAGTAAACAGAAAGAGATAATCGAAAAGATGGTTAATACATGTAAGATGATGGAATGGTTGACTAGTGTGAATTTGAAGTCAGAAATTCGTGAACATGGAAAAACAAACAAATGAATTTCTATTTTTTTAGAAGCACCTTGCATTCACGCCCTTAACTAAAACGGTTTCACTCATTCCGCTAGAGTTACCTGTCACTGTGAATGACGCAATTAGATCCAGTTTCTGTTCTAAGAATCGTACATTTTAGTTGTCTGCTTCCGTAACTAGAAGAGCTCATGTACAATTCAGGTTATGTATTTGAAGAAACTTCGAGAAAACCTTTTTTTTAGGGGGTGCGTGCACGGTGTATAAAAATAGAGAAATTGACGTCCACCAATATTTTTCTATATTCAAAAACCAGTGTAATTAGATGAAAAGTTCACATCTCCAAGATAATTTTATGCTCTTTTATTAATACGACTATTATTATATTAACATAATATTAATATATATATTTTATTAATACGAATATTATTAGCCCAAAACCAGTTCGTCGACAAAAACACACAAATTACTACAGTTACAAACATAACGCGAAATGCATGTTTTGTGTTCATTTTCAGTGTCAACTAAAGCATAAACAATCGTAGTGGCTTTCCGGATGAACGTATTGTTGTGAAACTGCTGCACACCATTCAGGGAAGTACCTTCTAAAATACGGTTTATTCATAACAAACACTCACAATATTTTCATAAACTAGGAAAACGCCATATATCAATCAGTTTTTCAAGATAATAAGGCAATGAATAAAAAGAATGTGATGAAATTAATTGACGTAATATCTCAAAACTGTTTGAAGTCACAAAAATAGAATGTCATATCAATTAAAGAGCATGGCATTATCTTGGAGATGTGAACTTTCCATTCAATTACACTGGTTTTTGAAAATGAAAGAAAAAAGTAGAGATAAATTTCTCGATTTGTGTAAGCCTACCCCCTTAAGTTTCAACATAAGAAATGAAAGTTATAAGTTATTGGACATTGTGTGTGGGAGTGACGAGGGGAAGGGAAGAGAGGATGCAGGGAAGGGAAGGGTTTAAAGCTTGATATTGTTTCAGGACTTGTAGGGATGACGGATTTTAGTGAAAATGGACATTGGTGAGACGGAGAGGGATCGACAGAGAGAGAGAGAGAGAGAGAGAGAGAGAGACAGAAATGAAAAAAAAAAGAGAGAGAGAGAGAGCGAGAGAGAGAGGGCGAGAGAGAGAGAGAGAGAGAGGGCGAGAGAGAGAGAGAGAGAGAGAGAGAGAGAGAAGAGAGAAAGAGAGATACAGAAATAGAGAGAGAATGAGAGAGAGAGAGAATAGAGAGAGAGAGAAAGAGAGAGAGAAAGAGAGGGAGGGAGAGAGAGAGAGAGAGAGAGAGATAGAGAGAGAATGAGAGAGAGAGAGAGAGAGATAGAGAGAAAGAGAGAGAGAGAGAACGAGAGAAAAAACGGAAGTAAATTACAGTATACGATGAAAAGATAGAGAACACTATACATCCTAATGTCAAAAGAAAAAGTGTAAAACGAATAAGAAATGAACCACGAAAAACTTATGTCAAAATTCCGCCTTCTCACAAAACAAAGGTTTTTAAGAGTTTTAATAATATCGCGTGACGTCACTCCATCACGTGACGTGTTTCAAACAGTGCTACCAACTTATTTCTGAACACTGACGGAACATAATCGCCTTTAAACAAGTTTAAAATCTTCTAAAAGTAACAAACAAGTGAAAGTTTCGCTAAAGATGAGCCTGCTGTGACGTATATTACACCACACGTAGGCTACACTGACGTCACAATCCTGATTGTCAGACAATTGAAGGCACGATTCACATTAATTTTTCATATTGGATTCAATGACGCACTGTAATGTTAAAGGGAACCCACCCACAAAAACGTATTAAATATTTTTGTATATTTATATGTATATGTATATTATTATACTATGAAAACGCCTTATATGCGTTGTGAGATGAGCTTAGAAGTATGGAAATGTAGAATTAAGAACATTTGGTCAGCTCAATGTACATATACAGGCCATGGATCACTTCAAAGGTTTAAAAACCACGGCTGTCTGTTTGTATATGGACCTTTGGAAAATTTGAATCATATTGAAGAGATTTTATTTTAGAGATTTTAGGAAATGGGATGGGAAAATTTGGCGGAACGGAGACAAATAGAAAGAATGTGCAATTTTGTTAGAGTCAAGAATGAATATACAGGATGGGATGAATTAAGCAATAGAATTGGAAAGGGATTACAAAGAAGTACTAGGGGAGGGGTAAGAATGGAAGTGGAAAAAGTGGATAGAGAAGTAGGTAAATATGGATTTATACAAAGAACGACGCGGGAATGGAATGAATTGGAAGAAGATATCAAGAACATAACGAACATCAGTGATTTAAGAAGAGAGCAAGGAAAAAAAATTATTCTCATTTATTTTTTATTCAGCACCTCTCCTACTGAACTACCGAGAAATTACTCTTATGTCATTGCTATAGGCCTACTTAGAGTGATAAGAGTAATATGTCGGTAGCTCAGTGGGAGAGCAGCTGACCGGCAATCAGAAGGTCCTGTGTTCGAGTATCGGTCGAGACAGATCTCTTATGACATGGCTAAAACTTCCCATATATCTCGTATTTGGATCGTATCCAAGAACTTCAATGATCATACACATATATATATATATATATATATATATATATATATATATATATATGTGTGTGTGTGTGTGTGTATATATATATATATATATATATATAATATATATATATATATATATATATATATATATATATATATATATATATATATATATATATATATATATATACATATATATATATATTAATACACAAAATTATGATATATTGAAATATAGCGGCATCTGAAGAATTTGTTCTTATATTTTGTAACATACTGTATAGAATTTTAATATAAAATAAACTTTTTTTCACAATATTTGAAGATAAGATGTTTGACATTTTAGTCGTTATTTCATTCTCCTTCAACTATTGGTATACCTGTGTGTGAAAGGCATTCCTATTTTTATCGATATGAAGCATTTTCTTCCCGAAAGTAACATTCTTGAACCCCTTGCATGAAACTTCTCGCAGTACATATTACATTCCTATCAAGAGTAGGCGACAAAGAGGACAGTGCCAAAAGTGGGGCTAGGATGTTTATGCACAAAGAAACCTTCAATTATGCATGCAGTTATGCACTTAAAAATGTGAAAATTTGCGCTTAAAATGCATTAATATGCACTTATAATAGCATACTATCTAGTGCTTATGAATGCTTTTAGTTACAGGTTCAAGACTATGGTGAAAATGTCAATAGTAAATATATGTAGGCCTATAGAATGAAATCGAAATCATTAAGAATAAACACTTGATTTCGCTTTACAAAAGTTGCTTTCAATAAAATCAACTAGGCGTACGCAGAATATGCGTTGTAAGATGAGCGAGATATCTTTAAAGTGAAATCTAAAACTCTACAGACCTTGATCATATAAAACAGACTTTATTCGATACCAATGAATCTAGAGAGCCGTGAATCAACTGCAACATTTTTCTGCTATTATTTCTATCTATTCGATGAATAAAGAACATGTATTACATTATTTTATTCGAAACGATTTGTCCGATTTGCATACATTTTTTTGAGTATGTATCATGTGTGCATTATCATCTCAACTATGTGTATCATTTCCGTGTTCACATTTGAGGAAAATTTGAACAACATTGGTGAGATTTTATTTTTCATTTTTTTCCGCTCAACCTAATCTTGTGAGGTTTTTTTAAAACTTTGAGATGATATTTTTGAAAAATAGTCGAACCGATATGACCCAAAAACTATACAGTTCTACGATAGATTAGTTTGCGTATACAGAAAAAGTTTCATGTCGATCAGTCAAACACTGCGACCTGTGCAGTGTTTACAAAAACAAAAACAATGAAAACACACATACAAACAAAGCTCCGTAAGAGTTGGGTGGCAATCTTCGCTAATGTTCCTCTGAAAAACCTCCAATTATGTATGCACTTATGCACTTGAGAATGCAAAAATATGCGCTTAAAATGCTATAATATGCATCTGAAATTGTATAATATCTAGTACTTATTCAACAATACGCTTTTAATTACTGGTAACAAACACATTGATGACAAACGGTATCGATTTGCTCATTCATTTGATATTCTAATTCAATTCAATCAATAACAATTTCAACTTCGTAGCATTGGTGACAGCAGCGGGAATCCAACTCCGTCACATTGGTGACAGAGGTGAGATTTCAACTCCATCACATTGATGACAGAGGTGGGATTCCAACTCCATCACATTGGTGACAGCAGCGGGATTCCAACTCCATCACATTGGTGACAGCAGCGGGATTCCAACTCCATCACATTGGTGACAGCAGCGGGATTCCAACTCCATCACATTGGTGACAGCAGCGGGATTCCAACTCCAACACATTGGTGACAGCAGCGGGATTCCAACTCCATCACATTGGTGACAGCAGCGGGATTCCAACTCCATCACATCGGTGACAGCAGCGGGATTCCAACTCCATCACATTGGTGACAGCAGCGGGATTCCAACTCCATCACATTGGTGACAGCAGCGGGATTCCGACTCCATCACATTGGTGACAGCAGCGGGATTCCAACTCCATCACATTGGTGACAGCAGCGGGATTCCAACTCCATCATATTGGTGACAGAGGTGGGATTCCAACTCCATCATATTGATGACAGAGGTGGGATTCCAACTCCATCACATTGATGACAGAGGTGGGATTCCAACTCCATCACATTGGTTGCAGAGGTGAGATTTCAACACCATCACATTGGTGACAGCAGCGGGATTCCAACTCCATCACATTGGTGACAGCAGCGGGATTCCAACTCCATCATATTGGTGACAGAGGTGGGATTCCAACTCCATCATTATGATGACAAGAGGTGGGATTCCATCTCCATCACATGCATGACAAGAGGCGATTCCAACTCATCACATGGTCAGAGGATAATTCAACACATCACATTGGTGAAGCATGGTTCAAACTCGATCACATTGGGCAGCAGCGGATTCCAACTCCCCAATGGTGCACGAGGTGAGAGTTACTCCCTCACATGGTGACGCAGCGTGGATTCACTCTTCACATGGGACGAGGTGAGATTTCAATCCATCATTGTGACAGCAGGATTCCAACTCTCCATTGGATGAAGCGGTGGATTCAATCATCACAATGGTGACAGAGGTGAGATTGTCAAATCATCACATTGGTGACATGCGTGGGATCCACTCACACCCTGGACATCTGGGTCCAACTCACTACATTGGTGAAGCGCGATTCAACTCATACAATGGGACAGCAGCGGATTCAACCATCACATTGGGACAGAGTGAGTGCAACTCATCACATGTGACAGCGTGATATATACATATATTAGTAATATATATGTAAATATATATTTTATTATATATATATATATATATATAACTAAACATATTTGAGCTAAAATATGATAATAGTACTTTTAGTGATTTCCTTCTATAGTATATAATATACTTATATTATATATATATATATATGTTATATACTATTATAATAGTATAAAACATGTTTTCATATATATATATAGTAGTCATATATAGTGTATTCGAATCAGTATATAGATGGATTATACTTTTACATAATATATAAACCATATATATATATTATATACATTTTTAATGAAAGGGCAAATCAAAAAAGTGACCAATCTGGACTTGAACCCAGGACCTCTAGTTTTACCATGCTCTACAACTAGTAATACCACTAGATCAATCGAATATTCGACACATCATATGATTGCATTGTTGAGAAACGACTCTCTTGGGCTTGCTTTACAGATCACAAATTCCAAGGTGTAACGATTAGACGTTACACAGGTCCTTGTGTTTCTCTTTTAACCATCACCTAGGCTCAGGATTTGTATTAAACAACATTTCTTTATGAATGCGATTCATTAACGATATGTATGTACGTTTTTGTCAAATCATAAAAATGTGACCAATCTGGGACTTGAACCCAGGACCTCTTGGTTTGTACCCAATTGCTCTACCACCTGAGCTAATTGACCACCTAGATTCAAGTCGAATATTCGACACACTCATATGATTTGACATTGTTTGAGAAACGACTCTCTTGGGCTTTGTCTTTTTACAGATCAACAAATTCCAAGGTGTAACGATTAGACGTTACCACAGGTCCTTGTGTTTCTCTTTTAACCATCACCTAGGCTCAGGATTTGTATTTAACAACATTTCTTTATGAATGCGATTCATTAACGATATGTATGTACGTTTTTGTCAAATCATAAAAATGTGACCAATCTGGGACTTGAACCCAGGACCTCTTGGTACATACATATCGTTAATGAATCGCATTCATAAAGAAATGTTGTTATATATATATATATATATATATATATATATATATATATATATATATATATATATATATATATATATATATATATATATATATTGTAGCGTAGACTTTGAGGGCCGGAGGAAGATGATGATAAGTCACTTTTCAGTGATTTGCCCTTCCTTGAAACAACTGGTGGCTCTAAAAAGAGACTTGGGTTTCGACGTTTCGGCTGAAAACGTTCAGCCATCTTCAGGAGTCGTTGTGGTGTGGTGGCCGGCAATCGAGTCGGCTGAAGATGGCTGAACGTTTTCAGCCGAAACGTCGAAACCCAAGGCTCTTTTTCGAGCCACCAGTTGTTTCAAGGAAGGGCAAATCACCGAAAAGTGACTTATTATCATCTTCCTCCGGCCCTCAAAGTCTACGCTACAACATATATATATATATATATATATATTCATATATATATATATATATATATATATATATATATATATATATATATACTCTATACCTTCACTCTATTATATAACGTATGTGGAGTGTATGAATATCTTGTACTCACCAGCAGAACATTGAATGGCAGCCAACAGATGGTGAATACGATCACCACCATAACCATCATCTTGATCATCTGTAAACACAATAAACAGTCATCATTTCACCATCACCAATCACCATCTATCACCAACCATCACCCAAATGTGGCTCACCTCTTTCAACAAAGTTTTCAACAATGATATTGATGATGAGTTTTGATTTTGGTTCTTGAAACGGCTTCGCGAAGAGCTATATTTAACAGCTCAGTTATCAGACGAGCTGTAGCGAGGATTCAATTTGACATACTGAAAAAAATTGGTTTTCATTTATATGTTTTTTTTTTATGTTTCTTTATCGGTCCTCCACAGGTCAAACGGCTTCAGCTTTCAACTTCAATTGTTTTTTTAATATGCTACCTCATCTAACTCAGATCTGTATAGTCTTGTGGCATTATCGGGGGGTAACATTTTTTTTTTGAATTTCAGAAATTTCAGAAACACCCATTAGAATAACGTAGCGGAAAAATGAAGAAAATATTTTCATTTTCCAAGAAATGAAATTTTGCGTAAAGTTGAATTACATTTCAATACACATTTCTGGGAATTTTCAAGTTGATCGGTTCAGTCATTTCGAAGAAAAAACACAATATGTGCTAAATTGGTACCACTCGAAACAGTTTTTATCCATTTTCACCCATACTATTACTATTCGCTCGTCTAACAACACATATATGGCGTTTTTCTAGTTTGTGTAGAAAAAGGTGAGTAAGCCCTCCTAATCAATATTCTATCTTTTTTTATCGCGCCTACACCTGTTTACAATGGGGGGTCTGGGGGGAGTCTCCAGCTTATACGGGTCCGGGGGCGCAAAGCCCTGGGAAAAAAATTATTGGGAGTTAGATTTGTAGGATTTTACAAGTTTTGGAGAACTTTTTCAAAAATGATTTCACTATAGTGTGTGAGGACTGAAAATATCTGGGTTTTGAAAATACTTTGTCAAAGATGGATCTTACCTCACACCATAACTAGAAAAAGGTGAGTTTACCCTGGCTTACTCATTTAAAAAGGTGGATAAGCGGGGCTCACATGGGCTTAGCCACAAGTTAACCACAGACTCTAAAGTAACTCGGTAAAACGTAATCTCGGTAATATACATATATATATATATATATATATATATATATATATATATATATATATATATATATATATATATATATATATAATATATATATATATATATATATATAAATCTTTATTTCGATCTCTGCCCATGTATTTTGGGTTGCCTTGATGACACAGAATAACAATTGAATTAAAATTTAGATAAATACAAATGAATAACAATTTGATATAAGGCTGAATTGAGACTAAAATGATGAAATAATAAATAATGAAGCTAATTTTGACTGTATAAATGATTTCTAAGAATGATAATTGGATCGCGTAATACGCTCAGTACTATGTTCCTAATGATTGAAGCTATACCAAATTAGACAAAAACACTCTTCTAAAAATTTCGGGATAGTCCCTCTAGCACCAATTAGCAGCCCGGTGACTTGGATCTTCTTGATGTCATACTTATCCAAGTAGTACGGTATGGTGGGTTCATAATCTTTTTCTTTTCTTGATTTACTTCTTGCACCTGATACACACCTCTCTCGAATCTTATTGTTGGATCTAGTATATCTTAGTATAGTATTGGATCCACTTTCCTCGACCCTATATAAAGCAGCAGGAATCTATGTTCGACTGCACCCCGAAAACGCCATATGCGTTGTTAGACGAGCGGATAGTAACAGTATGGGTAGTAATGGTTAAGATCTGCTTCGAGTGGTACCAATTTAGCAAATTTTATTTTGTTTCTTCGAAATGGCTGACCCGATCAAGCTGAAATTTTTTAGAAATGTGTATCAAAATGTAATTCAACTTCAAGCAAAATTGCATTTTTGGGGGATTTTTTTTCCCGCCATGTTATATAATGGGTATTTTTGAAATTTCTAAAATTCATAAAAAAAATGTTACCCCCCAATGATGCCAAAAAACTATACTGATCTAAGTTAGATGAGGAACCATTTAAAAAAAAAGTTTGAAGTTGACAGCTGTAGCCGTTTGACCTGTAGAGAACCGACAAAAAACATAGAAAAAAAAAACATAAAAACGAACACCAATTTTTTTCAGTATGTCAAATTGAATCCTCGCTAAAGCTCGTCTAAAAAATGCATCCAACGTCTATGCTCCACTCTTTTCAATGAGCACCCAGCCACGTAGCTCATTTTTTTTCGGTATGTGAAATGAAAGCCGCTATCTAACAACCGTCTTTTAGTTCTTTTGTTCGTGTTTTGTTGATCTATTTGAATATGCAATTGGAGTGGGGTTGCACGTGTTCGCGATTATTATTCTGTGTAGAATATATAAAAGCTGTAGAGGGAATTAGTAATACGTTAGTTAGAATTGGTATCAGTGTTGAACAGGGCTTCGAAAAGGTAAGTTTTCACTTTTTAAACACAGAGATCAATTGAAACACAGACTAGCACATAATACAAGTATATGAGTCAAGTCGAGTTGGAATGCACTACGAAAACGCAGAATGTGCGTTGTGAGATGAGCGTAGAAGTATGGAAATATGGGATTGAAATATATTCTGTCAGCTCAATCTATATCCACAGACCTTGGATTACTTCAAACGCTGAAAAACATTACCTGTAACTTGTTGCTATTCATAGAGCAACCTGTCGCATATACACTTTGCATTACATGTTTTGATCCCGATATTCTATGAAATGTATACTTTTATTGCGTTTTCTTCGTTATATCTCATCAGAGTGTTGTAAAATTATTGAAAATGTGTTTGACAGTTGTTTTCATATTCTGTACGAATTTTAAAGCTTTTGAACATATTTGGTTTTGAAGTATTTTCCCTCTGTGTTATTCATTGGGGATTTTACGAACTCTCCAATTTTTTCTGGAAAAACCGTTCAACCGATTTTTCTGAAAAACAATTCAAACCTATTCTGTGTGATACCAATATTCATAAAGAGTTTGCAGTCGATTGGGCAATTTTCCTGAACTGTAGGCCGCGTACAAAATTACAAAAAAAAAAACAAAAAAACGAAGCCATTTTTTTTTGGTAAATGTATAGAAGTCTTCGCTACGCTGATCTGATGGAATAATGATATAAATGTGTGATAGTTGAACAGTGATTATACAAGCTTTAGCGAGGATTCAATTTGACATACTGAAAAAAATTGGTGTTCGTTTTTTTTTTCTTCATGTTTTTTCGTCGGTTTTCCACAGGTCAAACGACTACACTCAGTTCTGTATAGTTTTGTGACATAATATGGAGGTAACTTTTATGTTTATGAATTTCTGAAATTTCAAGAATACCTGCTAGAATAACACAGCGTGAAAAAAATATTTTCCCAAAAAATAATATTTTGCATGGAATTGAATTACATTTTGTTTCACATTTCCGGAGATTTTCAGCTTGATCGGGTCAACCATCGTGGAGAAAAAACATAAAATGTGCTGAATTGGTACCACTCGAAGCAGTTTTCACCCATTTTTACCCATACTATTACTATCCGCTCGTCTAACAACGCATATATGGCGTTTTCCTAGTACCTCATAATATTTAGAGCATAGTGTAACAGTGTAATTGTTATCTCATTCCGAATTGAATTGAGTATCGGGTATACTCGAGATTTGGAGTCAATGAACTAACCAATAAATAAACGAACAGAGCTCACGATAAATTGATGAAAGAAAAAGAAACACACTTACGCATTGTGAATGCGCAAGTGTGCATTCATGAATACGCAAGTGCGCACTATAAAAGCGCGACAAATAAACAACGAACAATGGAAATAAGCAACGCAATGAGTCATTCAAGCCAATGTTGACATATATTAAAATAGTCTGACAAATATCATAATGAAAAATCCACAGCCATTCGGTGATGGCTGATCACTTATCATGATGATATTCATGATTCACGATGTTTTTGACTTGTTTTTTGATTTTTGGAACAAATGAAAGTATTTGAACATATGCTCACTGGCCCTCTTGAATACCTCTAGAAAGATCCGCAACCAGTGCTTTGGTTGTCATACACGCATGTGTAAAGGGAGTCACCAATCCGTGAGGTAAGAAATATAATCATCGACTACTTCGTTCAATTCCATTGGTTTATTCTCTTATTTCCAGACTCAGTTACGGCCATGTTTTTACCTGCTATTCTGTTCACTATCTTGGTTGCATCATGGATAGTATTATACGTGTTGCCACGACGACGAATGACGTCACTGACCAGAAACATACCAGGACCGAAGGGACTACCACTGCTAGGCAACCTTCTTATGCTGAGAGGAGAATCCATACACACAATGAAACTGTAACTGAAATTATTTTCTATCTTATGTATTGTATTTGAATACGTGTATCAGTCAGTGGCGTACCCAGGAAATTAGGTCAGGGGGGGGGGGCAAGAATTTTGAAAGGGCGCCATGCATGAACCTTCGAGAAAAAATGTAAAAATGCGCATGAATATACTCATAACTACAAGTGCGAAGTCTAGAGCAAGTCATGAGGACTGCGAAGTCGGCGTTTATTCGAAAATACTATGATAAATGTCATATAACAACAGTTGTGTAATGACCGGTTACCGCGAAATGGTGACCCGTCTAAGGGCAAGGGTAGAAAGCCACTTTCTGGCCCCGCAGTGGATTTTTTTGAAATTGTACACTTCTCATGTATGGTTTAACGTGTTTCAGATAAGATTAGGATGCAATAAAATTATCTTCTTATAGAACTAGATTACAGCCAATTACACTTATTTTATAAGTGTGGGGTGGTTCTGTCGTTTTTTTAGCACCCCGGTCAAGGACTCAATTGTGAGCCTCCAAAACTAAGTGTGCATAGTGAAGGTGAATGCAAAGGGAGAGAAGAATTAAGCCACGCAGGGAAATTTTCGAAGTTTTATGCTTTTCTAGTCGATTTCACGTGTTTTGGGAACTACACGAAGGTTCTCGAATACATCGATTCTTTAGTGTAGTAAGAAGGCTAATTTTGCTTGATGACTGTTCCAAGTGAATGAAACGCTAAATCAGTCTATTGGTAATGACGATATCTAAAAATTGAATGAGAACATTCACTTCATCCAATAATGTGAATTGAATAGAATTTCATTCATATAATGTTATAATGAATAGTATGTCACAATTGGGCGCCGATAACGCCCATTTACCTTCAATCTATAAGACAGTTCTGTTCTTGGAGAGAAGTTTCGTGTCAACTTGCAAGCCTTAGAAAGCTTTCATTAGGGCGCTGTGATTACGGCTGAGGGCGCACCCATGCGATGAGAGACCGAGAAAATTCACAATTCCCCTCATATACTACAAAATAACAACCACCAGCTGCAAATCTGTATTATTATACTGTCTATATGGAACTCTAAGAAAATACTTCCGCGATATGCCCATAAATATACTTCGGAAAATGCTAATTATGAAAGACAGCTCATTTTTCATTATCAGTCACATATACAAATACGTCAATTTTATAAGTAAAATGTGTAACAAAAAAAATTATCTGATAGAACGCCAAGCACACAAAAAGGCACCTAGGGGGCACGCGCCCCCTGGAGCCCCCTGGGTACGCCACTGGTATCAGTATGGGTATGTGTCAGAGGTTATGCTCTTTTCACTTCGTCAGTTTTATAATTGATGAATAACAATATAATTCAATGAGTTGATATTGCTGTGAATCAGATTCGCTAGTATCCGTAAATGACAATTCATGTTACGGATATGAGCACCGGAAGTGGAACCTTACTGATGACTGATGAATTTTCCTTACAGGGTCACTGAATTAGGCCTACATAAGAAGTACGGTGGGATCTTCAAGTTCTGGATCGGACCAAAGCTCTACGTTTTCATTAACAATCCAGCCGATGTTCAAAGTGTTTTGAAGAACTCGAAAGTAGTGAACAGAGATGCCCTATCCACTAGACTATTGAGTCAGTATCTTGGCAATGGGTTACTTACCAGTCGTGACGACAACTGGAGAAGAGCACACAAACTGGTCAGTGCTGCATTCCATTACAAGAACTTGGAGTCCCACCGGAAGATATTCCAGAATAAAGCAAACATCTTAGTTGAGAGTCTGGACGATATTGCTGATGGAAGAACAACAGATATAGAGTATGCTATTGGGATGTGTATGCTGGACGCGATCTTAGAGACCGTGTTAGGTGTTGACATGAATATTCAGAGAAACGGTGAAAAATCGTTAGAAATTGCTATGTCGAATGTCAAAGATTGGACATACCAGCGTGTGATGAATCCTTTTTTCTACGTTGACTGGATTTATGCGATGAGTTCCAATTACAAGGAATCGAAGAGTCTAGTCAAGGTATTCTATAAATATCGATTAATTTTATGAATACTAGTATAGGAAGCATAGATGAAGCAGTCATGCTCGGTGATACATACACACAATACATACAATGCGAGGTGGTATAAAATTCACAGTCTTCAGTGATACCAGCCTGACTGGGAATATTTCATCACTGTTATCTTTGTGGCGGAGCTCCGAGTTGAACCACATGCATGACTTCATTCATCGATGGTTATGACTCGATTATGATTAATGAATTACACTCTCATTCAATATTATCGATTTGAACTCTCGAATATATTGACGTTAATATAGTGATTATAGTTGGGCCTAATTTGGGGCCAGGCAACCCTACTGTCCATCGAAATCGACGTTGCAATCCCGTATGAAATGAAATACAAGGCACAATTTCCTTGCATTTCTTGCTCATATCGGCTGATAAATCACACAGAAGGCGATGTCGCCGTGGCTGCGTGGTAGTGCGTTCTCATTCGGACCCAAAGGTTCCGGTTCGAATCTTGCCGTACATGAACGTGACAAGTACATGAAAAAGTACATGAAAATGACAGATTCATCAAAGGAATTATAGCCACGAATGTATACTTGAATTCAGGGACCAACATTCATAAAAGTAAAGCATTACTATCTGTGGAATAATAATGCGATTGTTATGTGTTCTTCATGTTCGTCACGTAGGTTCTTCATGGATTGAGTGAAGAAGTAATTGCTACCAAACTGAACAACTATCGTGATGGAAGCAACGAATCAAATGACCTGGCAAGTGGAAGCAGTAAGTCACAGTGTTTTCTGGATATTATGATCGAAGCATCCGAACGAGGAGGACAAATTCTGAGCCAAGATGAGATAAAAGATGAAGTATCAAGCTTAGCTGTGGTGGGTATGGACACTGTGATGACTACCTCATCATACGCTCTCGTTCTGATCGGATTGCATCCGGAACAACAAGAGAAGATCAATAAGGTATAACCATCACCAAGAAAATCTCCCATGAGAAAAGATTTACGAAAATGTTCGATAATATATTGCGATTGATTCCATGTTATTTCATCTTGGTTCGCTTCTTCTACGTTCATGTATAATTTTGTTTTGTCAGGAGCTCCTCGAAGTTTTTGGAGATTCAGATCGCGAACCGACGGTTGATGATATTCGCAAGCTGAAGCATCTCGAGTATTGCATCAAGGAGACGATGAGACTCTTCGCCGCTCTTCCCGCTTCTCCCAGAGAAATAAGTGGAGATATTGCAATCACAAATGGACGGATTCTACCTGCGGGTATGTGGAATTGAAATCGTATTTGGTATAGTCACTGTCTTACCGTTCATTTCTTTATTTTATATTCATTGTCCGGAATGAGGAAATTATTATGACAGGCTCTGTAAGGCTTGGATTTGGGGAAGTTCAACACAAAAACTTATATTGTTTACACACCATTCAATTCAGTACATAAATAATAATAGAAGCTTGTGCCAGGTTGACCGTTAGAGAATGCCTCACAAGTACTGATAAGATTGTTCCAGAATATGATTCTTCTGGTTCTGCTTTGAACTTCCAGCGCCAGATTGGAAGTTTACAGAGATTGATTTCGATAACAACATGATATCGCCATCAAAACAATAATTTGTCGAATTGATGAATCACTGAAATCATTCGTGAATTTTACTCCAGTTTCGAGACAGATATTGACAAGAGTTCAATTTTCGGAACAATCTTCCATATAACGTAGCCATTATATTTCTTGATTTGTTGTTTCATTAACATATGGTCCGTGAGTACGGTTTTGAGCGAGTGTTTTGCGAGGAAAACGATAATATCAAATACATATTGGATGTGTTCTTTGTTGTATCTCGTTTGTTAATTTTCCAGGCTCAGTTGCTGTTGTGTCTATCTTCGAAATGCACCGCAGTGCCGAGTATTTCGAGGATCCTGACAGTTTCTGTCCGGAGCGATGGTCTCCAGAGAACAGCATTGGTCGGCAGGCGAACTCTTTCCTTCCGTTCAGCGCTGGACCGCGCATGTGCGTGGGATACAAGTACGCGTCGTTATTGTTGCCAACTGTGCTGATAGCAATACTACGACGTTACCGAGTGTCTAGCATCAGCCATACACTTGATGAGTTGAACAAGAACCTTGCTATGAGTATATCGATGGACTCTAAAGTAGGATACAAGATAGAGTTGCATAGAAAGTAGGACAAGTATGAAGCAGGGTTTCCAGTTCCGATTATTTCTTGTCGTCCGATACGTTTATCTTAACTGCCCAATCACAAGCTAGCTATCACCTGAAGAACCATGGTGGTTCACGACACCGTTTCTGTATAGATTCTGTTGTGTTAATTATTGACTCAACTTCAACTATCGATCGGCTGAAATTACGTTTGTACAGGAAGTTACATCACGATTGTGATTCGTCAGCTTCCGGTTGTTGGGATCATTATTTGAATCGAAAGACTGAATAAAAGAATCCACTCATGAAAAAATATCGATCCTAATAAACATTAAAACTACGATATCAAACATCAGCACGCTTCCATAATCATGTTGTTAGATTTTGTATCCAGAATTTTCATGTCATTCGAAGTGGAATTATTCATCTAGTTGGTTCAGCACAACCCGTTTCTGTATGATTATAACTGCGCGACTCAATAGAAGTAATTCAATTTCCAATCTGACAGCTGAATTCCTCACATTCAAAGAAGCCTGTGAGTTCAAGATAATGAAGGCTGTAGCTATGACGTCACGAAAACGTTACGGTACATCCAAGTGGATACAGGCATGACAAAAATCGTACCGATATTGTGTCGGATGACAGAAATATAATCGGAAGTGGAAACCCTGCCTTACTGAGACTAGTGGGAGGAAATCATCTGACTCTGTTTGTAAAAATTCATTTATTGGATTTGCGTGAGTGAGACTCCCATTTGGATCAAACTGTAACTGTATCCATCTGTCTGTTTGTTTGTTGCTTGTTTGTTTGTTGTTTGTCTGTTCATTTGATCCAGCTCAACAGGTTGGATGACCTGTTCGAGCAAAATGATATTTTAACATCTATTCACACCTTCGCACGTGTTGTGTCATCACTTTTTTGTCTGGGATTTAGATTTTCAACATTTTGACCAACTTCCAGCTCTGAATTTGTAACGAATCTCTTGCCGAAATTTCGAATATCATACATTTTCAACCAATCGGATAGTTTGTTCTGTTTTGACTTTGTGGTACTCCAGAAAATGTTGAGCGCTATAAGTTAGTTGAGGAGTATCCACTCAAAGCTGTCCAGTGCTGATAATAAGTATACATGTCATGAGCGTCGTTTCGAGACCACTTATAGTGGAGATTGTGTGAAAATAAAGATATGAAAATATAATGTAATAATAAACCAGTGTCACTGAGAGTGTGTTTCAATTGATTGAAAGATGTCGAATTAATGTATGAGAACACCATTCAACGAGTTTAAGACTCACCGACCTAATGCTCTACCCAAACTGCCAAAAATCAGAATCTAAATATGTGAAATGAATTTCTCAATCATCATGGTTCACAGCAGCTCTGACTTCTTTTTCCTCTTCTTCAATCGTACTATTCTCTTCCTCTTCTTCTTTTCGTCCTACCAGTTCCCTTCACCGTTCTCTATCCTCACACATCTCTCGTCTATCACTAACTGACATTTTTCTCCCCAGTTAATTACTTCACACTTTAGTCCCGTTATCTTGGTCATCCGACTCTTCTCTTAGATCTATAGATAGTGCCATCTGCTGCAGGTTGCTCTCGGTATTCTAGCCTTTTCCATTCGTCGCATATGCCCGTACCACCCACGTCTCTCCCTTTCCATTTTTAATGATAATTTTCCCCCTCCCACTTTGTTCCTCATATTTCTGCTATTCGTTCCTTATATTCTCAATACATGACATATAATTCATGTCCTGATAAACTCAATACATAAACCACTTCATCACATCTGAATATCAAATCACCATCAAATCACCAGACTCCAAAGTTGGCCAAGTTACTTTCTTACTCACTTCACTGACGGTATTACAGATCTAATACACGAACAATTACTAGTCAATCTCGAGTAACCTCGTATAGAAACTAGTGACGATTTTGTATACTTCGAGTAATATCGAGCAGAACATTGTGACCTACTAATGTACTTCGAGATATATCGAGTTGGAAATTTGTGTCGATTTGATGGTATACTCTTTGTCACGCGAATTTAGTGCCGTTTTGAAAGTATCTGTACGATGGAGTGAACATTTTACAGATTTGATTCATTACCATATTTGATTCCATAAATAATGTATCATTTGGAAAAGTTTCAATTTATTTGGGTAATAAAACACTTATTGACGCCACAAAAATATAAATTGTATTCATTTTATAATAGACTACTGATTATCACTCATGTATTCGCTATGATGCCAGTTTCTATCATGTTTGAAAGAGAACAATTCAAAAGCTTTGAAATTTCTCGATTTCTCGAACTATTATGGTTGAATTATAGTGTACACCAATGTTAGCAAAAAGATGATTGAAACATCAATCACGAAAAAGCAAAAACTATAATGCAACAAAAATGCAACCCCAATGGCTCAGTCACTAAAGGTGCAGCCTCATCAGAAATTGCATTCGATTTGGGTGTGTGTTTGAGACCCACCTATAACAGTTTTCTTAGATTATCATTCCTCTCGCTCCTTCATCTCCCCAAATAACTCAGTTGTTGGTGGAGTCATTTTTCAAACCATGATAATCATCATCATAATGTGTTGAATTCACTTTATAATCAATGCATGCGTCTCGAGTTATACCGTCTTGAACAGTGTTCAGATTCAAGGTAATGCGAGTAATCGAATATCGTAGAGGGTTTCGATATAATGCACGGTCGATTCGACTTTAATCGCATATAATTCAATAATGCTGTCAGAGTTTGTTCGTACCGTCTTCATCCTCTTCTATGATAGTACTTACAATATAGTTTGACAAGAAATTTGTAAGCGTTGAGACTGCCTTGAACAAGATCCCTAATTAAATGTTTATAATAATTTTAATTTCAATGATTATGTGTATAATTCTTATCTTATATGTATGTATTTATGTATATATATATATATATATATATATATATATATATATATATATATATATATATATATATATATATATATATATATATATATATATATATATATATATATATATATATATATATATATATATATATATATATAAATATATATATATAGTTCATCACAACTTCACATCCTTTCACGGGAAATAATTAAACCCTCACAAATTGGAAAAAGGAAACATTAAACATCCTATTGCTAAGCCATTCGAAATGAATTGATTATAAGTAACTTTACCGATCGACTGTTTTCTATCCGTCAACTATAGAGACCAGAAGTGTCGATCCGGCAACATTCCAGATCTAAAACCCAGCACCTTTAGTTTCATCACTCTACTCAATTTATCTCGTCAATTGAACAGTTTTCTTACACAAACTTCTGTATAAAAATACCATCAACATCTTCTTTTACTGACGGAAGTGTTACGGTAGCTCGAATGGTAACACGATTAAATTCATAAAATCTGGCAAGCTCGTCGTTTTCGTTGCCGACCGAAAACGGATTCATATTCACAAGAACGGAAACACTCCACGTTAATCGAATTGCTATCGAACTCGAATGAAAGTCGACTTTGTGTTAGTCGACAAGAATAATAATCACATTGTGTTACATTGTGTTCGAAATTTAAATAATAATGGAACGCGGTTATCGAAATATCCGTTTGATAATATTGGAATGGTGGATGACGTTTTCTACACGTAAATCTTGTTCAAGTGTACCTCTGAGATTTTGGCGTCGAGATTACAGAGTATCCGGTTCGAGTCTTTATTGTTCGACTGGTTCGAGAGTCTGGGGTTACATCTGACTAAACTAAAGGATTACCGGCTTATGGAAAACTATTTACCGACAGAGAGAGAGAGAGAGAGAGAGAGAGAGAGAGAGAGAGAGAGAGAGAGAGAGAGAGAGAGAGAGAGAGAGAGAGAGAGAGAGAGAGAGAGAGAGAGAGAGAGAGAGAGAGAGAGAGAGAGGAGAGAGAGAGAGAGAGAGAGAGAGAGAGAGAGAGAGAGAGAGAGAGAGAGAGAGTGTTTCTTGGCGTGTGGAAAGGGATTGTGAGATTATAATAGGCAAGAAGTACAGTATACACACATTATTATCATCATTAAAATAGCTAACTGGCACTCGTTCCTCGATTGTTGTTATCACTATGGTTAGCCATCATATTTGTTTGAAGTGTGTTCCAATTATAAAAACGGCACCAATTTCAAGTGTTATCTGTGAAGAATATTTTTATCAATTAATTGGATATATCTTGACATTTGTTGAAAAACCATTCTGATGTAGAATCATTATTTTTAATATATCATTTTATCCTGATAGAAGTGATGGAAACATCCCCTGACCCAATTTAATTGGTTGTCTGGGTTTAAAAATATATAGGTCTATATTCCATAATCATTATTGTTAGTCTGATGTTTTCCGCTTATCTAATACATGTATTGTTTTTCCTAGCATCATGAAAAATTATTGAAAAAAAAATTTCGTCAGAAGGCCTAATACGATTCAATGAAAGTTCGGAATAAAGTGCATCATTATTATTAGACGAGTTTTAGCGAGGATCCAATTTGACATACTGAAAAAAATTGGCGTTCGTTTTTATGTGTTATTTTTCAAATGTTTTTAGTCTGTTCTCCACAGGTCAAACGGCTACAGCTATCAACTTCCAACTTTTTTCCAATATGGTTTCTCATCTAACTTAGATCTGTATAGTTTTGGGACATCATCGAGTGGTAACTTTTATTTTTATGAAGTTAAGAAATTTCAAAAATACCCATTAAAATAACACGGCGGGAAAAAGAATATTTTCCCAAAAAATGAAATTTCGCGTGGAGTTGAATTACATTTGATAGACATTTCTGGAAATTTTCAGCTTGATCGGGTCAGCCATTTCGAAGAAAAAACATAAAATGTGCTAAATTGGTACCACTCGAAGCAGTTTCTACCCATTTTTACCCATACTATTACTATCCGCTCGTCTAACAACGTATATATAGCGTTTCCCTAGTATTACAAAATACGAGAAAATTTGAATTCATTCGGAGGAAATATATTTTCAAAAAATTTTCGCCTGGGTTATTCTCACGAAGATTTCAAAAACTTCGGAATGAGTTTTCTCAGAAGTGGTACAACCGATTACGCCTCAAAACTATACAAAATCGATTTAGATGATGACACTTGTGTATACCAAGTTTCAACTGAATCTGTACTTTCGTTTGATCTGTTGAACTCGAATAAAATATAACAAAACAAATATTCTTCTTTTCGAGTATTTGAAATTGGGTATCCACTTCACTCATCAAATAAATATATCATGTTAAAGTAGAAACAAGATGGCAGTAAGTTTTTAGTTGATGTTAATTCCACCAGACCACGTTTGTAACGATTGAAAGTGATTTGAATTCAATTGTCAGTTCCAGTTCAAGTAGACAATCCGTTCTGAGTAATTCCATCGTTTCAATCCAATCCAAATTTCCAATCTCATAAAACTAACTTGTATATCAGGTGATCATCTTATCCGGAGTGTATTGAATACGATCCTAATCTAGAACTTGATCAACTTATCATCACTGAGAAAGTTTTAGCGGATATTATTAGATGATGTCATAATCTAACGACGGAAAACAGAAAGTTTATCGTTAAGAGTCCATGGGAGTCAATTTAACGGAATAACCGTTTTTTGGTGATTACTTTTGAACGGTATGAGATATCGAAATTCTGATAGAGGAAACACAGATGCTTTTATTATTACTAGGAAAACGCAGAATGTGCGTTGTGAGATGAGCGTAGAAGTATGGAAATCTGGAATTGAAAAATACTCTGTCAGCTCAATCTACATCTACAAACCTTGGATTACTTCAAACGCTGAAAAACCTTACCTGCAACTTGTTGCTATTTATAGAGCTACCTGTCGCATATACACTCTGCTTTACATGTTTTGATGCTGATATTCGATCAAATATATACTTTTATGGCGTTAACTTCGTTATGTCTCATCCGATTGTTGCGCAAATTATTGAAAATGTGTATTATATTTGTTTTCATATTCTGTATGAATTTGAAAGCTTTTTTAAAAATGTCGTTTATTAGTATTTGCCCCCTGAGTTATTCTTATGGGAATTTTCCGAACTTTCCATTTTTTTTCCGCCTAAAGACCGTGCTACCGTACCGACTTTTCTGAAAAACAATCCCAACCTATTTTGTTATAACACCAATTCGAAAAAAAATTTCCGGGTTGATTGATCATTTTTTCTGATCTGTATGCCGCGTACAAAATTACAAAAAAAACAACATTTAAACCAAGCCCAAAATTTTTCGGTAAATGGAATGAAAATCTTCGCTACGCTCATCTAATTAATTGTATAAAACCAAATCCAGGTCAAGGAAAACAAAAGATTCTCTTTATCAGTACTTAAAAGTTTTTATCGAAGCATTTTAAACATAGTAGTGGCATAGATAAGATATTAGGTCAGGAAGGGGGGCTAGAAGTTTGAAAGGGCGTCATACATAAATATTAGATAAATATGTGCATAAATAATCATAATATGCCTATAAGTGCGAAGTCTAGAGCAAGTCATATAGACAGCGAGGTATGCGTTTATATGAAAATACAATGAAAAATGCCATATAAGAAGAGTTGTGTGGGCCTCGAACCGTTACCGCGAAGTTGTTATCGACGGGGGGACAAGCCCCCTTCTGGCCCCGCAGGGAATGTTTCGAAATTATACACTTTTTAAATATGGTTTAACGTGTTTCAGATAGGATTCGGATTCAAAAAATATGTTTTCTTAGAGAACTAAAGGTACCAACTGATATTTTCCCATCATAGTTATTGAAAACTGCATTGTCGTTCTGTGTCATTTTAGCGCTTCGGGCAAGGACTCAATTGTGAGCACCCAAAACTAAGTGTGCAATGCATAGCGAAGGTGAATGCAAGGGAGGAGAGAATTAAGCCCCGCAGGGAAATGTTTCGAAATTTTTGTTTTTAGAATAGACTCTACTTGTTTTGGGAACTACACGAAATTTATCGAATACATAGATTCTTTAGAGTGGTAAGAAGGCTAATTTTGCTAAATGACTGTTCCAAGCAAATAAAACGTTGAAATGGAATAAAACCCCAGTTTCTTGTATCATCATGAAGATTCAATTTTCCGTTATATTTCGCAACAGTTTTCAGTTCTTTACAAAAGAACTGCCTAGAAGAAGTTCAAGACACTAAATGAAAAATACTGATATAGTGAAACATTTGCATGTTCCAACATGTATCGGCTAGCAGTTCGTCATATTATTATTCGCTTACTACTTGATATTTCGTTGGCAATGCCGATAAAGCGAGCAATAACTTATTTTTGACATAAGCTTGCACTTGTCTCCAGTTGCCGGCCCGGCGGTAAGTGTAATACACTGTACATCAAAGTGTACATGCAAAACACATGCGTCAACATTTTCTTGTCTATGCGAATGCATAACAGACACCATGTAGTGATACCAACTTACTTCATACTAATATAAAGAAGGTGTGCCGACTCAGCCTTCCAATGTCCGCCGTCATAGAATTTAGTGTTAGAGTCAAGAATGAATATACAGGATGGGATGAATTAAGCAATAGAATTGGAAAGGGATTACAAAGAAGTACAAGGGGAGGGGTAAGAATGGAAGTGGAAAAAGTGGATAGAGAAGTAGGTGAGTATGGATTCATACAAAGAACGACGCGGGAATGGAATGAATTGGAAGAAGATATCAAGAACATAACGAAGATTGGTGATTTAAGAAGAAAGCTAAGAAAAAAATGAAGTATAATTATATCGAGTATGTTTGATTGTAATTTCATCAGGTATAATAACCATTACCACCTGTTTTATGAACAATCTGTAATGAATAAATAAAATATGTAAAATATATGTAAATAGAGGGCACATTTGCCTGTCGCGCAACTATATCGCTTTTATATCGAACTATATAAAACAACAATGCTCAACAATGCTATACACGGCTCAGTAGAATTATTACGTTATAGGTAGCATTTGTTTTTCACGAAAATGATAGATTTTTTAAGTTCAATAATGTCACCGGTACCGTAGCCACTCAATCTCATCTAGTTCACAAGAGAGTCCGCTAGGGTAAATGCGGGATTTGGGCTCTGATCTGACGGCAAGCAAACAATAATGCCCGCCATGTTATTAGTATGGGAGTCGGCACACCTTCTTTATATTATGATGAAGTAAGTTGGTGAGATCGTGTAACAGGGGCTGTCCATAAATGACGTCCACATTTCGGGGGGGGGGGGGGGGGGGGGGGGGGTCATCAACCATGTGACAATGTGTGACAGGGGGAGGGGGGTACACACTAATGTGACATCCACATTTACACTACATATTATTTGTTTCTTTCAATTTCCAGGAAAATGAGTTGGCGCCATATAATTTGTATGAAATTATATTTTAATGTAGAATTTAGGTGGTTAGGTGGTTTTTAGGGGATTTAGGGGACTAAAAATCGAGGAAAACTTTTTTCAATATCCCAACCCCAGTTTTTTCCAATTTGCATGAATAATTTCATGGGAGGGGGGTGGTAAATATTAGCTGGATTGTGACATCATTAAAGGGGGGGGGGGGTCATCATCTCTGTGACCATTTCGGACAAGGGGGGAGGGGGGCTTCGATATACCCTAAAATTGTGTGACATCATTTATGGACAGCCCCACAGATATAGTGGAACAACAATGTACATGAATTCAGCCAGCACCGAAAGTATTAGAAAAAAGTATCTCATGTACGTGAAGATATATATAAAAAAAAACCCTGATAACTGTGGGGGCCCACCGGCGGGGGGCCCACCGGTCAATGGTCGGTGTGGCCTTATGGCCAGTACGTGCCTGCTCGTGAAGATGATTTGTGAACTTTCAAGGTAATTTCAAGTATAAGATTGAGATACCGGCACATGCAGTGCAGTGGTTAACGCGCTCGCTTCATGTGATCCGGGAGGCGAGGGGTTTTCGGACCCGGTTCGATCCCCACCGCTGTCCATCTTTACATGGTTTTTTCGTGGTTTACCTCCGTAGTCTAGGCTCATTCCGGGATGGTTTCCACAATAAGTCGGCCACGACCGCTTCCTTCACAATCTCCTTCCCATTACCCAAGAAACATTCATCTCATCATCCCATCATCTCATTAATCATCCATCCGACGTCATTAGATCTGTGCTATCATAACAGTGCGTCGTTGAAAGCAATATATATATATATATATATATCAAGATGCATTGAGGGTTGCGTTGGTTCGCCGTGTTCAGATGGTGTCTCAACTTAAACCGGAAATGCGTTCCATTTCCTGATCTCTTTCCTTAGAACACCCGATCGCTTCTCTACCTAGTGTTGTTTTGTAGGATTTTGATGTCATGCCTTCTATATACCTCAAATATTAGCATCTAAGTCGCAGTACAGTATGTCATCCAAGATGCGGTGGAAGTAAACAAGTGCGCTAGTTTTATGAAAAGGGATATTAACTGGTAATGCAATTGAATGAAATGTGAATACTTATTTGTTTGTGGCATGTGGATTTCTCACACGAATTCGATTACATCAACAAATCGTCCAGATGTAAGTTACTTGCAATATAGTTTGCGTTATTATGAATAATTATTATGAATTACTTCACAGTTTTAATAATGCTCAAGTTAACCTCACTATCTCCTTTTTAATTCATATAAGAAACTGTTTCAGACAACTGAGCAAACGTAAACGTCATTTTGAGTGTATTTGTAAACAAAATTGGTTCCTTCTATCACTACTCACTACGCATAATCGGTTGTTCTAACAATTTGGATGTTAAATTGGTACATATTTTTAACGTGGGAGGGATAGGAAGAAAATTCACCATATCGAGGCCGGCGAACCAACGCAACCCTCAATGCATCTTGATATATATATATATAAACAATTGAGATTTCAATGAATCGAGATGAGTGTTAAGCGAATTTAATTTCTCTTACCGGTGGAAAGTTGTTAGTTCGGTTGCGCTTCACAATCAGACCTTGCAGTACTTCACTCGACTTTAAAACTTCTTCCCAACTTTCCAACTTTCAAAATTTTCCATCCCTGAACAGTAGGCAATTAATAAATATGGTTCGAAGTTTTCTGAGTGTTCTTTGGAATTACTCGAAGGGAAAATGTGGTAAAAATAGCTTCAATTTTTTTTCCCGAGTTTTAGGAAGGTATTCGTAAATATATCATTGAGAAGTTTCAAGATATTTTACATTTACAAACCTCTTCGAATAAAAAACTTTTCAGAGTGACCCATTGTAATGAAAATTTTAATTAAGTCTTATTATTATATTTGGTCGAGTAGTTTTGTTCGAGTAGTTTTGCTATAGCGTAGTCGCTCGCTATTTTTCTAATCACGCTGTAGATGATTAATATAAGGTGTATTATTCTCATTTTCCTTATTGTCTGTACTTGAAATTAGTTCCATCTTCTGTCTTTTCAAAAATTATTCATGCATCATATCATATCCATTGTTGAAGATACTGATTACTGTGTCTAGGTGAGCTGCAATCTTCAATATCTTCAATACATGTACTCTCATCCAAATTGCCAGTTCCTATGTTCACGCCAATACCAGCCTCTTTCCTAAAAATTCCTCTATACATAACTACCCTACAAGTCACAGTAACTCAATCCGTTCTCTCACACACTCTCACGCTTTTTTCACTCACAGCCCTCTCCATCTTTGCACAACTATTTATAATAAACTACCCGCACATATAACCAGCCTTACCAAACTTTCATCTTTTAAATACAACCTGAAATCTTTTCTACTTCAGAACCCATTCTATGACCTCAATGAATTTCTCACTTCAAAGTCACACTAGTCAACCATCCCATCATCTTACATGTATTATCTATCTTTTTCAATTATCTCTTTCTGTTCACTTATCTCTTTCTATTCACTCATTTTCATTTCTAGTTTCAAGTATTTTCTATATCTGTATCATGTACAAATCTTTGAGAAAAAATAAACATAAACATAAACAATATATAGAACATTTTTGGACCACACAATATCAAAGAGGATTCTATTTTCGGTCTGTCGCTTTTTATAACTCTTTACTGTCAATTTGAGAACAGATGACTTTTTTTATACATTTTGTAGACAAATTAGATCATTTTTACTCAATCAGATACTTTAAACTTTATATGTTTCAGATTAGGCATTATGTTAAGCATTTGTATTTCATATTTGGTTATTTCAATTTTCAATTCATTTGCTATTATTAATTTATATATTTGTAGCAACTTTAGAAACGAAAAGTAAATAAACAGTGAAAAGTAAAAACAAATGAAAAGTATGCAAAAATCCAAGTTACAAAAATATAACACAGTACCGGTATAATATTTACCATCTAGGAATGTCTGACAGTAATAATAATTAGAATCTAGAATTTTGAAAATATTTTATTTTTACTTAGTTAAAGATGGATCCAACATCACACCAGAACTAGAAATAAGTGAGGCTTACTCTCTAGCTAGAAAAGGTGGATAAACCGGGCTAACGTCACAAATTAACCACTCATCAGATATCAAGAGAACGTGTGTTTTATTAGTGTGTATTTCAAATCATCCATCAATTATCGTTTCAATCCAAACTCCATGATCTCATCTTCATCTTTTCATCTTCACGAATTGAATTAGAACAAAATACTGCTCGTTTATTGTTACCAAAGATGTATCAAAATGTTATTAACCGGTGAAAACAATACTACCTCTACACAGTATACAATAATCATCGTATTGAAGAATTCAATTACATTTCATTTCAGTAACAGTAATTTAAAAGAAGCTCAAGTAATTTAATATCTTCATCCCACTGTAATATGGAGCTGTCTGGCACTAATACTGACAGTTCGACACCCCTAATCGTTATTGTTCACTGATAGGGGAAACAGACTATCGAGCAGTGGAACAGATGAGTTTCATTGAAGTTAAGATCTATTGAAACTAGCTCAAGGATAAAGTGACAACAATAAGATTTTGAAGAACAAGGAAAGAAGGAATATGAAACTCTGAGAAGGATAGTCTGGATGGAAAGCAGTATCATGTTGATGTTTCAGTAGCTGGAAGTGAACACTCGATGGAGTTCTAACAATAGCGTAAGATATTCAGATAGATACAGTGGTTATACTAGGCCTGTTTGTTTGTGTTGCACCACCTGAACTAAAGTGTAGCTGGTGTAAAAAGGAAAAACGTCATATTTCGGGTTTGGTGCAGGAAATGCTACTTAAATGATGAGGTACAAACAAACACGAAATTGCCGATTTTTAGGTTCCTGGACTCGAATTTTGAAATGGAAGCAGACCCGATGATGGAGAAAGAGATTTTAAATATCATAGAATGTGATTAATGAATAGTAAATATTTAATAATGGCAACCCTTATTCGATTTTATATTTTTACATTCTCATTAACACGAATTTAAGCGTCAACAACTAGTAAGCCAGCAAAGCGTCCGCCTACAACTTGATTTTGGCGCCTGCCATCTTGCACTGAACTAAGCACACCAGCTGGTGTAGAACTACCTGAACTAGTGCAAGTGAACCGGGACAAACAAGCAAGAAAGTGCAGCTTGGTGCAGAAGCACGGTTACAAACAAACACGATTGTGCAAGAACTGAAGAACCAGTTCAGCTAGTGCAGGACAAACAAACAGGCTTATTGTGTATACAGAACGCACCAAAACGGAGTTCTGGTCCCTTTTATGAAATCAGTACGCACGTTCCAGTTTTAAAATGATAAAATATAAACCATAGGATATATGGTTTTTTATTCATACAATAATAATTTTGGATGCAATATAATTTTTACAGATGAATAGACATACATATTTTCCTAAATTGAGAATGTTTTTTTAGTATTTGTTATAAATAATAAGTGTACAATAACGATGACAATAATTTTGCATGGATTCTTCAAATACATTCTAAGGCAAAATTAATTAATTTGATGTAATTTTTCATAATATTTTTGTAGTTTTGGTGGTTGGGGGTGGGGTTGGGGGGAGGGGGAGGAGTAAAATGGATGGTTAGCTTTGAGGTGCGTTCCAGTTACAATTTATTTACAAATTAAGTCCTGGATATACACTTCCATGGTGACTTTTCATGCTTGAACATGTTGTAGTGAAACTGCTTCATATCTTTCCGAGAAGTATCTCCTAAAATATTGTCGATTTATAAGAAACATTCGTATTGGATTACATTGTCTTGCATATTTTGCAATAGAACCTATATCAGGCCAGATATACAAAAATACGAAGTTTTTTGATTTTTTAATTTTGAAGTCAGTTTATTATGATACGATTATGCTACTAATTCTTAATAATATGCTAAGAGGTAATTCCAATATAACGGGTGCCGGTAGTGTATACTCGACTGATCCATATTAAATTGACTCCACTCTAGCCACTGCTGACATTTGAGGTGTCACTCACCAGGATTCATGGGTAGAATGACAAATAAAAATACAAATAAATAACATCTAAAATTGTCTTTTCCTCACAGTAATAAGAGCCGATTGTACCAACTGATGATTGAATATTAATTAGTTAATCATTACTCAAGGTACAAAAATAACATGGGGTAATAACACGTTAATTTGTTAATTTTTGCTTAATTCACTAATCATCACTTGGTAGGCCTACAACCGGCTCTAAATAGTGAATTCCCAATACTTCATAGTTTTTAAAAATATTTTTTAAAACTGAAATACAAGTTTCTCAAAAAATATACTATAGTGGTGAATGTTTTTATCTCGGTGGGAGGGAGGGGGCTTTTACCCCCTCCTCCGCCATTGTAATGGCAACGGTACAGACGTATCAAATGAATACCCCTAATTGAATTCCAGAGTAATCTGTAAGTTCCGATAATACGATCCATTGTTGTATATGTCATTCTTTTCTTCATTTCTTACTTTCTATTTATAGGATTATTGGAAATAAATATTGGAGTTTTTTTTTAGAAAAATGTTGCTACCAATCTCAAACAGGTTTATTGAATATATTTTGAAACAAATTCAATAATAGATAGGCCTACGTATTTTTGGCTTGAATTGGTATCGGTTGAAAAATCACTGGGTGGAAAATTGATTTTGTTAGATTGGCTTCTCTGTGTCTTTTTTTGTGTGTATTCGTTCATTATTTTTTTTATTTCCTTTATAAGCGATGAAATCAGTCCGATTTTTTTTTTTTTAATCTACATTAAACAACCGGCACATGCAGCGCAGTGGTTAACGCGCTCGCTTCATGTGATCCGGGAGACGAGGGAAATTCCGACCCCAGTTCGATCCCCGCCGCCGACCATCTTTACAGGGTGTTTTCATGGTTTCCCTCTGTAGACTAGGCTAATGCCGGGATGGTTCCTGCATTAAGTCGGCCATGACCGCTTCCTTCCCACTATCCTTCTCATTACCCAAGAACCTTCATCTCATCATCCCTTCATCTCATTAATCATCCATTCGACACCATTAGATCTCAGTTATCATAACAGTGTGTCGTTAAACCCAATATAGTAGTACATTAAACATCTGTGATTCATCAAACTCTGATCTGTATACTTTTGAAACAAAATTGGTTTTTCCACTTCTGGGGAATGAAAGAAATTTTGAAAAAACTCATAGTATGAATCAAGAGGGTGAAATTTTGAAAATTTATATCAGGATTATTGTTATGAATTCAAACACAACGATACAGGTTATATAGGTTATAATTCATTCGTCGAATCTCTGCTTTTAGTCAATAGTATTTGCCCTAAGACACAGTATAACATTCAAAATAGCTTTCGATTCGTTTAATTCAAATTTCTCGCAAAACTGACAACACATTTGCCGCGTTTGCCAAGTACATTTCAATAATTAATTCAAACTCAACCTTCCGTATGCTTGTAAGACCTTTGAATATCCCGATTAATAAATATATAGGAATCCAACATAAAAAAACACAGTAACTATTTCAGGAATAAATGAGAACAATTTATTAACTTGCAAAATTACAATGTTAAAAAATAGGCAAAGCAGCCGTGGATGGTTACCAGACGAAGGTCCATAGATTAGTTAAAGTTTACTTATAATTTTGATATACAGTTTGCCAAAGTATAATATAAATACTTCACCCTATTGGCTAATTACAAAATGGTACATATTGGTAGCTGGACTTGACCTAAGCCGACAAAGACTAAATTCTAAAAGAAGCTAAGTTGAGTTTGAAGAACCTGGCTGTAAATTAAATTTAGATACGCAATGTCCGAAATGAAGAAATGACTATCAATACACCAAAGACTTGAAATAACTTTAATAAAACATATCCTCAATATAAGTAAAGGACTCTATTCATATTTTGTCGAAAGGTTTGCACAGAATACAATAAGGCAATATAATATTTTATACAAAGAGCAGATAGTAGTAGGGTGGATTGGGGTCACCACATGCTGATAATGATAATAATTTTTTTCTTTCTCCTTTGATTGCATGTTTTATAATATTTAGCATCGTGAAATTATGCTAAAATATGAAATATAGGTATAAGTTTCATAGAAATATATAAATATAGTTGAATATTACTCTTGATACCAACAAGGCCTACGATAACAACTATACAGTCACACACAAACTAGGGTGCACAATCACATAAAAACATACATACATTACATTTAAAAGTTAATTAGGTTGAAATTTTATTCTTTATCAGTAAAAAAATAATAAACAGAATAGAAATATTTTTTTATTAGATATGATTTGAGGGCTAGCTTAAATTTTGACCCCAATTGACTGTTGATATCATGAGGTAATCTATTGAAAAGTGTTATCCCCTTTGCGCAATCATTGTGTTATATAATCTTAAAAAAAAAAAAAATCCTTGAAATAATTATAGGGAAGCCTACCCATTTTTCGACAAATTTAACCTATCAATTGACCGAGGTCCTTGACATACGTCAAATATACATTAAAACTATTCTAATTTATTTCAAAATTCATTTTACTGAATATCTAAAGATCCATTGTAATGATGAAATCTACCAGGAAAATTTAAATAATATTAGTTCCCGCAACACACGCAGTTTTGACACATGTACTCTAGAAATTCCCATGAGAAAAAAACAATTTGGACAACAGTGTATACCGACTATATTGGTCCACGTTTTTATAATCAAATTCCCCGAAACATTAGAAATTCGACAACGCTGTTTATATTTAAAAAAGATGTCGACCAATGGCTGAGGTGTTCTGGCAGGAGTTTTGTTTTGTTTTAAAAATATGAATTTATTTAATGGTATTTAGTTACAAATTTTATCAAACTCTTGTGCTAGACAATATCATCACTTTTGTGAATTTACACATTTATATTATAAATATAAAACAATCTTATAGTTAATTAGTCATATATTTAATGTTCAATTATTTGTCACTTCGTTTGCTTCTACGTCGAGTGCTACAATATTGAATATACCTACAATTAGTCAGCCCGCACACAAGAATCTTGGTTCTTACGCGGGCTTCATATTAATTCATTTTCATTGACTTATTTATACATTGATACGATTTTTGATTTAATTAAAATTGTGTATATAAAAACTGTACATAATGTAAATATAGAAATAATGTGAATAAAATGAATTCAAAATTTAAAAAAAAAAAAATAATAATCTATACGCCTGTGGCTACTATCGTAACTCTGGTAGGACAGCGCCAATTCTAATTTTCCATGATGTATAAAATAGTCTGATTAGAAAAATTATGAAATTTTGCGTTGAGTTGTATTACATTCTGATACACATTTCTGAAAAGTTTTAGCTTGATC
Organism: Brachyptera putata; assembly: GCA_907164805.1. Lineage (NCBI taxonomy): Eukaryota > Metazoa > Arthropoda > Insecta > Plecoptera > Taeniopterygidae > Brachyptera > Brachyptera putata. The sequence continues at coordinate 11,572,127 of OU015473.1, read as the reverse complement.
GGGTCGGCCATTTTGAAGAAAACACATATGGTGGATTGCAAGAACGAAGTTTAACCCCGGTCTACTTTAGACGCCGTCTAGGTACAAAATAGCATTGCCTCGTCAATGCTATTTTGTACTTAGACGGCGTCTAAAGTAGACCGGGGTTAAACTTCGTTCTTGCAATCCACCCATAAAATGTGCTAAATTGGTACCACTCGAAGCAGTTTTTACCCATTTTTACCCATACTATTACTATTTTACATATTTTTTACATATTTTATTTATTCATTACAGATTGTTCATAGAACAGGTGGTAATGGTTAGTATACCTAATGAAATTACAATCAAACATACTCGATAAAATTATACTCAATTTTTTCTTAGCTCTCTTCTTAAATCACCACTCTTCGTTATATTCTTGATATCTTCTTCCAATTCATTCCATTCCCGCGTCGTCCTTTGTATGAATCCATTTTCACCTACTTCTCTATCCACTTTTTCCACTTCCATTCTTACCCCTCCCCTTGTACTTCTTTGTAATCTCTTTCCAATTATATTGCTTAATTCATCCCATCCTGTATATTCATGGTTCATTACCTTACTGCCTATTCCCCTACTGCCTACGATTTTCCCGTACTGCCTAACTGACCATTTTGTTCCCCTACTGCCTACAAACATATTCTTTGCTTTCAAATGGTGTTTTTATTATTGACACCCTGTATTGTGGTCAGGCGCATGATTCGAAAACCAATTTTAGTGACTTTGACATTGCATCATCGTAATGCGGAATATTTGAAAGTAAAATGTATGTCAGATATTGAAAATATTATGTTATAAGGAAGGTATGAACATTGAGAAGGAAAACGACCTATCAAGAGCCTATTCATTAGGCAGTACGGTCCAGTTCTTAGGCAGTAGGGGAACGGGCGGTCAGTTTAACCTTTTTAGGCAGTACGGGCCAGATCGTAGGCAGTGGGGGAATGAAAAGGTGTTAGGCATTAGGGGAATAGGCAGTAAGGGAATACATTCTTGACTCTAACAAAATTGCACATTCTTTCTATTTGTTTTCGTTTCGCCAAATTTTCCCATACCATTTTCTCAATCATTTTACTAGGTCTTTCTATAACTTTATCAACCATATCCTTATCGCTCGTCTAACAACGCAAATATGGCGTTTTCCTAGGATAAATAAAGGCATGCCCAGTGGTGCTGTCGTAAAAATAACGAGATACCCCTAAATTTTGCTAAAAGATCGATACGTAATTCAAATAGCTGTCAGTGCGATTCTTAATTGGTGGGGGCTGGACCACCATAACGCCCCTCAAGGAAAATATTTGAAAATTGTTTTCTTACACAATTATATTTAGTAAGTTTTGGTACTTGGACTAGCACGTGGCTGAGAGACTGGGACTGCCTAAGTTAATTATTACTACTAGGAAAACGCGTTATGTGTTTCCGCGTTGATGGATGAGCTAATAAAAATGAAATTTAATTCTTTCAAAAAGTTATATCAAATTGATGTTTTGACGGCATTCAAGCTAAAAATCAATCTTTCCATTTGGTTGGTTTATTTCGTAGACTAGTTCAATGAAGGAAATATTAGATGCAATTTAATATTATATGTAACATTAGACTATTATATGAAACGTAATGACAGCTGTATACATATATACACCTTGAGACCCTCCTTTTATATTCACTACTCATTCTCAATAATTTCTTCGATAATAAAGAAGGCGTTGTTTTAATCGTTCTTCATTAATTGGTGACACTTGTTGCTTGGATTTGATTGGTTTTCTTATAGCTTTGAACGATGTATAAAAATGTCATTATATAATTTTTTATATCAAAACGACCGATTGGATTTCAGTGAAAGTTTGGAATAATGTGTATCATTATTGTATTGAAATTCGGTGAAAATTTGAATTTTTGCGAAGGACATGTTTTGTACGAAAATTCTCCTCTGGCTTATTCTTATGGGGAATTTGGAAACTGGAAAATTAGTTTTCTCAGAAGTGGTGCAACCGATTGCGCATGAAAATCAATGGGATTAAAATCAGATGATGACACTTGGGCATGCCAAGTTTCAATTGAATTTGAATTTTCGTTCGACCTGTAGGAAGCGAAAAAAAAAATCTTTTGTTTTCGAGTCAAGTGAAATCGAGTCTTCGCTTCGCTCATCCAATTATCACTAGATTTTTATTTTTATTGGTACTTTGTCCCATGATAAGATATCAACTAACAGATAACCAAAGATCAGCGCCCTACGCCGCCCTGCATCCGCTCTGAAATTGGAAGCAGGTCTACGCCATGCCCCCCCAAGAAGTACCAGGGCGCCGCCCTAGACCGCCCTGGACCCACTGCATGCCTGGGCATGCAAGAGTTCGATTCACATTCTCCTGAATGACAGTTCACTGCTCTACTAATAGACCAACTACTGCGGAGTGCCAATGGAACGAGCCCTCTATCTCTGAATTAGTATAATTAGTAGCCACCACATGAGTACCGACTGGTAAATTACATACTCGCATGCTGGTTGCATACGTTCTAATTGACTAAATGACGTTACAAAGTTGGTATGCCTGTCAAACAAAACTGTGTAACCATGGATATATGTAGGTATATACTTTTGTCCACCAAAGCAAACCAAACCATATTAACTTGGAGAGAAAGTGAGATTATATATTAATGGTTGTGTAATGGTACGAATGGAGGTTGAGTGGTAGAGATACGTTCAACCAATTTAATAACTTTAAAGATTGTTAATGAAATGTACTGACATTTTCTGGTGATATTTGAAAACTTTGATACTAAAATATATATAAGCATAATTTTGATGAACCTTTGATGAAAAATATTCAGAAATTTTGGAAACATTATTATAAATAAATAAGAGAAACAAGTTATATATATATATATATATATATATATATATATATATATATATATATATATATATATATATATACATCACCTAATGTCCAAGTTGAAACCGTTTTGGTGACAGTGTTTATAACTTTTACTATCGTAAGAGAACAAATGCTTTGTTCTGAAAGCTCAGCCGGTTAGCTGTTTCACGATGCGTGTCACATTCATCCACACACTACATCATTGTACATCAGTACGACATCATAGAACATCATTTCAACATCGCAAACAATGTGGCTAATTAACGTTGTGTACAGCACTGTGTATGTTGGTTCAAAAGGCTACTCTATCCAAACAAGCTACCAAGGTTCAAGAAAATGAAAAAATCAACATATATAATATATATATATATATATATATATATATATATATATATATATATATATATATATATATATATATATATATATATATATATATATATATATATATATATATATATATATATATATATATAATACACATATGCTCTTTCCTTCTGAGCTAACGAGGGGGGTATCTTTCAATGATATTAATGTGTGTATAATGGTACAGATGGAGGTTGAGGGGTAGAGATATGTTAGCTCAGAAGGAAAGAGCATGTGTATTAAACATAAGGTCCGGGGTTCGATTCCCCGACGAGGAGGTATTTTTCAGTGATAATAATACCCGTCCTATCAACATCACTTGCTGTACGTTTCAACAGAAAGCCATGTACTCATATATATATATATATATATATATATATATATATATATATATATATATATATATATATATATATATATATATATATATTATGTTCATCCATGGAAGCGTGAGTTTATTATTCATTTCTTTAAAAATAATTGCTTCTCAATAATACATTGTGATCGGATATTATCAATTTTTACTGATCATATTATTTTCTTCTTATTTCTCAGAATTCTTTTTCGATTATAGGCTCAACGTATCACAACAATCCGAGTATCGGTCAGTATCACTGACCCCCCCGAAGCTTACTGTGATTGTATTGGAAACGGTGAAACGTTTACAGATCTCTCTTTCTTGCTAGAAACGTTGGGACGATTTTTGTCAACGTCGTTTTTACTTATACTAGGAAAATGCCATATATGCGTTGTTAGACGAGTGGATGGAAATAGTATGGGTAAAAATGGATAAAAACTGCTTCGTGTGGTACCAATATAGCACATTTTATGTTTTTTCTTCAAAATGGCTGACCCGATCAAGCTGAAAATTTCCAGAAATGTGCATCAAAATGTAATTCAACTTCACGCAAAATTTCATTTTTTTGGAATATATATACATATTATATATATTTTTCCGCTGTGTTATTCTAATGGATAGTTTTTAAATTCCTAAAATTCATCAAAATGAAAGTCAACACTCGATAATGCCACAAAAATATACAGATCTAAGTGAGATGAGAAACCATATTGAAAAAAGTTTGGAATTGATAGCTGTAGCCGTTTGACCTGTGGAGAACCGACCCAAAAACTTAAAAAACAAAACCAAAAAAAAATATAAAAACATAAAAACGGACACCGATTTTTTTTCAGTATGTCAAATTGAATCCTCGCTAAAGTGCGTCTAATTATTATCACTCCGTAGCCTTTTCATCACCTGCACATTCGCACATTGAAAAACCCATCTGCTGGTGGGTCGTAAAGGGGCCATTCATGAACGGTGCTTATACAATTAGAGAAATTCATCGTCAAATTTTTTTTCTTTGCTTAAGCCATATTCACACCGTCCAAGTTTCCATCGAAGTCCGTGGATTCAAGGGTTGGTTCAAGTACTCTGACAGCAACTAGGATGGAACATTGAACGCCTGTCTACACAATCCAATCTATTGAAGGCCATACATGGCACATTAATCCCAATAGTTGAACATGCTGATCGATTATCTAGATGACTTAGCAACAGCTGACTGGCAATCATATATGGCGGGAGACCGAGTCGGTAGCCATTAAATGCCTATGTGCATGACGTCAAAGCCTCTGATCGGTTGGTTTCATCAAAGGTTGGACGAAATATAGGAATTTTCTAAATAAAAATAAAGGGATGAAAGGTTGCAGCCAAGGGTTGGAGAGAAGCTTTTTGCTCCAAGTTTTCCATTTAGACGATCCAAGAACTTGTAATCAACCTTGAATCACAGAACTTGGATGTAAACTTGGACCGTGTAAAACAAGCTTTATGGTCCGGTAAAGTTGATCACATTTTTGGAAACGAAGAGACTCAAGGCACATAGTTACTATTCACAGCTCTTCCATTCTGTTCCACGCTGTTCCGTTACTGAAATCTACCTCCTGGGATGTAAAAACAAAAGATCCAATCACATTAAAAAAAACGAATTCCAAAAAGTACAATAAACAGTTAAATTATTCGAATTGGCATTATCTGAATCACGTTCCCCAATTGTTTCTATTCGAACGTAAACCTAGTTGGTATTTACTTCGTTTACACTTGTTCTCAATACAGATGAGGGTGTGAAACATCCGCGCGATAGTTATATGGGATAGGGAGACGATCAATTGGAACCTTCATCGCGCGTGCTTACAGGTTACAGACGAGAGATGAAGGCTTGAATCACCCGCGCGTTAGAGGTTTGAGATGGGGGAGACGAATAATCGGAAGCTTCATTGCTCGAGGATATACGAGTGTGGTAAAGAATGATTTGCATGCATTCCTCGATTGAAGGTTGGGCACTCACGATCGCTAAAGTTTATAGATGGGGAGACGGACGATCGACGGGTATTCTAGAAGAATCACCCAGAAGCCCATTATTCGATCACTTTTGTTGGGAATAATAGGGAATAATCTATAAATAAAACCATCAAGATGAATGCATAGGTGCATACATTACTCTATTCAGTTCTTACTATTTTGTTAAAGGACATAAAAAGCCTGAAACTAGATTTTAACGAATGATAACGATATTTATATGCCCAATTTTAGGGAAAACCGGATATCATCATCTCAATTTCAGGAATTACCATTTATTTGTCTGTCCTTCCGGACCCGGTCCTTTTACTGAGTCGTGACGTAGACATGTCTCGATTCTGTTCATGTTTCAATGTACTGAATCGGTATTGCCTATACGGGGCTGTCCATAAATGACGTCCACATTTCAGGGGAGGGGAGAGGGGGAGGGGGGTCATCAACCATGTGACAATGTGTGACAAGGGGGAGGGGGGGATATACACTAATGTGACATCCTCATTTACACTACCTATTATTTGTTTCTTTCAATTTTCAGGAAAATAAGTTGACGCCATATAATTTGAAAGAACTTATATTTTAATGCAGAATTTAGGTGGTTAGGTGGTTTTTAGGGGATTTAGGCCCGGTTTTACGAATCTTAGTTAAGCGCTAATCCACTAACTATTTGTTAAAGGTACGAAAATATCACATGTAACCAAGGGTGATAACAAGTTAATCCGCTAACTATTGCTTAATCCACTAACAATCGATTCGTAATACCGGCCCTTAGGGGACTAAAAAATTGAGGAAAACTTTTTTTTCAATATCCCAATCCCAGTTTTTCCAAATTTGCATGAATAATTTCATGGGGTGGGGGGGTAATATTTCCTGGATTGTGACATCATTAAAGGGGGGGGGGGGGGTCATCATCTCTGTGACCAACTCGGACAAGGGGGGAGGGAGGCTTCGATATACCTTAAAATTGTGTGACATCATTTATGGACAGCCCCTACGTCATGACTGATGGTCTCTGCAGGACAAAACAATCAATAATTTCCGAAATTGAGATAATGATTCATAGTTGAAATCTTACGTAAATATTACGTTAAATGCTCTTTACAAAATTCACACAAAATACTTTGTTTTAGTTTTTACTTTGTTTTAAAACAACTGGATACAAAGCACCTTATTCACATGCCACTAAAAACACAGGTCCTATAACACAATTCTCTTAAAACTAGGAAAACGCAGCACATGAGTAGTAACATAAGCGAGACTGTATAATTATGAAATGTACGGGAAAGCTATACACACATCTTGATTTTGAATGTATTCAAAGTTTATTTAGAATCGATCGAATCTATCTATCTATCAATAGAGAAATAATATCACGTTATAGAGTACATTTTATTTATTTATTTAATAATAATCACAAATGCATACAGTATGATGTGGTGGTGATGGCCCTATAGTAACTACTAACACTGAACATGTTAAAAATATCTCAAAAAAGGGAATACGATCCTTAAATTTTATTATGAGGCAGTTGAAGGGGACAGGGATGAAAATAAAAGAGAAGGCATACATGAGTCTGATTCGGCCAATGCTTGAGTATGCTAGTTCAGTGTGGGATCCGCATGAAGTTGGACTAATAAAGGATGTGGAGAACGTCCAAAGGGTTGCTGCAAGAAGGGTATTGGGGAGGAAAAGCGCTGGAAGATTATCAGGAACGATAAGGATGTGGTTGAAAAAGTTATAGAAAGCTGCAAGAAGGGTATTGGGGAGAGAGAAGCGCTGGAAGATTATCAGGAACGATAAGGATGTGGTTGAAAAAGTTATAGAAAGACCTAGTAAAATGATTGAGGAAATGGGATGGGAAAATTTGGCGAAACGAAGACAAATAGAAAGAATGTACAATTTTGTTAGAGTCAAGAATGAATATACAGGATGGGATGAATTAAGCAATAGAATTGGAAAGGGATTACAAAGAAGTACAAGGGGAGGGGTAAGAATGGAAGTGGATAAAGTGGCTAGAGAAGTAGGTAAATATGGATTCATACAAAGAACGACGCGGGAATGGAATGAATTGGAAGAAGATATCAAGAACATAACGAAGATTGGTGATTTAAGAAGAGAGCTAAGAAAAAAATGAAGTATAATTATATCGAGTATGTTTGATTGTAATTTCATTAGGTATAGTAACCATTACCACCTGTTTTATGAACAATCTGTAATTAATAAATAAAAAAATATGTAAATATGTACACTATACCTACATTCATATAAAAAACACTTCTACAAAAACGAAAACACTCAAGATATTATAAATAGCCTAAGTTATAACATAACACGATAAACAGTACTATTTCGATAACAGAAAACAAAGACAAGCGTCCATGGGAGTCGATTTAGCGGAATATCAGTTTTTTGGTGATAACTTTTGAACGGTATAAGATATCAAAATTCTGATGACAAAGAGAAACAGATATTCTCAATACCTTTAAGTAGGTGTAAGTAATAACTATTTATCTCATATTGCATAATTGTCAGGCGCATACGGATGAAAAATGTGTATTTTTTAACCGTATACGCCCGACTCAAATAGTTATTGCTTACACCATCTTGAAGGTATTAAACATATCTGTGTTTCCATGTTTCCAGAGAATTCTATATCTTATATACTGTTCAGAAGTTATCACCAAAAACTTGATATTCCGCCTACTTGGACTCAAGTAATTTAATCTAATCTAAAACGTATTATTTCATTCACGTTAAAACTAACGCCATGTCATTGTGCATGGCGTTAGTAATAAGCCTATACAGCTCACACCAAAACTAAAAGCCCTTTTTCTAGCATGACTATAAACTATCCGAATTTGTGGTATTGCATAAGATTCGAAACAAACACTACACCACCTCTTTGTTTTACTCCTATCACTTTATTTAACACTGAACAAAGTGTATATATACATCATTACGTCGAGTGTAGTATCTTTCATTTAGTCTTCTTTTAGAGCTCTTTGGATAACTGATTGCGAGCTGCAAAGCATTTCCTTCCGAAGACAAACCACTCGCCTTTTGTACAATCAGCAGCTAGTCGTGTATTGACGGGTCTACACCCTCGACCGGTAATGGTAGTGGATAGAGGGAGCGGTCGATCGGTCGGCGAGTTGGGTGAACAAGAAAATATGGCGAATGGAAATATTGACGCTTTGGGTGTGATGGATAAAAGTATTGAATAATACTAGGAAAATGCCATATATGCGTTGTTAGACGAGCGGATAGTAACAGTATGGGTAAAAATGGGTGAAAACTGCTGCGAATGGTACCAATTTAACACATTTCATGTTTTTTCTTCAAAATGGCTGACTCGATCAAGCTGAAATTTTTAGAAATGTGTATCAAAATGTAATCCAACTTCACGCGGAATTTCATTTTTTTGGGAAAATATATTCTTTTTCTGTCATGTTATTCTAATGGGTATTCTTGAAATTTCTAAAATTCATAAAAAAAAAGTTACACCCCGATAATGTCACAAAACTTCACAGATCTAAGTTAGATGAGGAAACATATTGAAAAAAAGTTTGAAGTTGATAGCTGTAGTCGTTTGACCTGTGAGGAACCGACAAAAAAATATATATAAAAAAATATAAAAACGAACACCAATTTTTTTTAGTACCGTATGTCAAATTGAACCCTCGCTAAAGCTCGTCTAATTACAGTAAAAATGATGAATTTGTATATGGTAGACAGAGCCGTTATTCTCCGTTGTAACGTGGCGTTACAACGGAAAGGGCTCAATCGTGCGTCTCGAAAAATATAAGTAAAGTCAGGGGTGCTGAAGAATGTATAGCGGAATGAAGTATATTCATTTTTTTTTATTGTTATCTTTTATTTACTCACAAAAACACACATACCAGTCAAAATAAAATCCACAAAGTCTCCAAAGAAGACTTAACTGTGGGAGAAATAAAATGATATTAATCTGTATATTTTAAATTTTTATGTTGAATTTATGAAGAAGCTAGGTGATCGAGAAAATGTAAATATTATTTATGAATTGAGTGGCAACTATGAAATACAAAAACAAGAGATATCATGTTTAGAATGGACAATGTTTCACAATAGAATGCACCAGAGAATGTTCACGGAAAATTACACGGAACAAAACACCATTGAAAAATAATATTGACATACTTGTATACATTATGATTTTTTTTATTTTTTTTTATTTGCACTTTACATTCAATATTTATATATATATATATATATATATATATATATATATATATATATATATATGATAATAATATATTTAACAGGAAAATTATAGTCGTGTATATATAAAGATTTCACAATATATACACGACTATAATTTTCCTGTTAAATATATTATTATCATAAAATGAGTGGTGAAAGTTTAAAAGTTTTCATATATATATATATATATATATATATATATATATATATATATATATATATATATATATATATATATATATATATATATATATATATATATATATATATATATATATATATATATATATATATATATATTTATTTATATAATAAATCACAGCAAATGAAAACAACCACTACATCCACAATATACCACAAAACTACAATTGAGTGTAGTTTATCCGTGTAGTTTATTTATGAATGAATAATAATGTGGTGAATGTGAAAAATGAACATAATAATAGCAACTAAACAAGAGCCTTGAGATGACTTGGGGGCTAGGGAGGCTAGGGAGTACTTTTCAATGGATGGTTGTGAAATTGGTTAGGGTTAAGCTATGGGGTTGGTAATCAAAGCTGGTATACTTTATTCCGATATATGCTCTTCAGGCGCCCCTCAAAGCTAACGTGAAGTTGAAGATTGAAGTATCATGGATCTTCGACGGGGATAACTGAACATGTTATTGTTGAAGGTCATTTTACATATATGTTTTGTTGTTGTCTACTGGGAAAACAACAAATATGCGTTGTTAGACGAGCGGATAGTAATGGTATGGGTGAAAATGTGTAAAAACTGCTACGAGTGGTACCAATTTAGCACATTTTGTGATTTTTATTTAAAATGGCTGACCCGATCAAGCTGAAAATCTTCAGAAATGTGTATCAGGATGTTATTCAACTTCTCGCAAAATTTCATTTTTTTGGAAAATGAAAATATTTTCTTTTTTTTGCCGCCATGTTATTCTAATAGGTATTTTTAAAAATGTCTAAAATTCATAGAAAAACAAGTCAGCCCCCGATAATGCCACAAAACTATACAGAACTAAGTTAGATGAGGAACCATATAGAAAAAAAGTTTGAAGTTGATAGCTGTAGCCGTTTGACCTGTGGAGAACCGACAAAAAAAATATATAAAAAAAAACATAGTAACGAACACCAATTCTTTTCAGTATGTCAAATTGCATCCTCGATAAAGCTCGTCTAACAAATTAAAAAAATTGAATTCGAATTTGGAATAAATATTTCATGTGATCAAACGTCACATATCCGCACGTGTCCATTTACTCGACTAATAAGTGACAGCGTTTTCCTGGTCCCAAGTAATTTTGTCTCCATTAAAATTATGCTGGTATATATCCAACGTTTTTGCGATACATTTTATTTTGAAAATAAAACCTTTTCGAATCACAATTATTTTCTAATTTAGACTCTATTGAGCGCTTGGGTATGCAGAACAGTACAATTGAAATGAAAAAAGAAAGTAATTGAATTATTTTAGAGTCAAGTCATGCGATCAGATCAACAATGGCATTGATTGGGTTTCCATTGAAAAAACTATTCAATTGAATTAATTGCTATATGTATATGGAGTGAAACAGATTTAAGGCGACCCTAGTCACCGAAGGGGAAAAAGGTCCAGAAAAAAAAATCCCAGAAAAAACGTGGAGACAAGAACATGTGCGAAGGTGTCAATACCTATTAAAACATCATATTGCTCAAACAGGTCATCCACCCTGTTGAGCTATATCAAACAAACAAACAAACAAACAAACAACAAACACTGGATACAGATACAGTTTGATCCGAATGGGAGTCTCACTCACGCAAATCCAAGAAATGAATCCCTACAAACGGAGTCAGATGATTTCCTTCCACTAGTCTCAATAAGGCAGGGTTTCCACTTCCGTTATATTTCTGTCATCCGACACAATATCGATACGATTTTTGTCATGCCTGTATCCACTTGGATGTACCGTAACGTTTTCGTGACGTCATAGCTACAGCCTTCATCCTCTTGAATTCACAGGCTTCTTTGAATGTGAGGAATTCAGCTGTCAGATTGGAAATTGAATTACTTCTATTGAGTCGCGCAGTTATAATCATACAGAAACGGGTTGTGCTGAACCATCTAGTTGAATAATTCCACTTCGAATGACATGAAAATTCTGGATACAAAATCTAACAACATGATTATGGAAGCGTGGTGATGTTTGATATTGTAGTTCTTATGTTTATTAGGATCGATATCTTTTCATGAGTGGATTCTTTTTTTCAGTCTTTCGATTCAAATAATGATCCCAACAACCGGAAGCTGACGAATCACAATCGTGATGTAACTTCCTGTACAAACGTAATTTCAGCCGATCGATAGTTGAAGTTGAGTCAATAATTAACACAACAGAATCTATACAGAAACGGTGTCGTGAACCACCATGGTTCTTCAGGTGATAGCTAGCTTGTGATTGGGCAGTTAAGATAAACGTATCGGACAACAAGAAATAATCGGAACTGGACACCCTGCTTCATACTTGTCCTACTTTCTATGCAACTCTATCTTGTATCCTACTTTAGAGTCCATCGATATACTCATAGCAAGGTTCTTGTTCAACTCATCAAGTGTATGGCTGATGCTAGACACTCGGTAACGTCGTAGTATTGCTATCAGCACAGTTGGCAACAATAACGACGCGTACTTGTATCCCACGCACATGCGCGGTCCAGCGCCGAACGGAAGGAAAGAGTTCGCCTGCCGACCAATGCTGTTCTCTGGAGACCATCGCTCCGGACAGAAACTGTCAGGATCCTCGAAATACTCGGCACTGCGGTGCATTTCGAAGATAGACACAATAGCAACTGAGCCTGGAAAATTAACAAACGAGATACAACAAAGAACACATCCAATATGTATTTGATATTATCGTTTTCCTCGCAAAAAACTCGCTCAAAACCGTACTCACGTACCATATGTAATTGAAACAACAAATCAAAAAATATAATGGCTACGTTATATGGAAGATTGTTCCGAAAATTGAACTCTTGGAAATATCTTTCTTGAATCTGGAGTAAAATTCACGAATGATCTCAGTGATTCATCAATTCGACAAATTATTGTTTTGATGGCGATATCATGTTGTTATCGAAATCAATCTCTGTAAACTTCCAATCTGCCGCTGGAAGTTCAAAGCAGAACCAGAAGAATCATATTCTGGAACAATCTTATCAGTACTTGTGAGGCATTCTCTAACGGTCAACCTGGCACAAGCTTCTATTATTATGTATATACTGAATTGAATGGTGTGTAATCAATATAAGTTTTTGTGTTGAACTTGCCCAAATCCAAGCCTTACAGAGCCTGTCATAATAATTTCCCCAATCCGGACAATGAATATAAAATAAAGAAATGAACGGTGAAACAGTTACTATACCAAATACGATTTCAATTCCACATACCCGCAGGTAGAATCCGTCCATCTGTGATTGCAATATCTTCACTTATTTCTTTGGGAGAAGCGGGAATAGGAGCGAAGAGTCTCATCGTCTCCTTGATGCAATACTCGAGATGCTTCAGCTTGCGAATATCATCAACCGTCGGTTCGCGATCTGAATCTCCAAAAACTTCGAGGAGCTCCTGACAGAACAAAATCATACATGAACGTAGAAGAAGCGAACCAAGATGAAATAACATGGAATCAATCGCAATATATTATCGAACATTTTCGTAAATCCATTCTCATGGGAGATTTATTTTCTTGGTGATAGTTATACCTCATTGATCTTCTCTTGTTGTTCCGGATGCAATCCGATCAGAACGAGAGCGTATGATGAGGTAGTCATCACAGTGTCCATACCCACCACAGCTAAGGTTGATACTTCATCTCTCATCTCATCTTGGCTCAGAATTTGTCCTCCTCGTTCGGATGCTTCGATCATAATATCCAGAAAACACTGTGACTTACTGCTTCTACTTGCCAGGTCATTTGATTCGTTGCTTCCATCACGATAGTTGTTCAGTTTGGTAGCAATTACTTCTTCACTCAATCCATGAAGAACCTACGTGACGAACATGAAGAACACATAACAATCGCATTATTATTCCACAGATAGTAATGCTTTACTTTTATGAATGTTGGTTCCTAAATTCAAGTATACATTCGTGGCTATAATTCCTTTGATGAATCTGTCATTTTCATGTACTTTTTCATGTACTTGTCACGTTCATGTACGCAAGATTCGAACCGGAACCTTTGGGTCCGAATGAGAACGCACTACCACGCAGCCACGGCGACATCGCCTTCTGTGTGATTTATCAGCCGATATGAGCAAGAAATGCGAGGAAATTGTGCCTTGTATTTCATTTCATACGGGATTGCAACGTCGATTTCGATGGACAGTAGGGTTGCCTGGCCCCAAATTAGGCCCAACTATAATCACTATATTAACGTCAATATATTCGAGAGTTCAAATCGATAATATTGAATGAGAGTGTAATTCATTAATCATAATCGAGTCATAACCATCGATGAATGAAGTCATGCATGTGGTTCAACTCGGAGCTCCGCCACAAAGATAACAGTGATGAAATATCCCCAGTCAGGCTGGTATCACTGAAACCTGTGAATTTTATACCATCCCGCATTGTATGTATTGTATGTATGTATCACCAAGCATGACTGCTTCATCTATGCTTCCTATACTAGTATTCATAGAATGAATCGATATTAATAGAATACCTTGACTAGACTCTTCGATTTCTTGTAATTGGAACTCATCGCATAAATCCAGTCAACGTGGAAAAAAGGATTCATCACACGCTGGTATATCAAATCTTTGGCATTCGACATAGCAATTTCTAACGATTTTTCACCGTTTCTCTGAATATTCATGTCAACACCTAACACGGTCTCAAAGATCGCGTCCAGCATACACATCCCAATAGCATGCTCTATATCTGTTGTTCTTCCATCAGCAATATCGTCCAGACTCTCAACTAAGATGTTTGCTTTATTCTGGAATATCTTCCGGTAAGACTCGAAGTGCTTGTAATGGAATGCTGCACTGACCAGTTTGTGTGCTCTTCTCCAGTTGTCGTCACGACTGGTAAGTATTCCATTGCCAAGATACTGACTTATCATTCCAGTGAATTGTGCATCTCTGTTCACTACTTTCGAGTTCTTCAAAACACTTTGAACATCGGCTGGATTGTTAATGAAAACGTAGAGCTTTGGTCCGATCCAGAACTTGAAGATCCCACCGTACTTCTTATGTAGGCCTAATTCAGTGACCCTGTAAGGAAAATTCATCAGTCATCAGTAAGGTTCCACTTCCGGTGCTCATATCCGTAACATGAATTGTCATTTACGGATACTAGCGAATCTGATTCACAGCAATATCAACTCATTGAATTATATTGTTATTCATCAATTATAAAACTGACGAAATGAAAAAACCATAACCTCTGACACATACCCATACTGATACCAGTGGCGTACCCAGGGGGCTCCAGGGGGGGCGCGTGCCCCCTAGGTGCCTTTTTGTGTCCTTGGCGCCCCATCAGATAATTTACACTGATAAAATTGACGTATCTGTATATGTGACTGATAATGGAAATTGAGCTGTCTTTCATAATTATCATTTTCCGAAGTATATTTATGGGCATATCGCGGAAGTATTTTCTTAGAGTTCCATATAGACAGTATGATAATACAGATTTGCAGCTGGTGGTTGTTATTTCGTCGTATATGAGGGGAATTGTGAATTTTCTCGGTCTCTCATCGCATGGGTGCGCCCTCAGCCGTAATCACAGCGCCCTAATGAAAGCTTTCTAAGGCTTGCAAGTTGACACGAAACTTCTCTCCAAGAACAGAATTGTCTTATTGATTGAAGGTAAATGGGCGTTATCGGCGCCCAATTGTGACATACTATTCATTATAACATTATATGAATGAAATTCTATTCAATTCACATTATTGGATGAAGTGAATGTTCTCATTTAATATTTATATATCGTCATTACCAATAGACTGATTTTTGCGTTTCATTCACTTGGAACAGTCATCAAGCAAAATTAGCCTTCTTACCACACTGAAGAATCGATGTATTCGAGAAACTTCGTGTAGTTCCCAAAACACGTAAAATCGACTAGAAAAGCATAAAACTTCGAGAATTTCCCTGCGTGACTTAATTCTTCTCTCCCTTTGCATTCACCTTCAATATGCACACTTAGTTTTGGAGGCTCACAATTGAGTCCTTGACCGGGGTGCTAAAAAAACGACAGAACCACCCCTCAGTTATAAAATAAGTGTAATTGGCTGTAATCTAGTTCTATAAGAAGATAATTTTATTGCATCCTAATCTTATCTGAAACACGTTAAACCATACATGAGAAGTGTACAATTTCAAAAAAATCCACTGCGGGGCCAGAAAGTGGCTTTCTACCCTTGCCCTTAGACGGGTCACCATTCCGCGGTAACCGGTCATTACACAACTGTTGTTATATGACATTTATCATAGTATTTTCGAATAAACGCCGACTTCGCAGTCCTCATGACTTGCTCTAGACTTCGCACTTGTAGTTATAAGTATATTCATGCGCATTTTCACATTTTTTATCGAAGGTTCATGCATGGCGCCCTTTCAAAATTCTTGTTCACCCTGACCTAATATCCTGGGTACGCCACTGACTGATACACGTATTCAAATACAATACTCAAAATAGAAAATGATTTCAGTTACAGTTTCATTGTGTGTATGGATTCTCCTCTCAGCATAAGAAGGTTGCCTAGCAGCGGTAGTCCCTTCGGTCCTGGTATGTTCCTGGTCAGTGACGTCATCCGTCGTCTTGGCAACACGTACAATACTATCCATGATGCAACCAAGATAGTGAACAGAATAGCAGGTAAAAACATGGCCGTAACTGAGTCTGGAAATAAGAGAATAAACCAATGGAATTGAACGGAGTAGTCGATGATTATATTTCTTACCTCACGGATTGGTGACTCCCTTTACACACGCGTGTATGACAACCAAAGCACTGGATACGGATCTGTCTTGAGGTATTCAAGAGGGCCAGTGAGCATATGTTCAAATACTTTCATTTGTCCAGAAAATCAAAAAACACATTGGAAACAACACGGATCATGATCATCATGATCATGATTCGTGATCAGCCATCACGAAATGGCTATGGATTCTTTAGTATACATTTTGTCTTACTATTTTAATAGATGTCAACAATGGCTTGAATGGCTCATTGCGTTGTTAATTTTCATTGTCCGTTGTTCATTTATCGCGCTTTTATAGTGCGCACTTACGCATTCATAAATGCACACTTGCGCATTCACAATGCGCAGGTGTGTTTCTTTTTTTCCCTCAGTTCATTGTGAGCTCTGTTCGTTGTTTATTTATTGGTTAGTTCATTGACTCAACTCCTCGAGTGAATCCGATACTTACTTCAATTCGGAATAAGATAACAATTACACTGTTACACCATGCTCTAAATATAATGAGGTACTAGGAAAACGCCATATATGCGTTGTTAGACGAGCGGATAGTAATAGTATGGGTAAAAATGGGTAAAACCTGCTTCGAGTGGTACCAATTTAGCACATTTTATGTTTTTCTTCAGAATGGTTGACCCGATCGAGCTAAAAATTTCCAGAAATGTGAATCAAAATGTTATTCAACTTCATGCAAAATTTCATTTTCTCGGAATTTTTTTCCCGCTGTGATATTCTAAGATAAATTTTTGAAATTTCTTCAATTCATAAACATAGAAGTTACCACCCGATTATGCCACAAAACTTTTAAAGAACCAAGTTAGTTGTAGAACCATATTCGAACAAAGTTTGAAGTTGAATGCTGTAGTCATCTGACCTGTGGAGAACCGACAAAAAAACACAACAAAATGAAAAAATAATAATAAAAACGAACACCATTTTTTTTCAGTGTGACAGATTGAGTCCTCGCTGAGGCCCGTATATTTATAGTCCATCTAGCACACATTTATGTCATTGTCATTATCTTATTAGATCAGCGTAGGAAAGACTTCTATACATTAACCGAATTTTTTTTTTGTCTTTTTTCAATTTTGTACGCGGCCTACAGGTCAGGAAAATTGACCAATCGACTGCAAACTTTTGCCGAATATTGATATCACACAGAATAGGTTCGAATTGTTTTTCAGAAAAATCGGTTGAAAGGTTTTTAAAGAAAAAATTGGAAAGTTCGTAAAATCCCCAAAGAATAACACAGAGGTAAAATACTCAGAATCCAATTATTTCCGAAAGCTCTCAAATTCGTACAGAATATGAAAACAACTATCAAACACATTTTCGATAATTTGACAACACTCGGATGAGATATAACGAAGAAAACGCAATAAAAGTATACATTTCATCGAATATCAGATTCAAAACATGTAATGCAAAGTGTATATGCAACAGGTTGCTCTATGAATAGCAACAAGTTGCAGCTAATGTTTCTCAGCGTTTGAAGTAATCCAAGGTGTGGGTATACATTGAGCTGACAGAATATTTTTGAATCCCAGATTTACATACTTCTACGCTCATCTCACAACGCACATTCTGCGTTTTTGTAGTGCATTCCAACTCGACTTGACTTATATACTTGTATTATGTGCTAGTCTGTGTTTCAATTGATCTCTGTGTTTAAAAAGTGAAAACTTACCTTTTCGAAGCCCTGTTCAACACTGATACCAATTCTAACTAACGTTATACAAATTCCCCCTACAGCTTTTATATATTCTTTACAGAATAATAATCGCGAACACGTGCAATCTCACTCCAATTGCATATTCAAATAGATCAACAAAACACGAACAAATGAACTAAAAGACGGTTGTTAGATAGCGAAGACTTCCATTTCACATACCGATAAAAAATGCGCTACATTCTCATTTTTCCACGTGGCATACAGGTCCAGAAAATTGACCAGTCGACTGCAAACTTCTTTTGAATATTGGTATCACACCAGAATAGGTTGGGATCGTTTCTCATGAAGGAGCGAGATGAATGGCTATCTGAGAAAACTGGTATAGGTGGTCTCTAACACACACCCAAATAGAATGCAATTTCTGATGAGGCTGCACCTTTACTGGCTGAGTCATAGGGGTTGCATTTTCGTTGCATTATAGTTTCAGCTGCTCAGTGATTGACTCCACAATCATCTTTCTGCTAACATTAATGTACAATATTATTCAGCCAGAATAGTTCGAGAAATCGAGAAAAATCATAGCTTTTGGATTTTTCTCTTTCAAAGTTGATAGAAACTGGCATCATAGCGAATACATGAGTAATAATCAGTAGTTTATTATAAAATGATTTCAAAAATATATTTCCGTGGCGTTATTGGGTGCTTTATTACCCAAACAAATTGAAACTTTCCCAAATGATACATTATTTATTGAATCAAATATGGAAGTACTTTCAAATCGATATAATGTTCACTCAACCGTAGTGATACCTTCAAACAGCAGTCAATTCGCGTGACAAAGAGTATACCATCAAATCGACACAAATTTCCTGTTCGATATATCTCGAAGTACATTGAAGTGTTGCAATTTTCTGCTCGATATATCTCGAAATATACCATATCGTCACTAGTTTCTTTACGAGATTACTCGAGTTTGACAAGTAATTGTTTGTGTATTAGATCTGTAATACCGTCAGTGAAGTGAGTAAGAAAGTAACTTGGCCAACTTTGGAGTTTCGTGATTTGATGGTGATTTGATATTCAGATGTGATGAAGTGGTTTATGTATTGAGTTTATCAGGACATGAATTAGATGTCATGTATCGAGAATATAAGGAACGAATAGCAGAAATATGAGGAACAAAGTGAGAGGGGAAAAATTATCATCAAAAATGGAAAGGGAGATACGTGAATGGTACGGGCATGAGCGACGAATAGAAAAATATGGGAAAACGAGAGCAACCTGCAGCAGAGCAGATGTCAAGTCTTGAGTCATCACGACTCAAGTCACATTACGAGATGAGTCGTGTTTTGGCGATAAACGTCACAAACTCAAGACTTGGTTACCGAATATCGACTCTCATCGAGTCGTTCTATCGACTCGAATCGCTAAGATTTCACGTTTCGAACCGAGAGCTTTTCTGAGTGTGAGTTACGTGATGAGCTATCAGCTGTTGGTGACTTGACGTTAATCAACATGGACGATCAAGTTTTAATAAACGCTATGACCGCAACGGAGCCGAATTAGGTGTTATGAATATCCAAGATCGTTTTCATAAGCTCCTTGACGCATTCAACATTTCCGATAACTAAATTATCCAATTTTCCCGCTTGACTATTAGGCACTAGCTCGCGAATCAATAACTGAACTGTCAGACTTCATGGTTCCCCTCACACGATCTTCAGCAATCGACATTCATACGAGAGTAAGTCTGTAGATCTTTAACAGTAAAACATCTTATCAGACTCGTTGTTTTACATCGGAATTTTTTATTATATTACAATAAGCTCATCATATACCTATCCTAGCTAGGTCCGAGGCGTGAGTCTGTACTTCTATCTGAGAAACTATGGCATATAGCCTAAAGGCTCATGCCTAGGCCCAGCCCATAGCTCAGTACCTAGGCCTATGTGCATTGCTTTTGTGGGCTGGGCCCTAGGCCTCAGTTGTTCATAAAAAGTTCTCGGTCAAGACCAGATCTATTACCTAATAGATGAGCTTCTGTAGGCTTCAAGCATCGAGTTTACAGCAGGTGTACACTGTATTATGGGCGTACAATCAACAATTAACAAAAGTATCAACAATGGAAGTTTCATCATATTATAATAAAATGTCATTATACTACTTTTAGATTTCGATTATTTCGCGCTTGTTCTTGGGTGATTGACCATTCACAAAGTTACGAATGTTTGCGGGGAATAGTAAAACTTCAATGACTCCGCCCCCTCGACTCGAGTCGTCATGTCGAGCTCATTTTCATCTCACAATGATTGAACTCACATTCGACTCGGAATCGATCGTTGGGTTCCAAGACTAGCAAAACGAGATCCCTGCAAGTCGATATCGAGTATCGACTTCGAAATGTGACACAACTCGTAATGTGACATAAGTCGTGATGGTTCTGATCGATCTAAAAGATTATTCGGATGACTATGATAACGGGACTAAAGTGTGAAGTAAATAACTGGAGGGTGAAATGTCAGGAAGTGATATACGAGAGAGGTGTGAGGATAGAGAAGGGTGGAGGGAACTGGTAGGACGAAAAGAAGACGAAAAGAATAGTACGATCGAAGAACAGGAAGAAGTCAGAGCTGCTGACGACCAAGATGATTGAGAAATTCATTTCACATATTTAGATTCTTATTTTTGGCAGTTTGGGTAGAGCATTAGGTCGGTGAGTCTTGAACTCGTTGAATGGTGTTCTCATACATTTATTCGACATCTTTCAATCAATTGAAACACACTCTCAGTGACACTGGTTCATTATTACAGTATATATTCATTTCTTTATTTTCACACAACCTCCACTATAAGTGGTCTCGAAACGACGCTCATGACATGTATCCTTGAAATCAGCACTGGACCGCTTTGAGTGGATACTCCTCAACTAACTTATAGCGCTCAACATTTTCTGAACTACCACAAAGTCAAAACAGTACAAACTATCCGATTGGTGGAAAATGTTTGATATTCGAAATTCCAGACAGGAGATTCGTTATAAATTCAGAGCTGGAGGTTGGTCAAAGTGTTGACAATCGCAATCCCAGAGAAAAACGTGATGACACAACACGTGCGAAGGTGTCAATACCTGTTATAATATCATATTGCTCAAACAGGTCATCCAACCTGTTGAGCTGGATCAAACAAACAAACAACAAACAAACAAACTGACAGATGGATGTATATACAGTTTGATCCGGTTGGGAGTCTCACTCACGCAAATCCAAGAAATGAATCCCTACAAACGGAGTCAGATGATTTCCTTCCACTAGTCTCAATTAGGCAGGGTTTCCACTTCCGATTATATTTCTGTCATCCGACACAATATCGATACGATTTTTGTCATGCCTGTATCCACTTGGATGTACCGTAACGTTTTCGTGACGTCATAGCTACAGCCTTCATAATCTTGAACTCACAGGCTTCTCTGAATGTGAGGAACAGCTGTCAGATTCAAAATTGACTTACTTCTATTAAGTCGCTCAGTTATAATCATACAAAAACGGGTTGTGCTGAACCACTCAGATAAATGATTTTACTTCGTATGGCATGTAAATTCTGGATACAAAATCTAACAACGTCATTATGGAAGCGTGCTGATGTTTGATATCGTAGTTTTTATGTTTATTAGGATCGATATTTCCATGAGTGGATTCTTTTTTTTAGTCGTTCGATATAAATAATGATCCTAACAACCGGAAGCAGACGAATCACAATCGTAGAATAACTTTCTGTAAAAACGTAATTTCGGCCGACGAAAGTTGAAGTTGAGTTGATAATCACAAACAGAATCCATACAGAAACGGTGTCGTGAACCACCATGGTTCTTCAGGTGAGAGCTAGCTTGTGATTGAGCAGTTGAGAAAATCGTATCGAACGACAAGAAAAAATCGGAACTGGAAACTCTGCTTCATACATGTCCTACTTTCTATGCAACTCTATCTTGTATCCTACTTTAGAGTGTATCGATATACTTATAGCAACGTTCTTGTTCAACTCATCAAGTGTATGGCTGATGCTAGACACTCGGTAACGTCGTAGTCAGTGGCGTAGCTAGGGTTTTTGGCGCCCGGGGAAATAACTATTCTGGCGCCCCCCCCTCACAATTTACAGGGAAACCACTACGCAAGTCGTCTGCATCAGAAGACCGAAAGAAATTTCCCTGAGTTCAAAAAGCCATACAAGGAAAATTCGCGAAAAATAAGGGATTGTTAAAGGCACAAACATGGTTTGAACTATTCTATAACTATCAACTAAACGTACCTCATAATGTAAGCATCTGATTTCGGACACACAAGACACGCACCATCACTTCAAAGATGTACTTTCCGTGCTTTTGCAGCCGCAAACTGATCAATTACGTGATCAAAACTGGTTTTATCGAGGGTTTCCCTTTCCACACTTGAAACCGCGAGATCACTGAGGCGATCTTGGCCCATTTTCGCACGGAGATATGTTAAAATTAGTTTTAGTTTGCTGAATGATCGTTCGCAACTCGCAATAGATACTGAAATTGTCAAAAGAAAATGAAGAGCGATGCGCAAATTTGGAAAAACGTTTTCACCGTAGGAAATTATGATAGCTTGTAACCTAGGGCCAGGGTTAATCTGGCAAATTATGTATTCAATTCAGGCTAAATTCAGACAAAATGTATTCGATAGAAATATAAAATTGTGCCGGTCAAACAAATGCATATAATTGATTAATTATTAATTAATTGATTAGTTTTTCTACTCAGCATAAGAAGGTTGCCCAGCTTGCCCTTCGGTCCTGGTATGTTCCTGGTTAGTGACGTCATCCGTCGTCGTGGCAACACGTATAATAGTATCCATGATGCAACCAAGATAGTGAACAGAATAGCAGGTAAAAACATGGCCGTAACTGAGTCTGGAAATAAGAGAATAACCCAATGGAATTGAACGAAGTAGTCGATGATTATATTTCCAACCCCACCGATTGGTGACTCTCTTTACACATGCGTGTATGACAACCAAAGCACTGGATGCGGATCTTTCTAGAGGTATTCAAGAGGGCCAGGAAGCATGTTCAAATACGTTCATTCGTTCAAAAATTCAGAAAACTATGCATAAACGAAATGGCTGTGGATTTGTTATTATGTTATTTGTCAGGCTATGTCTACATTAGCTTGATGACTCATTGCGTTGCTAATGTCCGTTGTTCGTTGTTCCTTATTTTGCACCTTTTTCAGGGAGTAGGCCGGACTGACTCACCTATTTATGGTTCTGGTGTAATGTAAGATCCATCATTACCAGAACGCGTAAAATGCTCGTAAAATGCTTATCAAAACGCATGAAATGCTCTGAATTCAACGCCCAATATTTTTTTCGGGTCTGTGTGTTTTAATTTCCGGACCCGCATGAGCTTGGGGTCTTTCCCCCCTCATTGTGAACGAACGTTATTATAAGTTCGGCGTATGCGCGCCAAAATGAGACAGACTATTGTTCAGGAGGGCTTATTCACGTTTTTCTTCACAAATGAATCACTGACAAGATAGGATTTAATCCCTCATATTATCTTGGTATAAATGACAATGGATAACATTTATGTAATCCATCTTGATTTGACTTGGCTTATATACTTGTATGATGTGCTAATCTGTGTTCCACTAGAGTTTCGCGTTTCCAAAGAAATAGCAACTTACCTTTTCGAAGCCCTGTTCGACACTCATACCGAGTCGACAACTACGTATCACAAATTCCCCGTACAGCTTTAATTGGATGAGCGAAGCGAAGACTCAATCTCACTTGACCCGGAAAAAATTTACATTTTTTTTCTTTTTTTTTCTTTCGCGCTCTACAGGTCGGACGAAAATTCAAATTCGAAAAAATTTGGAAAGTATGGAAATTCCCCATAAGAATAGGCCGGGGAGAAATACTTGGAAAACCAAAATTTTCCAAAAGATCTCAAATTTATACTGAACGTGGAAAGATCTATCATACATATTTTAAGCTATTTGTGAGACAATCGGATGTGAAATAACGAAGAAAACGCATTTTTAATGTAGTTTTTTACACTTCAATAAAAGCAATTAAGAAAGCAATTAAGGAACTATTAAATGTGAGCAACAAGTGTCACCAATAAATCAAAACGTTTAAAATCTGTGATGGATATCAAGAAGGCACTGGTATAATTGTTTGGAAACCAAGATTTATATAAACCTTTGAAAACCTTTTAAGTGTTCCATGGCCTGTATATGTACATTGAGCTGACCAAATGTTCTTAATTCTACATTTCCATACTTCTAAGCTCATCTCACAACGCATATAAGGCGTTTTCCTAGTTATCAAGAATACTAAATCTGATGAGAAGTGAGATGAGAAAATTTTCTAACTTTATTTTCTCACATCTGATTTATCTCAGGAATAAGGCGTTGGGTAGACATTGTCTCAATGTTTACCTCGACGCATCGCTACTACGTCTCTATCGCATACCATTAACGCGCTGATGTTTCGCGACTACATCCCTCATAAATACAAAACAATGACAACCATCTACAGAAAAAAAAAAATCATATCATCAGTTGTTATATAATTGAATTACAAAACTTCTCACTTATATATTATTCCATCTTCAATATCTTCAACTTTCTTCAACCCAGCTTTCTCTCTACCTCTACAGAAACTCCCGCCAAAAATAACCTTGAACTCTCGCAAACATTCCAATTATTTCAAATCCTTCAGGAAAAAACACTCATGAATTGTAATAACTAACAATGAATTTTCTACGTCTTGGCTCTCAAAAATTTATATAATTCCTTAAAAACAAACAAACGAATATCTGCTTTTTCAATTATCGAAACGTTGAAGCGAGTCTTTGTTCTTCTATTTTTGAAGTGCTCAATGATAGAGGAAGAGAGTTGGGGTGGTGAGGGGGGGGGGGGGGAGAGGAAAGGGGTAAACCCCCCTTCCTCCTCTTCCTGCATCTTCGTGAGTACGTCTCCAATATGTCCTCCAATTCAAATGTAAGACGCGAACTAAACCCACTTTGTAACTTTTTCATTGAATCACTCGATTTTATTTACTTACTTCCACACGAATGTGTTACACTCAAAAATCTGGAATCGACAATTTTCCCTAACGTATTCGAATGTTGGTTTATTTTGTCCTCAATTCGAAGTACTTCGGATTACTTCGGACTACTTCGACTTATTTCGGACGGCGCTCAGAGAACGATGGATATATTATAATGGTAAATATTCTGTAATCGAATCTTTGGATTTCTTTTCTTTTTTCTTTTCGTTGGCAAGAAAGTAGATCTTTATCGATCTTTATCGAGGTAGTTATCGGATTTTCTTGTATATATATATTCGAGTTGGTTGTAACAAGAGATTTTAGCCGAGCTGCCATCTGCCCCAGTCAACGCATTCGTTTTTTTAATGATTCTTAACGACCACACCAACAACTAGTTCATACGGGGGTACGAATGGGTGGGCGAATATGAAATAATGAATGATTTGATTTAGTATTTATTAGCAACAGAAAAATACATTTCCACTAGTGCTAATTTAATAAATGGACAACACATACATGAACACAAACAATAAACACAAACATAACATAAACATAAACATAGGTACAATAATTAAATAATTAAACGTGAAGCGTGAAACAGTACACTAAGTTAGCCTATCTGTTATACATCTTAAAATGGATTTGAATTGTATGATAGGTGAAAGGACAATCACAAAACCTATGCCTTATTCGGGACTCGAACCCACGCCCAACGGATTACAATCATTACAATCAAATCTTATATTCATTCTGATTAGAGTAATCATTACCACCTGTTTCAAGAACAATCTGTAATGAGTGAATTAAATAACTAACTAACTAATAACTAACTCTTCAGATAGTTATATCTTCATGCTGAAGTCGTCTCCAAAATTCAAACTCAATCGATCAAGCGTGCCATTTTAGAAATATGAGAATATGGTTTTCTTTCGCACTTTTAAATCGATTATTATCTATCTTATCTCAAAAATATAAAATTCCGATCCGATTTTCCGTATTTTGTTGAATATATCACCCAATTGGATAATACATTTGAGGCTTTTTTTGTTAGTCAAGAGCAACGACTGTGTCTTTTCATCAGAGTAAAATGCATGCTACTCACCCACACACAAACACGCTATTCCTCCTCCATCATTTCTTTCCCAATTTAGCGGAACATCCGATAGGCCTATCATAAGTTCTATTTTAACGAATAATTTGTATCATGAATTTTTGTTGAATTTTGCTAGTATATTTTTATCATATTTGTTAATTGTGCATTCGGTTTTTGAATTGTTTCGGGTCCTTTCTAGCCTGATTGACAGGCTGAAATATACATTATCTGTGCAAGTATGAAAATCATCTCCCAACCTGTAAGAATTTTAGTACCAAATACTTGACTCTGATTATTTATTGAATCTATTACAAAAAAATGGTAATCAAAAAAGTAGAAAACTCACTATATATATATATGTAATAGCTCGATCTTAATATGCATATAGGCCTACTGTTTCAAATTTCATCACTTTTCATCACTTTTGAGATTGAATGGGGATCTACACACCTACGTCAGATCTTACCCCCCGACTCAATGAAAATTTCTTATCGTCCTTCAACGAACCAAATTTCACTTTTTTCAATGAACCAGGCGAACGCAGAATATGCGTTGTGTGATGAGCGAGATATCTAGAAAGTAAAATCTAAAACTCTAAATACCTTGATCATATAAAATATACTTCATTCGATACCAGCGAATCTATAGAGCCGTGAATTAACAATGCAACATTTCCGTTTATTATCTATATTCAATGAATAATGAAAAAAAAAAGTTTGGAGAGAACTTTTTATTCATGAAAAATAGAAATTATGGTTTCAAAACAGATACATCGCGGACACGGAATAAAAAATCAAATATAAATGAGTGACAAATCATGTGGAGTATAATGATAATACAGAATTATAAGACATGGAAGACAATAATATCTAAAATCGTTGGTAAATAACTAACAATAAGGAATATGATTATGACAATCAATTTCAAGAATGTGTGGGTCAAATAAGTTTTTTCTCAATTTGGCCAATTTGATGAGTTTGGCCAATGCAAACGTTGGAATTGTTTACTATCCCTAAAATTATTACCTTGGATGTATTGTTCATGAGTTACATTATGACAAACGATTGTTTTGGGGTGGTAAGAACGAACGAACGAAACTATAACTATACGAACGATCCTACCGTGTATCCTTAGTCTCAGTTGGGAAACGATGATGTATGTATACAGTTTCGATGTTTGAAAAAAAAGTCGGAAGGTGAATGATACCTAGAAAATTATCATGTTTTCTTTCGACTCGATTTGGACTGATGGATGAGGGCTCTGAAATCGCTCATCCAACTATTGTATTCTGAAAAACTTGGCAAACAAAGGATTTGCGTGGTAGGATGAGCGAGATATTTATATGAAATACAGTCGAAAACTCTCCACACATTGACTGGTCTTCGGTATAGCTCATCCAAATATTTGAAATTTTACAGATCAAATTACACAATAATTCTGTCCATGCTTTTCAAATATTATGATTAATGAATACAAATCAAAGAGTCAAACTATGCAAATATTCCCTAGATTCCTTTGAATTTTTTTTTTGTATTTTTCTTCATATATCAAACTAGTTTCACGTTCATAATCATATTGTTCTTTTCCCAATAAGTTATGAAAGATGTAGCATTACATACAAAATTTGGCTTAAATAAAGGAATACAAAATATTCATTCAAATGTCATGTGATGAGAATATAACTATATTGTATTTTATTCCATACTACATTTTATTTTCGAAAACAATCCACCATTTCGAGGTGAGATACTCAAAATCAACTAAACACTTGAATCGAATCGTGAATAAAATTGTCAGAAACTATGCACTCATAAAACCTTAATTCGATTATTTGTTCAGAGTTTTTCATAAACAATTTCGCCTGAAACAAAAAAAATAGTCTTATGAGAATTTAAGAATTTGCGTTTCTGACCATTTGAGAGCAGAATGTTCTTTTCTTCTACTTCGTTATAAAATAATTTCAACTCACATTATGAATTGACAACAATGGCAACAACCCTTAAAACCTGTTTAACTAGTTAAATGGCAACATTGCTTGATAATACGATGATTTACAAGTACGAAGATCAAACTGCATGTTAGCTTCAAACAGAATCGTTCAAATCAGTCAGTATACCTGTGATGAGACTTTGCACCCTGGCCCTCACCGGTTTCTAGAGTGTCTGACAAGTTGCCTACCCCCCAGACCTCAGAAAAAAAGAGACTTTTACTTTTGCTTCAAGCTGTACAATAATTAAATAATTAAACGTGAAGCGTGAAACAGTACACTAAGTTAGCCTATCTGTTATACATCTTAAAATGGATTTGAATTGTATGATAGGTGAAAGGACAATCACAAAAATATGCCTTATGCGGGACTCGAACCCACGCCCAACGGATTATAATCATTACAATCAAATCATATAATCATTCTGATTAGAGTAATCATTACCACCTGGTTTAAGAACAATCTGTAATGAGTGAATTAAATAACTAACTAACTAATAACTAACTCTTCAAATAGTTATATCTTCATGCTGAAGTCGTCTCCAAGCAAACAATACCATCATTGTCACATGTCAGTCGATGAGATAACTTATTATCTCTTGAAAAGAACTCAATTAGTTCACCAAACCATAAAAAGAGTAATGGAACAGTTTACTTGTTTTTCATTCTCATTTTCACTAGTAAGCTGTCATGATGTGTGATTACAACCCCCCCCCCCCCACAAACCACCCATTCAGAACTTTGATGAGGGTAATTGAGTGGTCGACACTCCCTTTCGTTAGTGTTAGTACATAGGGGAGACATTCGATCGGCACCACAAAAAATCCTGGATGAAATGGAGTACATAATTGTTAGTCAATATGCAGGAATTAGCTGTAGTCATTAGTCAGCATTGAAAGAGAGAGAGAGAGAGAGAGAGAGAGAGAGAGAGAGAGCGAGAGAGAGAGAAAGAGAGAGAGAGAGAGAGGGGGGAGGGAAGGGAGATGGAGATAGAGAGAGAGAGAGAGGAGGAGAGAGAGAAGAGAGTGC
Organism: Brachyptera putata; assembly: GCA_907164805.1. Classification (NCBI taxonomy): domain Eukaryota; kingdom Metazoa; phylum Arthropoda; class Insecta; order Plecoptera; family Taeniopterygidae; genus Brachyptera; species Brachyptera putata. The sequence goes on along the minus strand of OU015473.1, from coordinate 11,542,446 downwards.
GAGAGAGAGAGAGAGGGGGGAGGGTAGGGAGATGGAGAGAGAGAGATAGAGAGAGAGAGAGAGGGGGGGAGGGAAGGGAGATGGAGAGAGAGAGAGAGAGAGAGAGAGAAGAGAGTGCGAGAGAGAGAGAGAGGGGGGAGGGAAGGGAGATGGAGAGAGAGAGAGAGAGGAGGAGAGAGAGAAGAGAGATGGAACGAGGAGAGTAAGGAGGAGAGAGAGAGAGAGCGAGAGAGAAAGAGAGAGAGATGAAGACATTAACTATAAGTTCTTCAACGAAGTTCGTCTGGCTATGACAGCCATTATAAACAAATCATGGTAAACCGGCTGTTTTGTTATAAATTTACGAACCTTCATTTTGACAAGTAAATTAAATATGGTACTATAAAACCTCTATGATACATAGTTTTGTAACGTGAATGAAACAATAATTATCGTTCATGCATCAGTCAATGAAGTGGTGTGGAAGTCCTGGGTTCGACTACTGCGAGAGATATATCGATGTTTTGATCATGTTATCATTCAGGTCATTATGGGTTAAAATTAGTACAAAAGCATCTGCTGTCATTTTTCGCTGTCATTTTCTGTCATTTTGTCAACTTTGCATCTGCTGTCATTGGAAGAAGTGAACATTGCCCACGAGACTTGGTTTAAAGTGAAAGATATCAACATTCGTGTGTTTGGATTTCCCAATACCAATGTTGGTAGTGTCCGGATATATCAGAAAAACAGTTTATACTTATGTTTTCCGGACTTTCGGCAACTGAAGACTTTTACCTGCGGCTTTACACAGACAGCGTAGACCTGGTGTCAAAGTTCAATGCTTTTGATTTAAAATAATAATAAAATGGGGTGTTAATATCGCCCTTGTGGGGCCCCGTCCAAACGATCCTACTCTCATCCTTAGCCTTAATAGGGGAACAATGATTTTGTATCAAGTTTCGAAGTTATTAAAAAAAGGAGTATAAAAGCCACGTTTCCGAGATTTCAATATCGAAGTAATTTCTAAATTCATCGGTTACGAAAACGATATTTGAAATTGTGGACAAGAAAAATATTAAAGCGCTAATTGAATGACTTTTGGAATGACTTTTTGGAGAATAACGAGCTTATCCACTAGTTATCGCTTAATCAAGACATTTATTATTTTTAAAATCGAACCAAAGACAATTTTATGAGGGCACCTTTCAAATATAATTACCGGCACATGCAGCGCAGTGGTTAACGCGCTCGCTTCATGTGATCCGGGAGGCGAGGGGTTGTCGAACCCGGCTGGATCCCCATCGCCGTCCATCTTTACAGGGGTTTTCAAGGTGTCCCTCAGTAGTCTAGGCTAATACCTGAATGATTCTCACAAGGTACACTTGTACTTTTTATGATGTGGGCCAAATATGGAGAAAAGGGGAGGCCCCATTATACATTTTGTACTCCTGTGTCATCGTATCTTGTCACGCCACTGTATTTGACATCAAATAATATCATCTGGTCTGGTCAGTGCGAGAATCCATCAAATAGTATTACAATGATATATTATTATGGAATATTAGATTCAATGGTGACATATTGTAGTAATAAGCATGCCATATCGAATGTCAATGATATATATATATATATATATATATATATATATATATATATATATATATATATATATATATATATCAGACTATCCTATACGGTCAATTTGATTGATTAGCTATTGATTGTGGTTTTAACCAATTGATTGATTGATTTTTTTTGGCTTAACGACCCCACCAACAGCTAGGTTATACGGGGCTACGAATGAGCGGGTGATAATGAAACGATGAAGTGATGATGAGTGAAAGAACGTTGACAAATATCCATGTCTGATGCGGGACTCGCAAAATAAATGGACATTAAACAGTTCAAGAATGAAAAAAAATATATTTTTGTCAATTGTGTTGTGTTGAAAATGATAGGATTAGAAATAGGGATACAAAAATACTTTTTAGAAGATAAAAGTGTAAATTAAGCAGATTATTATTTAGGTTAGACAACAATATAGTTAACCAAGGGTAATTACAAGGTTATCAGTTAATTATCTTCTAATCAAAGAATGTATTATTCATAAAATATAACCTTGGTGGCCGCTCTCGGTAGCTCAGTCAGCTGAGGCACCGCTTCAAAAATTGAAGTCACCATTGGGCGTGGCTCTGAGTCCCGCATAAGGCATGGGTTTTTGTAAGCGTCCTTTCACCCATCATCACTTCATCGTTTCATTATCACCCGCTCATTCGTACCCCCGTATAACCTAGCTCAACGTGGGGTCGTTATATAAGCAAACAATAATCAATCAGAACCTTGGTGACTCAATATTTCTAACCAATTGTTGAATATGTAATAATATATTCACAATATTATTATCCCTGGAATGAATGAATGAAAAGAATGGGAGAAAATAGAATCCCGAGAAGAGAATTTGAAAAGGGTAGGGATATGAGGGAAAGAAAAGTGGGTCGTCCAAGAGCTAGGTGGATTGATAGCGTTGAAGGAGATGTTCAAGAGAGAAATGAAGAGTGGGAGAGAGTAGAAAGAGAGAAATGGTGGGAAAACAGAGAAAGATGGAAGGAATTGGTGGAGCGGCAACAGGAGGAAGAAGACTGCGAAGAAGCTGGAGAAGCAGATTACGGGCAAGAAGACGGAATGGCTCACCGTCTTCGACATCCCAGGCAGCCCTAGAAACGACGGTGGAGTCACTTTCACCCCCCAAACCCGACATCGTTGGATGGGGAGATCGAAATCGATATATATATATATATATATATATATTATCCCTGGCCGGGTTTAATGGTTAATCTACCCTCTAACTCAACAACACAAAACCCTCTACTTAACGCGACTTCAATGCAACCTACACAGTGTCTTCGCAAACTAACACTCTACAACTTGATTAATGCCTATACAATTCTACCTTAATCCAGCTTCATTTCGTATCACATAATTATGACGTTCCGAACGACCGTCTCTTCTATGTACATTAGTATTGACGGTTCCGTGTGTCGATCCGTCTAATTCATATCACCTTGAGTCATTTATTAAAGTGTTGATTGTAAGGATCGACACCCCCGAGCTAGAATGTATATTGATAGGGAGAGACGGTCGTTCTATACTGAAGAAAGCGTCTGTACGAATCCGTTAGTTGGGATTTAGGAACAATTCGATGAACAGGTTGTTCAATGTGAGACATGTTGTGCCTCGACGGAACGATCCTACCTTGACATCCTCAGCCTTATATTGGGTGAACAATTATTTTATGGCAAAAACTTACAAAAAATGTGCAAACTTTCAAACTTTTAATCCCAAGTATTACAAATATCAGATGTTCCATTGAAGTAATTGTAGTATATATATATATATATATATATATATATATATATATATATATATATATAATAAATACTATACATATATATATATATATATATATATATATATATATATATATATGTATATATATATATATATGTATATATATATATATATATATATATATATATATATATATATATATATATATATATATATATATATATTATTTCAACAACTTTCTGATTAACCACCAGGGCCCAGATTCACAAAAAATTTTATCTTGAAACATTTTAGCGCTTAAACCGTTCTAAGTTAAAACTGAGATAACACGTTTCAAGCTTTATCATGGTTTTATCTTTAAAACTTATTCACAAAGAATTTTAATGACATTTTATCTTGGTGTTTACTTCAACCCCAACGTACCTTGCCGTGGCCTTGTGACGTCATTGTTTTCGACTGTCAACCAATGAGAGCATACAAAGAGTGGGACGTCAATGAGTTTGTAATAACGCAATTTGAACATCTATTATTGGTTTTCTACAACAAGATAATATCTAAAATCAAAATGAAAGAATAAAATGTTCTACATATTTCTACATTTGTTATCTTATAATCGTTGTGAATCATTTTAATGTTGATCATCAAGGAGGCTTTGCATTTTGTCTACCGCCAATTCTGTCAGCTGTCAGGCGAACTTCCCAAATGTGAGGTTAGGATAGAATGATTAATATAACTAGGAAAACGCCTTATATGCGTTGTGAGATGAGCTTAGAAGTATGGAAATGTAGAATTAAGAACATTTTGTTAGCTCAATGTACATATACAGGCCATGGATCACTTCGAAAGTTTAAAAACCGTGGCTGTCTGTTGGTATATGAACCTTGGTTTCCAAACAATTACACCAGTGCCTTCCTCATATCCATCACAGATTTTAGACGTTTAATAGTTCCTTAATTGCTTTCTTAATTGCTTTTATTGTTGTGTAAAAAAGTACATTAAAAGAGTTTTCTTCATTGTTTCACATTCGATTGTCTCACAAATCGCTTGAAATATGTATGATAGATCTTTCCACATTCAGTATGAATTTGAGAGCTTTTGGAAAATTTTGATTTTCCAAGTATTTCTCCCCGGCCTATTCTTATGGGGAATTTCCATACTTTCCAAATTTTTTCCGGAGACACCGTTTGACCGATTTTTCTGAAAAACAATCCCAACCTATTCTGGTATAACACCAATTTGGGAAAAAAGTTTCGGGTTGATTGAAACTTTTTCCTGACCTGTATGACGCGTACAAAATTACAAAAAAAAATAAAAAAAATAAATAAAAACCAAGCCCAAAATTTTTCGGTATATTGAATGAAAATCTTCGCTACGCTCATCTAATAATTGAAAATAAGATCGTGTCTTTACTTCCAAGCTCTCCCAACATTAATCTTTTTCTTCGAAACTCGATACTGAGTGAATTTGAGTGAGGACAATATCCAAAATCATCGAAATCAATTGCGACGTGAGTGGTGTATTATAAAATATGCTCATAAAAATAGAGAAATTCTTTTCTACTATTTTTTTTTCTTCATCACGAACAAGTTTATTTGACTTGGAAGTATATTAAACCCAAGACAATTTCACGCTCTTTAATTATTACGAGATTCTATTTTTGTCAATTCAACTGGTTTTAAGATAATACGTCAATAAATATCAAGAATGTGATAATATTTATTGACGTATTATCTTAAAACTGATTGAATTCACAGAAATAGAATGTCTTATCAATTGAAAAGCATGAAATTATCTCGGATTTGATATACTTTTCACTCAAATACACTTGTTCGTGATGAAGAAAAAAACGATGAAGATAAATTTCTCTATTTTTTTAAGCACCGTGCATGCACTGCCTTAAAGCTGAGTAACGTATCTCGGTAAAATATATCTATAGTGTAGATATAAGTAGTGACATTTTGTATCGTACAGTATTAATATATAACACACCTTCCTTCCATCGAATTCTACATATTCCTGTTCCCCTGTTCTTGATTAATACACATCTACACTACATCCACCATCAGACTTGAGAAATAACAAGAGCACTCCGGGTGCTTCATAATTAAAACATACACCAAACAAAGGCGTTGCGAATTCTACTCGAAAATGTACAACATTATGTAATCCGCTTCAAGATTGACGTATCGACACTACCGACCGGTAGTGGTGTTGAATAGAAGAGGTGAACGATCGTACTTATAAACACGCGTGATATAAAAGTAAGACGTATCGAAACTGTCGGGCGTTAATTGTAATGTATATTGGGAACAGCCTATCGATGTCAGCATACACCAATAGATTGGTATATGAGAGAAAACACGATTTGTCTTCATCTCTAAGAGATATATTGTCAGATATCACACTGTGCATAAGCTCTTTTACCATGATAAACTCACCACTATCTCTCTTTATATATATATATATATATATATATATATATATATATATAAATAAATATATATATATATATATATATATATATATATATATATATATATATATATATATATATATATATAAATATATATATAAATATATATATATAAATATATATATATATATATATATATATATATATATATATAAATATATATATATATATATATATATATATATATATATATATATATACATATATTTATATATTTATATATCACACTCTCTCCCTCTCTCTCTCTCTCTCTCTCTCTCTCTCTCTCTCTCTCTCTCTCTCTCTCTCTCTCTCTCTCTGTCTCTCTCTTCTTCACAAAACGACGTATTATGAGTGACGTCACCACCATGTTCATTACAAATAGTGAAATGGTGACAGGCGGTGGGATTGTGATTGGATTCACCTGCAGATGCGGCTTACGCTATACTCTCAAGGATATTGTCTGTGAAGAAATAAGGGATGGAATAAGCTGACGGGTTGTCGGTATTGTGGCTGTCTCCATTACCGACGTGAATAGACCCAGTGCGATAAGTATAGAATTAATTAATGGGTAAAGCCATTGTGTAGTAGACAATCTCTCTTTTAGTAAGGCTAGACTAACAAATGATGCTTCTACATCATGAAAATATATATCTCGATTTGAGATACAGAGTAGTTATGAGTTATTTTGAGCAACTACTACATTTAAATTAATATTTCTACAAATACTCTATACCACTTTTCCGATCACAAGTGTAGAGGCTCGTTTTCATGGTTCGCGGCAGGCGGCTGGCGATTTATTTTCTGGCCAACCAGAAAGCCGTGAATTCTGCCGCTTGAACCTGTTGCTCTCTGCCGCGAGAGATGGAATAATTTTAACTTTGGAAATAAAACGCCGCGGTTTAATTCCCTCACACATACAAGAAGTAAGGTTATGTAGAATTATAACATCTTAGTTGGTACTTTTCAAATATGCATTATTATTGTATTTGCATGCCACATAGTACGATGCAGAAAATCTGAAAATCAATCTAACTCCTGAATTAAACTCGAATTTTATAATTAAATATATGCATGAAATCTCGAACTGGATGAGAAGAAACGCGAGATAGTGAACAGCGCAGGTTTCAGGCGATATTTTTAAACGCCACCGCGAGCCATGAAAACGGGCCTTAAGCCTACATACGTTTTACTAAACTTATTTTTCATCAATATCAAAACTTGATACATTGTGGTTGCAAGATAATTCGAATAAGCAATCTACAAAGTGATGAATGATACTTATTGATTATTTCAATAATATGTGATTTGATTATAATATACCACTGCGATGTTATATAATTGAACTCGATAGTGGTCCAATAACCAATAATTGGGTTGTAAAATCGCCCTTGTGGTGTCCGGTCCAAACGATCCCACTTTCATCCATAACCTTAATTGTGAAATAATGACTTTGTATCAGATACAAAGTCATTATTTTACAATTAAGGTGAATTCCATCCGTTTCAAGATAATGGGCCCTACTCCAATGAATACCAAGTCTGTGATGAAATTTATCGACGTATTATCTTGAAACTGATTGAATTTACATAAATATGATATGTCATATCAATTATAGAGCATTAGATTATATTGGTGTTGATATACTCTTCATTCGATTACACTGGTCAGACGAGCTTTAGCGAGGATTCGATTTGGCATACTGAAAAAAATTGGTGTTCTTTTTTTTTTTTTTTTTTTTTTTTTTTCTTTTTCTTTTTTTTTTTAATGTTTTTTTTAATGTTTTTTGTCGGTTCTCCACAGGTCAAACGGCTACAGCTATCAACTTCAAACTTTTTTCCAATATGGTTCCTCATCTAACTTAGATCTGTATAGTTTTGTAGCATTATCGAGCGGTAACCTTTTTTTTATGAATTTTAGAAATTTCAAAAATACCCATCAGAATAACATGGCGGCAAAAAAAAAATATTTTCCAAAAAGATGAAGTTTTGCGTGAAGTTGGATTACAATTTGATACACATTTCTAAAAATGTTCAGCTTGATCGGGTCAACCATTTTGAAGAAAAAACATAAAATGTGCTAAATTGGTACCACTCGAAGCAGTTTTTACCCATTTTTACCCATACTATTACTATCCGCTCGTCTAACAACGCATATATGGCGTTCTACTAGTTAGTAAACATAGAAACAAATAGTAGAGATGCATTTCTCCATTTCTATAAACACCGTGCGTGTACTCCCTTAACCGCGACAAAAACTCCCTGTATTAAAATTCCCTTGTTATTCATGATTCGGTCATTTCACAATCAATAATGAAAATCTAAACGAAAGTGGATAACAAAAATATTTAGATATCAACAATCAAAACCAGACCCCCCTCCCTGAATACTGCCTTCTACACGATTTCATCTCGGTTCCACGGCCCCTGAAATCCAATGAGTACACTCAGCCAGTAATTGCCGCGAGACTGTGAATGATGGCGTAATTAAGGTCTTTGCATTCAACATACAGATTAAGAGCCTTGGAGTTGATTATGTGTGATTCAAAGATTGATGAAATCAGTTCAGACATCAAATTGCACTTATCTGGATTTTAAGCCTCTAATTTCAATCGTGTATTTACACAAAATATAAATAAATATCCTTAAGACTCTGCCATCACAAACAGTGGCTGCCATTAGCTACTCAGAATAATGGAGTAGTTGATAGAATAGTAGAAAGAACAGTGATTAATCAAGAAAATGTAACTAACTATGAAATGACAAACAAAAACCTACATATTTACACATACCTATGTATATATATATATATATATATATATATATATATATATATATCTCTATATATATATACATATATATATATATATATATATATATATATCGCAACAATCGCAACATGCATAGACCATGATGACCCGCGGAGATTCAAGCTGCGAGAGATTCTCTGTGGCGATTATTTTGGATGCAAAGGTAAAACACATCATTTTATATCTTATATTTTATATTTGAATTAGAATTCGCTAAAATTACATTGTGGCATGTTACGGCTCACAAATCTCTCCCCCCCCCACCCCCACCCCCGACGAGTTGGGAAGAATGGATTTTTTCCAGTTATCACGACCTGAAACTTTTATTTTTACGAATACACCACTGGGGTTGGTATACTTTTCATTCAATTACACTGATTTGTGTACATAAACAAAAATAGTAAGAATGAATTTCTCTATTTATAAGCACCTTGCATGCACCCCTTTAAGATCCTCCCCCTCCCCTCCCCCCTCTAAGCACCAACTCTTGTACACAGCCTACGCATGTAAGCCTCCTCCCTCCCTTCTCCCCCCTCCCCCCGCCCACCAGTTTGCTGATCTTCTTGGTTGCGAAGGGTAGATAATACTGAAGTGGGATAGAAACATTACGTAAACGACAGCTCTGCCAGATAAGGGTTGATGTCTTCTCTTAACCCAATTAAACAATATACTTGGTGAAACTGAATAGGCAGATGAGCTGAAGCGATGAAATCGGAGGGTCGTTTGAATGATTTAATGATTTACACACCTTGGTTTTGAAACTCGCACAAGTGATGGTTGAGCAATCATTATCAGCATCATGAATACGTATTGTTTAAAAAATCTCGAATATGATGAACATCTGATTTCCCTTCAGAGCTTACTCGTCTAGAGACAATAGTGATCACCACATCCTCTTTCTCTGCATGTCTCTCTCTCTCTCTCTCTCTCTCTGTCCGTATCTCTCTTTATCTCTATCTCTTTCTCTCTGTCTCTTTCTCTCTCCTTTTTTTAATGGTGCTTAACGACCAAACCAACAGCTAAGTTATACGGGGGTACGAATCTTTCTCTCTCTCACTCACTCTCTGTCTCTCTCTCTCTCTCTCTCTTTCTCTTTCTATCTCTCTCTCTTTCTTTCATTCTTGCACTCGCTCTCTTTCTCTGTCTCTCTCGCTCTTTCTCTCTCTCTCTCTCTCTCTCTCTCTCTCTCTCTCTCTCTCACTCTCTCTCTATTTCTGTCTTTCCAACAGACGCTGATTTAAATTATTCTGCTTTCTGACAATAATTCTTCAGTCAATATTCCTATAAGTAAACCCCCGCCTCCCACCCTCTCATCACTCTCTCCACCCATGCATTGCAGTAACGGCACGCTGTAGGCCTATATATATATATATATATATATATATATATATATATATATATATATATATATATATAGAGAGAGAGAGAGAGAGAGAGAGAGAGAGACAGAGAGAGAGAGAGAGATTCTCTTCTCTGAATGGAACGTGGGATTATAGAATCATGCTCCCGTGTGATTTGTAAAAAATTATCTTCATCCGATAGAAAAAAAAAACATTTTTTCCTTCTTTTTATTTTCTTTATAAAACAGAATATTATCTATGTAAACTTGTCCTAGTTTCTGTTTCGAAAAGTTGGTACGAGAATTACTTGTGTTGATCACTGCCTTCTTTATTCAGCTAACTAACTAGAAGGTAACATTTCTTCAAGGGATTTTCAAAGAAAATCTGTGAGTTTTGAAAGTTTGTAAATCTATACAAGAACAGTCCTAGTTAAGGATAAAACTATACCCTTACATCTTCCCTTAGTAATGTTTATTATCTGAGACCGTATTCAGTAGTTTTGATTAAACCGATTGTTCGCTAATGAGTTTAAAACTATTAATCGGACAGAAGGTACCTTGATTACAAAAACTAATTCCTACTAACTTTAGATTAGAAAGAATCTAATGTAGAAGTACATTAATTACTAGTTTTCAAGTCAAGTTGTAGAAGCTGAGGTTCTGGAACAGTGCTTTAGAATTGTGTAACTTTATTTCGCCATCTTTTATATCTAACTTCAGTAAACACCTTGGTTTTAGTTTTTCACGGATTTTTGAGTCAAGAGAGTTTATTAGACGTTGTGTACGTTTATATAATATTTTAGTGAATGAAAACGGAAAAGCAAAAATAAATTTTAGATCATGAAATTGTTTCGCAGGATTTTTTCTCTCCACATTGAGTACCGGTACTTACTAGTAAGTAAGTACTTACGTACTTAGTACTTACTGAGTACATACTCACTTTATGGAAAATTAAATCGCGTAAATCAGAAAAAGTAGTGCAATATTCAATCAAGTGAACATCGAAGTTTACAAATAACTAATTGACAATTTAATTCAAACTTGAATCATCAAGCAAAACTGAAATATCCCATAGTTCACCCTTTTAGAGCGTCCTCAGTCACCATAGGGTAAAAGTTCCCACCAGGAGCCTTATTCCTGAGATAAATCAGATGTGAGAAAATAAAGTGAGAAAATTTTCTCATCTCATTTCTCATCAGATTTAGTATTCTTGATAACGAAATACGATAAAGATTGTGAGAAACCATCAGATCCATCAAAATAGGAAGTTAAATACAAATTGAGATATGAGGAAAAAAGGAGAAAAATTGATCCAGGAATAATAATTGGCCATTTCCTGTGAGATAATCATTTTCTCACTCACTTTTATTTTTCTCACATCTCATTTATCTCAGGAATAAGGGTCCACGGTGATCATTTTTGAAAATATTATGAATGTTCATTATGGATTGGCCATATTTTGGAAGGTACTTCTCTGAATGGTGTGCAGCAGTTTCAAAACAATACGTTCATCCGGGAAGCCACTGTGATAATTCTCCGAAAACCCTGATCTCAGACAGTTCAAATATTTGTTTTTTCGAAGAATTGGTTTTTCGAAGATTCAGGTATTCGGAGATATTTTTTTTTTCAAGATTTGGTATGTAGCCAAATATACTGCGTTTAAACTCTCTGCAGTGTAACCACATTAACAACAAAACAAGGTGAGATGAGAGTTGCTGGCAACTTGTTGAATGGAACAAGTGTTTCGAGGCTTGAATAAGATCATTAACGCACTGTCGGTTCGTCTACATGCTCTTGCGTTGAATGCGGAAACTTGATTGGGTGATACGCAATGGAAATCTGAGCGTTTCTATTGGATGAATCATGCACGCAATCAGAGGCGGACTGGGTGTTACAACAATTGCACAATGCTCACATCAAACGAGAAATTTATCTTCACTATTTTTTTCCACTCTCAAAAACCAATGAAAAGTTCACACCATCTAGATAATTTTATGCTCTTCAATTAATATAACATTTTGATTCTGTGAATTCAATCAGTTTTGAGATAATACGGTAATGAATTTCATCACATACTTTTTATTCATTGACGTATTATCTTGAAACTGATTGAATTCACCTGAATAGATTGTCATATATAATTAAGTGTACACAATTATCTTGGAGATGTGAACTTTCCATTCAGTTACACTGGTTTTTGAACATAGAAAAAATAATTAGTGAAGGTGAATTTCTCTATTTTTAAAAGCACCGTTCACGCACGCCCTTACATATTTATTCACATATTCTATTTATTCATTACAGATTGTTCATAAAACAGGTGGTAATGGTTACTATACCTAATGAAATTACAATAGAATATACTCGATATAATTATAATTCATTTTTTTCTTAGCTCTCTTCTTAAATCACCAATCTTCGTTATGTTCTTGATATCTTCTTCCAATTCATTCCATTCCCGCGTCGTTCTTTGTATGAATCCATCTTTACCTACTTCTCTATCCACTTTTTCCACTTCCATTCTTCTTTGTGATCCCTTTACAATTCTATTGCTTAATTCATCCCATCCTGTATATTCATTCTTGACTCTAACAAAATTGCACATTCTTTCTATCTGTCTTCGTTTCGCCAAATTTTCCCATCTCATTTCCTCAATTATTTTACTAGGTCTTTCTATAACTTTTTCGACCACATCCTTATCGTTCCTGATAATCTTCCAGCGCTTTTCCTCCCCAATACCCTTCTTGCAGCAACCCTTCGGACGTTCTCCAGAGCCTTTATTAGTCCAACTTCATGCGGATCCCTTAAGGACCTGGAGGAAAAAATATATTCTTATTGGGTTCAAAGGGGTGCATGCAAGTGCTTATAAAACTAGAGAAATTCAAATTCACTATTACTTTCTAGGTTCATGAACCACTGTAATGGAATAAAAAGTATAGGCCGCCCCGGTGGCTAAGTCGATTATCGCTAGCGGTAGTAACTGAAGTCACCGTTGGGCGTGGGTTCGAGTCCCGCATAAGGCATGGGTTTTTGTAAACGTCCTTTCACCTATCATCACTTCATCATTTCATCATCATCCGCTCATTCGTACCCCCGTATAACCTAGCTGTATGTGGGGTCGTTAAGCAACATAAAAAAAACATAAAAAGTATATTATTAACTCCCAATATGTATTAATTCTCTTTAATTGATAGGACGTTCTTATTTTGTGAACTCAATCAGTTGGAGATAATACGTCGATGAATTTAATCGCCATTTTGGTATTCATTGATGTATTATCTTGAAATTGATTGAATTCTCAAAAATAGAATAATTAAAGAGCATACATTAATCTTGCAGTTGATATACTTTCCATTCGACTACACTTGTTCGTGAATATGGAAAAAATAGTGAGGAAGAATTTCTCTATTACTAGGAAAACGCCATTTGCGTTGTTAGACGAGCGAATAGTAATAGCATGGTTAGTAATATGGTTAAGAACTGCTTCGATTGGTACCAATTTGGCACATTTTATGTTTTTTCCTCAAAATGGCTGACCCGATCAAGCTGAGAGTTTCCAGAAATGTGTATCTAAATGTAATTCA